>JAQQAC010016209.1:126741258-127009236 GCA_029783875.1 Phataginus tricuspis | reverse complement strand
TATGAATAGCTTCAGAATTTTGTAATATGCAGCATGAAATATGTAATAAATTTCATAATTGAAAAAAGATGATTACAAAAACATGGCTTTAAGGGGACTAATAACTCCTAGAAAGAGGACACCACTGCATTACTGCCTGAGTGTTAGCATGCTAGATCTTGAAAAAGGCCTGTAGTCAAAGTTTGAGCTGAGCCCTTAAAAAGAAACATCACACAAAAGTTACCTTTATCACTTTGCCAGGGGAAAAATGCTGTGTGTTAAAAAGTGGCTGCCCTTGATTGTGTAGTCTGGTTAACCCTGAATACCTTTGCAAATGGGACAGATAGGATCCCAAGTTATATGCCCTCCTATTGAAAAAGCAGATGTGTTAATTGACAGATACTGGTTTTTCGTGCACTGTTTTCATAGGTGTTGAGCCAGTTCTCTGTGCTCATGGTTTCCTGGTTAGCGTGCATGCACATTGCACATAGTAAGTACCCAATGCAGGCTTGTTGATTACATCGAGCTGATTATGTCATGTTTTCATGGGCTTCTGCATCCTCAAAAGGCAGTCTGCTGAGGTCCTCTTCAGGGAGTGGCAGTGTGCTTCAGCTGTGTGGCTTCACTAGTCCTGAGAATGGCTCTTTTGATGCTATTAGTGGCCTTTTAACAGCAGAAACAGCCTGGCCCCTTCTCTCTTGAGCACAGGCTCATGTGCTTGTGTGGACATGTACGTGGCATGGCCTTCCAAGTCAATGAAATGTTAGTGTTAATTCAGAAGCAGCAGTATTGTTCCTATGTGTAAAATGTTGATATTTCTAATGCAGTTACGTGAGTTGGCCAGAGTCACTCTTTGAAATGGTGGAGTATCAGCAGTGCTGTTACTTCAAGGGTTTCATTCATGAAACTGACAGAGGCCATTGAGGTACAAGTTTCCCAGTCCCCACCCCATCAGGTCTCCCCTTTGTTAGCCCTTTACCTTTCGGATTTGCCACTTTGCACTGAGAGATCAAGCCAGAGGGAAAAATCTTTCTGTAGGTCAGAGAAGGGATTGACCCATGATTTCTGGGTTCCAGTGAAGAACGCATGGAGTCCATGGAGTTGTTAAGTGATTCCAGTGGCAGAAATTCACCTGTGAAATTTTTTCTTAAGACCTGTTCACAGGTTCATTTCCGGTTCACATTTTTAAAAAATCAAAATATGAGTGTAAACTGATTAGCATGCTTTCCTTCCACTGGGGAAAGTTGTGTTTTAAGTAAAGGCCAAAATATCAAAGCATCATACAATTTACACTAGCCTACCAGTGCAAAGTCATGTTTGTTCGGTCACCTGAGTGCCACTGTCTTCTTTCTTCTATTCATCTTGCTCCAGACTATTCAAGAGCCCTGTTAGGAAGCTAGACTACAGTGAATCAAAAGAAAAGAGCCATGAACATCACATGAGCCACTGCACATCACTGACTAAAAGAAACTGCCACCTCGCCATCCGTGGATCCATGTGGCGTGTAGCCAGTGAGAAGTTGAGCTAGCCCAGCAGATCTCTTGGGGTGGTGACAAGATAATCAACTTGACAGACTTTGAGAACTTTCTTCTTTCAACGTAAGAGGGCAACACAGAAGCAGTGAGAGGCATTTCACAGTGATGATGTGAGTCTTTAAATTTGCTATCACTGTTGCCACGGATGTTAATCCTAGCAGGGTTAATTAGGAGAAATTAAAAAGCTGCTCCGAACAGACTGTATCCTTGGCACTCTGATAAAGAGCAGGTTCTGGCAATAAATAAAATTGAGAAGAATAAAACAATAGAAAACTAACAAATGGAAATGCATCCCATGCTCTTGGCTAGGAAGAATAAATATTGTCAAAATGGCTATACTACCTAAAGCAATCTACAGATTCAATGCAATCCCTATCAAACTACCAACAGCTTTCTTCAATGAACTCGAACAAATAACTCAAAAATTCATATGGAACCACAAAAGACCCCGAATAGCCAAAGCAATTCTGAGAAGGAGGAATCAAACAGGGGGAATTACGCTCCCTGACTTCAAACTCTACTACAAAACCACAGTAATCAAGACAATTTGGTACTGGCACAAAAACAGACCCACAGACCAGTGGAACAGAATAGAAAATCCAAATATTAACCCAAACACTTACAGCCAATTAATATTTGATAAAGGAGCCCTGGATATACAATGGGGAGAGGACAGCCTCTTCAGCAGCTGGTGTTGGAAAAACTGGACAGCTACATGTAAGAGAATGAAACTGGACTACTGTCTAACCCCGTACCCAAAGGTAAACTCAAGGTGGATCAAAGACCTGAATGTAAGTCATGAAACCATAAAACTCTTAGAAAAAAACATAGGCAAAAATCTCTTGGACATAAACATGAGCGACTTCTTCATGAACATATCCCCCCGGGCAAGGGAAACAAAAGCAAAAATGAACAAGTGGGACTATATCAAGTTGAAAAGCTTCTGTACAGCAAAGGACACCATCAGTAGAACAAAAAGACATCCTACAGTATGGGAAAATATATTCATAAATGATGCATCTGAGAAGGGGTTGACATCCAAAATATATAAAGAACTCACGCACCTTAACAAACAAAAAGCAAATAATCCAATTAAGAAATGGGCAGAGGACATGAATAGACACTTCTCTAAAGAAGAAATTCAGATGGCCAACAGGCACATGAAAAGATGCTCCACATCGCTGGTCATCAGAGAAATGCAGATTAAAAAAAAACACAATGAGACATCACCTCACACCAGTGAGGATGGCCAACATCCAAAACACAAACAACAACAAATGTTGGTGAGGATGTGGAGAAAAGGGAACCCTCCTACACTGCTGGTGGGAATGCAATTTAGTTCAACCATTGTGGAAAGCAGTATGGAGGTTCCTCAAAAAACTCAAAATAGAAATACCATTCGACCCAGAAATTCCACTCCTAGGAATTTACCCTAAGAATGCAGGAGCCCAGTTGGAAAAAGACATATGCACCCCTATGTTTGTTGCAGCACTATTTACAATAGCCAAGAAATGGAACCAACCTAAGTGTCCATCAGTAGATGAATGGATTAAGAATATGTGGTACATATACACAATGGAATATTATTCAGCCATAAGAAGAAAACAAATCCTACCATTTGCAACAACATGGATGGAGTTAGAGGGTATTATGCTCAGTGAAATAAGCCAAGCTGAAAATGACAAGTATCAAATGATTTCACTCATATGTGGAGTATAAGAACAAAGAACAAAACTGAAGGAACAAAACAGCAGCAGACTCACAGAACCCAAGAACGGACTAATAGTTACCAAAGGGAAAGGGACTGGGGAGGGTAGGTGGGAAGGGAGGGATAAGAGGGTAAAAGGGGCATTACGATTAGCAGACGTAAGGTAGCGGGGGCACTGGGAGGGCTGTACAGCTCAGAGAAGACAAGTAGTGATTCTATGGCATCTCACTACGCTGATGGACAGTGACTGTAATGGGGTTGGTGGGGGGGACCTGATGAAGGGGGTAGTTTAATCACCATAATATTGCACATGCAACTGTAGGTTAATGATACCAAAATAAATTGTAAAAAAAAAGGTTCTGGCATGAGAACATCTCTCCATGAATATCCATCCCCAAAGGGCTACTATATGCCACGTGCCTGCCTGCAAATTCCAACCAGTGGCATTCAGAAGGGAGAATGCATTTATTTGCATGTTGGCTTGTTTGGAGTTTTGAAATATAGTGTCTACTGCCTTCTGCATAGACCCCACTGCATCTGGGCTCTCTGTGTGACTGTGTAATGCACTCGGCCTCTAACAGGTAGGTTTGTAGAAGCCCTGCAGTTGTTTGCCATTTAGTATGTCACCCAAGTGGCTCTAGGGTATGCATTTCTTGCTCAGGCAAATTTCACCAGCTCCTTACAAACTAGGTGCTCTTACGCCAGCCTAATACATTATACTGAACACCAATCTTGTTATCACAAATACATTGCAGAAAGTAAACTGCGAAAAAATACCAGTATAAATAGTGCAGCTGTAAGGCAGATGCTTAATTTATATCACTGTACCATCAAAAGGCCACATTTTGGAGTAAACCCACCTAGAAATGGAAGTAGGTAAAAGTGCAAAATGCTGCAGCGGTATTACCTTTCAGCAAAACTGAAGCCCTATTGTTCGGTGGATTAGGCACTGAGGCCAGTCACAGAGCAGCTCTCCAAGTCAAGACTTCCAGAGCATGAGTGCTCTGCCTTAGTAAAGTCATCTGCTAATCATTACCACAAAACACATAGTTGGCTAGACATTAAAATATACTTCCTTCCATAGAGAGCAGAGCTGGCAGTGTGAACACAGAGCTGTTCTTGGATTTGCTGGCATTCTGCAGAGCAAAGAGCCATTGGCTATTAGAAAAAAAAGAAAGAAGCAAATCCATCAATATGTACTTAGCCCTTCCCTTTTGCCTAAAATCACATTGCTCAAGGTAAGACACACCGCTGTTTTTCTCTGTGTTCTAGCACCTGTCCCTTCTGGGTGAGCAGCCACCTACCCAGGCCTTGCTTCTGGTGGTCCACTAAGGTGGTATTTGCATATCCATATTCTCTGCATGCTTTGAGGCCTTTGTTTTGCTCATTCCTCTCTCCTTTCCTCCCTCCCTCTCTCCTTCCTTCTTTCCTTTCTGTCATCTCCAGAGCCCCTGAGACATTGGTGATTCTCCACGAATGCATCCTGTCCTCCCTGAATTTACCTTCTCCTCCCCCGACTCTCTTCTGGGAAGTGGCACAGACACTAAGGTGGTTTCATTCAAGGTCCCAGGGTGTCACAGGCATCCTAGTGGCTCCAAAGAAATACTCCTATATAGCCTTCCAGAAGAACCAGAGAGTCGTGAGAGCAAGGCGGAATGGAGCCCATGAGTTACCAGTATCCAAAATGAGAAATTTCCATATTGCTCAAGGTATTTATTACATTTCTTTTCTGTAGGAAATGTCTCCTACTGGGTGCTTTTCATTATCATTTCATAGAGCAGTAAACATAAGCAGGGGAGAGGTCATAATGTGCAAAATGACTGACACGTAGCCCAGAAGCTATAGTCTGCCCCTGTGATTTTCCCCTCGGAAGGTTCTTGTAGGTGCCAAAGCAGTGGGCAGGGCAGTGTTTGCAGTTTCCCTTAGATGCAGGACGTGGTTGTCTGTGTTTCCCTTTGGATTGCTCTTGCTGCCACCTGGTCTTATGACATCAGTGATGAACTTGATCCATTGAAACATTTAACAACCCTTCTCCAAATGTGTTGGGTCTAATGTTCCTTTGCCTTGAGCTTATTATTCTCACTGTGCTGCTGTCACGTGTAGTGCCATCAAAAGATGATGTCAGACCTAAGCTCCATCCACAGCCATGAGCTGCACAGGGTGGGGGATATAGGCCATCGCAGTTACCTGATGTCAAAGCTTCAGGGCAGTGCTTGAATGGAAAGAAAGCTTGATGTGTATGGAAGTTTGCCTACAAGTCAGCTCCCCTGGCTCAGTGTAGGGCCATGAGTTTCAGAGCTCTGGAGCCCGGAGACCTGGATTCCAGGCCCAGCCCCCTACTGACAGTTGAGTTAATTCACCTATAAGAGCTTCAGTTTCTCTCTCTGGAATCGAGCTGCCAATCATTTGTACCCTCTGCTTTTGTCACTAGGGATCAAACAAAATACAGTACAAGCGCTCTGAATACCAGAAAGTGCCATGCACATGCTGGTTGTTCTTGTGGCTTGTATGTCATTATCTAAATCCCTTATTTAATGGCTTCCAGCCATGATCAACTCTTTCAAGGCATGGACTGGATTTATTGCATCATTAGCAAAGAAATTTCCTTTTCTGAGAGGGCCAAGATTACATTGTGTGTAACGTTGCCTTCCCTAGAAGTGACCACTTTCAAGTACTACTTTTACGTGCTCTTGAGCATTTGGCAAATGAAGTGGAACACTTTTGAAAAAACATCTTTCCATTCGGACAATTGTTTCAAAACACAGACCTATCATTTCTGATCAGAGTAAGACTATGCACTGGTTCCAACGGGACTTCTTTTTCCCGTTAGAAACGCAGCTCACTTGCAACGTTTTCCTGTCTAGGGAGAATGCTTACTGCCACATTTCCTCATTAGCCTTGCCTCTGACAGACTCCTGTGTCGAGCTGATGGCGCCTTTATGAGCCTTTTCGCCAAATGACTGATGTTCGCCTCGTTACGTCAGGTCTGAGGGCACTCCTGGCATCTCGCTTTATTCCCTGTCTAACACCATCAATCGAGCGGCTGCTGTGCACCCATGATCGGGCTGATTATGAAAATGTGCTCAGGAGCCTGGTGATGCCAGTTGCCTTTTACCTGAAGAGGCCAATAAATGTCTAGAGCTTGTTCTAGGCTGTGCAGGTAAGAGTCACCTGAATTCACAGGATCTAGGTATGAACTATGCAGATTCATTTTGGTTTATGATAGAACAGATTCCTAGAAGGATTCTTGTTCCTTCTAGCCATTTCCCTGTTCACCCTCCAGGAGATTCTTTGTTCCTTCCATTTTGATTTCATGTCCTAGACAATTTCATTATTCTCAGGATGGTAGGAACAAAGCTTATTAAGCCCAAGGCCCGCTATAGGGAACATATATTTTCCTAAATGCCCTTTTTCATAATAAAGGTAAACACTTGTTTATAGAGCATATCAAATTCCAGCTGTATCTTCACAAGTTTCCCTGAATATGTGATGACAGCTTTCTCTCATTGCTGAAGATAAAAATGAGCTGGGAGGTGCTGTGAATCTGGGACTGCTATGGCCTGCATGCCTGGGGGATGGCCTGCACATGCAGGGGCCTGGGTTTCCCTAGGGCCTCGGCCCCACTTCTCAAGCCAGATGGAGGGGGCTAGGGGCTGCCGCATGTGGCCTCTGGATAGAGCGCGGCTCAGTGCCTCGTGGGGAGTCAGCTCTGTCATCTGGTGTCATCAGTTCCACAGGCTCCCCCCTGAGCTAGGGCAGGGTGACCTGTCCCTGCCGGGTCAGAGACTGAGGCAGCCCATTGTTTTTCCTCCTCTAGGCTTTGTATTCACCCAAAGTAGCCTTGTGGCATTTCCCTCTTTGCGCCCAATCCAGCTTCCCTTTCTATCCTTGTAGGCTTGGATACCCAGCAGCCTGATTTAAATAACTTATTTCTGAACCCCAGGCCGCCCTAATGGTGTCTGAAATAGGTCATTCCGCACACCCTATAGGGGGGTGCAGGCTGACCGCACAGAACGACCTCCCCACATATCCCGGAAAACTTGGCGAGAAATGCAGCTGGAACCTGACGTGCTCATTTCTAGTCATTTCTGACCAGCTCTTACTTTTCTAAGCCAGCAAGCTCCTGTGCTAGCCAAACAGTGGGTGGGGGAAGCAGTTTTTAAATTTGTTTACCATTTTTTATAAATAGTGAATCATGATTGCCTTTCTCTGTACTGCCAAGGAGTCTAGACCATGGGTGTGAATAAGGGCCTGGTAGTAGATAAAATAGAGTTCAAGGCTACCTGGGAACCTAAGAGGAAGTTTGGTTAACAGCATAGGTTTGGAGTGCTGGCCTGGCCTCAGACTCACCTCGGGAGCTTGAGAAACACCAAGGAGTTCCGTCTGAACCTCTGGGGAGTGCCCTGGCGTGGGGTTGCTTTCCCAGCTCCCCAGGTGACTGAGAACCACTTGGGCGGTAGAAGAAGCATAAGGTTCTTTGTCAAAGATGGGAGTTCTCAGCCTTATCTTGGTCTGTTAGTGGCACTGTGAGCTTGGGTACATCACTTAGCGTCTCTGAGTCTCAAGACCCTTACCCCTAGCATGGGAATCAGAGTAATAGCCACTATGTATCAAGGGCCGCCTATGTTCTGGCCATGTGCTGGCTACGTTGCATGTTCAGTGCATGTTCAAGCTTCCCCCAAAACTCAGGACATTTGAGTACGCTAGTTAGCTCCATTATAGAGACGTGGAAACTGAGGCTCAGAGAGTTGGATTCTTTGTTCACAGTCATACAAATGAATGAACGTGGAACCAAGACTGTAATCCATGTGACACTGACTCCAGAGTCTAAGCTTTTAGTCTTTATTCTACAAAATTAGGATGACTACTATCATGACAATTTCTTCACAGGGGTATGAGTTAAATAAGTTAATATATGTTTAAATACACTGTAAACTATACATGGCTATTCACAGAGACGTTGTTTATTAGAGTGGTAGTGGTGGAAGGCCAAGTGGGGAATTTCCGTTTGTGAAATGTCACCTGTTTGGAACTGCTTAGCCTGAGCCCACCACACTTTCCTAAGGTCTGAAATCAATTCAGAAATACATCTGGGACACCCTCCTCAGGACCTCTTTCTACTTTATGTTTATGTCTGCTAAATTTCAGGCTCTTGCTCAGTTTACAGAGCTGACTGTGTGACATCGGGCACATAACTGATGTTTAAAAAGAGAGAGAGAGAGATGTGGTTGTCATCTGTGAATTAGCTGCTTTGACTTTTTCAGTGGTGGATTGAGCCACATGCCCCCAAACCACACCGAAACTACAATGAAGGGACTTCTTTTATTAAAGTATCATTGATATACAATCTTATATTGGTTTCAAGTATACAACAGAGTGGTTCAACAGTTACCCATATTATTAAATCCTCACCCCCCCACTCATGCAGTTACTATCAACACAGGAAGATATTACAGGTGAAGGGACTTTTTAAAGAGATAAACCCCAAAGGACTGGGAAACTGGGAGGGGAAATAGCAAAATTTGGGAAGCTGTAAAGCATTTGGACTATTAGTAACTGACTGAACAGATCTAGAAATCAAGTCCTGAGCTGGTGGTAAGAAAAACTGAGAATCAGTCCAATCCAGTCCAATATATAAAAAAGCCCAGGACTGGTGGTGCCAGATATCCCTGAAGTGGGAGTGAAGAAGGGCCCAAATAGACAGGATGTGCTGAAAGCTGTGTACAAAGATGTCCCGTCACAAGTTCCTCTCTGTCACTCTTACGTTCTTCCATTCCCCACCCCCGCAGAAAGTGGGGGGCTTATTTTTTGGGGAGGGTAAAATAAAATTGTGATCCTGGGGTACTTTCCTGGAAACAGGGACATGAAGTGAACACATACATACACCACCAACCACATTCAGGGACTGCTAGTCGGCTCCCCCAAGAGTGCTGGCAGACAGGACTCATTGTGACATTCCAGAAAAAAAGGAGATAAAGAGAAATTCCCACAAGCTTTCAGTAGGAAAAACAGAGGGAGAGAGGCAGGGACAGAGAGAACAAGCAGGGACAGAAACCAGAATGGGTTTGGACTTCATAGCAACACTGGAAGCTGGAAGGCAATTCTTAAGGAAAATGGCTTGCACCCTAGATTTCTACCTTGCCAAATTATAAGTTAAGTGGAAGCGTAGAATGAAGACATTTTCAGGCACTCAAGATCTTAAAAAAATTTACCTCCAACCAATTCTTTCTCAGTAAGCTATCAGTGGATGTGTTTGTTCAGCAGAGCAAAGGACACGTCAAGGCAGAGGGATTGTATCCGTAGGGGAAACACAGGCCAGGCTGCAAGATGGTGGTGAGGACAATCCCAGATGTCGAGGGACACGTCCAGCTGGGAGCAGGTCCAAGAGCTCCAAGTGAAATTCATCAAGAAAATTAAACTGGAAGCTGATGTGTGTGAATGTATTGATGATATTTCCACAGTTGGTAGAGTGTTTAGGGATGCATTAGTGATAAGGGCATAGAAAAGTAAGCCACACAATACGGTCCAAAGAAGATGATGAATTCCAGAGAATTGTGCAGGAAAGGAAAATCCTCATTTAGTTTATGGCTTAGCATATATCATCATAAGAAAAGAAACTTAATGTAACTAATCTTTTGTTATAAATAATTGGGCAGATAGAGGGATGGGAAATACTTGAGTATGTGGGGTAGGGGAAGGGGAAAGTAAGAAGACTAAATGTTTATACTCTGAAGTCAATAAAAATACCTGAAACTAGAAAGTCAAGAAATAGCAATACAATTGAGTTATTAGAGAAATGGGGGCAAGAACACAAAGAACCAAGTGAAGAAGAGTTGCCATGGGTTGCCTCTTAAGAAGGGGGAAGGAGATGCTGTTTGTCCTAACACATAATTAGGAACCAGTTGACTCTTTATCATCATGTGCACACATACATTTGATAAAACCCCCAAGCATCTGCTGCTCCCTTTTGCAACACAACAGTGAAAAATACCCTGGGTGGAGAATGAACAAAGTCATAGATACTCTGAGTAAGTAGGTGATGGTAAGAAAGGAAGAAAGAAGGATAGAGAGAGAGAAAGAAAAGAAAGAAAGAAGAAAGAAAGAAAGAAAGAAAGAAAGAAAGAAAGAAAGAAAGAAAGAAAGAAAGAAAGAGAGAGAGAAAGAAAGAGAGAGAGAAAGAGAGAGAAGAATGAAAGAAGGGAGGAAGGGAGAGAAGGGAGGGAGGAAGGGAGGGAGGAAGGGATGGAGGGAAGGAAGAAAACACCAGCAAAGAAGCAAAGCCTTCCTAAATCACTAATTCTGAAGGAGAAGCCGTCTGACAGCAAGGAAATGGGCTAGGGTGCCTCCAGAGAAACAAGAGCCCACCGCTACCACTTCACGGCCACTTGTACACTGGTGTGCCCAGCAAGCCAGGGGAGCAGGAAAGCTGCACAAAGACCCTTTCATCTACCAAGGTAGCTCCTTTAACTGCTTACAAACCCAGTGGAACTAACCCAGACAATGAGCCCTTGAAAGGGTGGCCTCTGAAGAGAGCATAAAGTGGGTCTTCCCCTCTCTTCTGTCTAGGGTCCGATTGCCCCTGACTTTGGCATTAGCGTAGCTCTTTAGTATTTCAGCTCTCTCAGCTAGGCCGAGGGCAAATCCTAAACACCAGCCAGCAGGGCTTAATGAAATCCAAGAGCTCAGCACACAGGAAAATTACATTAACAGATATTTATAGATATTTACATAATTTAAATGTGAGTCACTACGTTAACCAGGGGAATTTTGAAATATTTGTTGCTGTTTTCCCGTCCTTTTGTATTTGTGCATAATGAAAACATAGCGTTGACAGTGCGTATTAACTCACTCCTCAGGGAGCGTGCTGTATCTTGTGACAATAAAAACTCCCTGATAAACTCTGAGCATTACTAATGAATGACTCGGGAATGACGCTATGTCAACACTTCTTGTCTGTCACCAGGCAGCGGCCCAGGGGTTACTGCAGCTGGACTCTCTAGAGGAAGGGTTAGCGACATCAGATCAGGCAGATGTGGACAAGGGTGTCCGAACTCGCGTATTTTCTGTGGGAAAGCAACAAAGAGGAGAGCTTTTAAGCTGGAAAATGCTGAATAGCACTTAACCTTTCCAGGCCTGCTGTTTTTGTGTGTCGCCCTAGGAAAGGCCTTGGAAGGGGTGAGAAAGCGGAGGTGGGCGCAGAAGGGAGAGCAGGAATCTCAAGGATCACACAGTGAGCTGGCCAGGGGTTTTGTTCCTGCGCACCAGGTAAAATCAACACAGGAACCCTTAATCGTGTGTTGTTCCATGGTGTTATTAAGTGAATACATTTTTCATGGCCCACCTGCTAGTGTAACTAATTAACAGCCATTCTCATTAATTACATTGATCAGGATCATAAAATAATTTCAAATTGCTGAACATGATCAGCAGGAGTAAAATGGTTTCACTTTAATCCCTTAATGATTTTTTCATGATTAATCAAACAGAATATATGTAGTTATTTGATCCACTTTTTTCATCTTGGAACTGCAACTCAGAGCAATTATTGTAGACATAAAGTTGATGCAAACAGAACTACATTTCATGCAGTAGCTAATTAAGCAATAAGGCACAATGGGGTGGGGGTACATGATTATCATGAGATAATCACCCCCCTGAGGAGTCCCAAAGCAATAGGCACCGCTGAGTAGCTCTGCTCCCGCAGGGCCGTGATTACCTTCGGATAACCACACATCGCGCCAGCACCTTATTGCTGATCGGAAAGGCTTTCTGTTTTATGCAGAAATAAATTGAGGGAAAATGACTTTGATCATAGGAAATGGTTCGCTGCAGTATAAGGGCTTCATCTGTTAATAGTGACAGCATTGATGCGCGCTTTAGAGGGTTAAATAATCCATCATACTGTTCTCACATTGTCTGTGGGCGTTAGGGCTATTTTCAATTTATTGTTTACACTTCGGAGAGCACACGTATTTGGTGGCTTGGGTGTGTGAAATATAATCATTTGCAAATACGCTTCTAATACTTGTTGTTTTTTTAATCTAATTGGAAAGTTCTTGCCTTTAAGGTCCTCAGCAGTTTTTAAATGGTAGGGGAACTTATATAGCCTAAGAAAGAGAACAAAATATATCTGCTAGGTTTCAGCCATGATCTCTCAGATCACTTCCAGCTCTGAAACTTTCCCTGTACCAACAACTAGCCAGCCAGCTCCAGACGGGACTGTGGGAACACAATGCCATTTAAACAGGGGGTGCTCTTTTGGCTTCTTCCTTTCTTCCAAAGGAAAAATGAATGAAAAAAATCAAACCCACACAAATAAACACAAAACAAAATGACCAGTGTCTTTCCTGTGCCTGGGCCAACTTCCCTCACCACTGCCATCCCATGGCATTAGTTTCTCGCTCCTCACTGGCACACTGCGAGGTGTGGGTTCACCCCGGCCAGCCGCCAGATTGAGCTGTTTCTTCATTTAGGAACACTAATGGGGTTAGAGCTGGGGTCACACACACACAAAAGCAAAATAAACAAACTAAACCCCCACCAATCTCACCAGCAGCTTCTAAACAACAGGGTGTAGAACACCTAACAGTTGACATACCTCCCTTCTGCCAGGGTGCCTGGCAGCGTGCTGTTTGCACTTAATGTCCAGAATGATTTTCTTTCTCTTCACTGTAAAAGGATACCTCATCGACTTTATTATGACCAACTAAACCTCCCTTTTTATTATGAAAAAAATCACTATACTTATTTGAGTTATACCTAAAATGATCAGATTTATTTCATTTCATATTATTCCCCCCCCACCACTGCTTTTGGCTAAAATAATTAAGATTTTCTCAAAAGTGTTTTCTGTTTTGTTTCGTTTTCTATTTTAACTCTAGAACAGTAACAAAGAACTTCAGTAGTTGTTGACTGTTGACGATGTTCATCCAAATTGGCCCAGGTTTGTTTCAAAATAAGGATGCCTGGTTTAGCAGTTGTGGGCTTCCTGAAGGAAATGTGGCCGTGTACTTATTGTGACCCTGTGAAATGAAGATACATTGTGTCATATGCAGGATACATTACTGACTTTATGACATGCGTAAATTGACAAGTGAGTGCATCTCTTCCATAAAAGCATCCTTCCATTGCATATATTGTGTTTTTAATGTAACTTTGTTAACATTGTGATGCCCTGAAAAATACGTAGGTAAAACAGTTGGACCCCAGACCCAGGGTTTCCTCTGCAAGTGTCGGTAAATGCTAGTTTTGAAAAGAACAGTGTCACTTTAACCTTGCTGAACATTCAATTCAAGCCATAAGGCTTGATCAAGTCAAACCGTTTGACTCAATGTGGCTCTGCTCGGCATGGGATTCCCTACCATGTAGAAACACTTTTTGGTCAGGGTTAAGAATGAGCAAGACTTCACTGAAGAGCAAAATAGGCACAAGACATAGGCAGTTCTTGAAACATTGGCTTCATACTGCATCTACTGGTCTCCCGGCTCCTCTGAGGTTCACAGCAGTACTCAGGCTTACATTATGCATCACGAAGAGGAAATGTCAGTTATTAACTTAAGTAGCATAGGTGTGAATTGTAAAAGGGCTTTTAAAGTGCCAAATGCTGAAAAAGGAAATTAAATGTAGTTATTTATGTTGGAGCTTTAGTAACTTAGATTTGTTCTTGGGAGACCTGGCATTTAGATTTTAAATGGCGTGAGGTCTCCAAACTTGAGCAATTCATGTAAAAATGCCAAGAAAGGCATCTTCCCCTGTAATCATCTAAGTGTATATGCGTGTTTTGCCATGGATTTTTTTTCCCCCCAGAGCAATCAACCATCCCAACTTCACTCTTCTCTAAACTGTGAAACTTCCTTTTATCTGATGAGTTGAAATGATGACAGATGATGCTTAATGGACAAATGGAGGTCACTTGAAAAGCTCTATCAGTTGGAATTAATTTTTTGGTTTTAATTTCTGGTACTCCTCAACATTTGGTGGAAATGGAAGAGAAGAATGTGATCCACTGTAAACACTGCAGGTGTTGTAATCTTTCAAGGCTAAGCAGACTTGATAAACTTGTGTGGAATCGAGCAGCGCAGTAGGTCTTTAGATAGCCCACACGGTATCGATGAAGTGCCATTGAGGAATTGCTCACTGGCCCAAACAAGTGGGGGGACGGCTTGGTAAGATAGATGGAAAGGGCTGCTTTCAGAAGGGATCAGAAAAGGCGTTGCTCCTCTGCTGGCCTAAATCCACTAATCTGATGTTATTATTAGCGATAAGGAGCTGTGGCCAGAAGAAAATCTCATTCTCTGCAAATGTCATTTAAATAGGACTCTGATATTTTCTGGTCAAATCAACAGGCTTTAGTCAAATAGTGAGCACTTTATTTGTAAATGCAGGAGGGAAAGAAAAGCTTCAGTTCAGCAGTTCTTCGGATGTCAGCTTACCAGTATTGATTAATCATTCAGTAGTGGCAGCTGCTTCTTTATTAAATGTGCAGCTCGCCATACAAAAGATAGCAGGTGCAGGAAACGTTTGTTGACAATTCACCTTTTCTCCCGGTGTGGCAGAACAGACTCTTACACGTTTCCCCACTCCTGTTCCTGGGAATTCACCTCCTTCCCTCTCCCAGGTCCACCGCCCCAGACTCCTGCCGCTCCCCCCACCAAGAGTTAGTTACTAGGGGGAACCTCCCCCAAACAGATGGTGACTACACAATTTTTAAAAAATCTTAGGAAATATTTTATCTTTTCTTTTCTTCTTTTTTTTTTGTTATTGGTATGCTCTGTGGGAAGATCTTGCTGCTTAAGTACTCATTGTAATTATAGATGTAGCACATATATTGCTAATGAATCATACTCCCAGAATTGTGAGGCCACTCCTTGCTTGAGGACCGAGGCCTCTTAAGAAGCGGGAAGAACTCTTTCATACCACTAGGGGTGCTGTTTAGCAAGTTATCTGCTTCACATTTTGCAATTGGACCCCTGGTGATGGCAGTCTTTCTGAAGTTTCCTACAAATTACCTCCCAGTCAGGAAAAGGTTTACACTTTAGAAGAAAGTGGCATACGTGTAAATCTTCCATGTGTTAACCTCAAATGCACCTTTAAGGTGCACAAATCCAATAAAAAGCTTTCTAACCCTTTCCCATCCTTTAAGATCAGTTTTCAATGTATCTGTCCTTAGGATTCTCCAGCTCTTTAAACTCCCTTGGCATTTAACTTCTGGGGCCCTCATCTGGCATTCAACATAAAGTACATGTATATCTATTATAGGCATCTCTCTTCCTACCTTTTCCAACTTTAGAGGAGGGACTTCTTCAGACAACGACTTGGGTACTTGAAATCCATATATTGTGAGTTTTCCAGGACAGTTCATTTTAAAAGATTTTAACTGTTTCAATACCTTATCATAATAAATGATAAATTCCTTACCAGTTTCAATACCCCAATATGCCAACGTCAAACTCTAGATGCCTTTTTTGGTGAGCAGCATAAAAATGTTGTGTTTAGACCCAGTATCCTCACTATTGATATACAAAATATGGCCAATATATTGATTAGTCATTCCTCATGGAATAAGTTTCTGTAAGTAGTGACTCAGTGCTACACATTCTAGGTACTTGATCCAACACACAGCAAGACAAAGCAAAAAGCAATGACTGTCATGAAGGGTAGCATTGGCTCCTGTGATAGGGAAAGACTGGGTGACATGGCAGAGTGGGATACTACCTTTGACTGGGTGTTCAGGAAAGGTCTTTCAGAGGAGGTGCTATTTAAGCAGAGACCTGAAAGGAGACTCAGGCAAAGAGTATTCCGTGCTAATTTCACAGCCAATGCAAGGGCTCTCAGGTGTGAATGAGCTTGGCAAGTTTGAGGAAGAGAAAGGAGGCCAGTGTTGACACTAAGAGGGTAATTAAGTAGGAGAGTGGCATGAGATATAGTTAGAAAGGAAGGAAGTACACAGGGACAGATAGATTTCATTCTGAGTGCAGTGGGAAGCCATTGGAGGCTTTAAGTCAGGCAATGACAAGATTTGATTTCAGCTTTATTAATAAGAGTTTGTTGCAGTGTCTGTGTGGAGAATGGATCAGAGGGGGTGACAGTGGGAGCAGGAAGGTTGCTATGGCCGTTGTCCAGGTGAGAGTTGATTCTGGCTTGGACCAGCGTTATGGAATTGTAGGTGGCCAGACAGGGAATACATTTTGGAGTTCGAAAGATGAAACTTGCCCATGAGGTTGAGTGAACATGAGGAATCTAGGATGGCTTGAATGTGGCTGTTGAGGCCATATAATGAGAAGGGGGTGGGAGAGATAGGCAATGTGGAGTCATAGTTAAGAGCTCCAGATTTGGAATGCAGCAGCCTTAGTTTTGGTCCTTGGACACATTACTTCACTTCTCTATGCCTCCCCTTCCTCATCTGTAAAAGGTGGATAATAGGAGCTACTTCATAGAGTTTGTAATGGAATCTGTAAGAAGTGCCTAAAAGTCAAGTCAGAAATTCCAGTTAGCTGAGGGCAGTGTCAATAACGTAGCTGGCTACCTTGAAAGGTCTCTCCCCACAATCCATAAGGGATAACAGCAGAGAAGAAGTAAATTCTACGCAAAACCAAATGCTCGGCATAATTGAGCACAGAAAATGCCAAAAGTGTGAAATAACTGTGACTAGCAAAGGAAGCATTACCCAATCCCAGACCATGGGCTTTTGCTTCTGCTCCACCTCTGCTCTGATACAAGGCTTTGCAGCGAGTGAAGGGGAGACTGAGAAAAAGTTCAGAAAGAACTACGACTGTGAGTGCACAATTCCCTAAGTTCTTGTATGTTGAAAACTGGGTTTTGGTTTTTTTTGGAGGGGTTTTTGTTTGTTTTTTCCTTGTAGCCTTGATTCTAAGAGACTTGAATAACACACTGGCTAGATACAGAAATCTTTCAGTGACTTGCTTTCACTGAATTCATTACAAATCCTTCTCCACTGTTGCCCTGGCTTTGTAAACTCTGATGTCAGACTCATTCTTTCGTCTTTGTAAGTTACTGGGTGGCTTTTGTCTAGAGGCCTTGAGAGTTTTACCTTTATCTTTCCAGTGTAATAGTTTTACTACCATCTATCATTGAGCTGATGATTTGGGATAATTTTCTAGGTACACAGTGAGCCCTTTCAGTGAATTGATTCAGGTCTTTTTTCATTCTGAAACATTTTCATGTATTGTAATTTTAAACATTATCTATTCCAGCATTTTGCTTTCCCTTTCCAGGAACTCCAGTAGTGTGAATATTATTTCTTCTTTGCTTTCCTTCCATTTCCACTACTTCCTCTCTGACCCTTTTTACATTTTTGTTCTGGGTCATTTCCATTCTCTTGGCCCTGTCTTTCTTCAGTGTATCTTATTAAACTTTCACTGGACTCTGCTTTCCTTGTGCACCCTGTAGTTTATTCTTTATTTTGCAGATAGTTTAACATCTGCATTTCTTTCCTGTATTTCATCAGCTCACTTTTCATTCCTTTCTGTTTTTCTTGTACATTTTTAATCTTAGTTTTTGCATTACTGATTCAAGGTGCTTTTTCATCTTCCAATACCTTTTTGAGAGTATTAATTTTGAGTAAATTTAATTCTCTTACAGTGTTGGCTTACAATTTTCTTGTGCTCCGTAATTGTTTCTTGGAAGAAGCATTTCCGCAATTGATAAGTATAAAAATTTACTTCCTATGCAATGACATATTCACAAAAATGGATCATATAGTAGGTAATATATCGGTCTTTCAGAGGCAGTGAAATTATTTCATTTTCATAAAATAGAAATAGTATGCATAACACTCTCCAATCACAGTATTATGAAACTAGAAATTACTAACCAGATAAAAAGTAGAATGGCACTTTTATCTAGGAATTTCGAAAGTTCCAATTAATTCCTGCCTAGAAGAGAAAATACAAGCTGAAATTTTAGATTAAAAGATGGAAACAAATACACTACAAATAAGAATCAATGGAATCCATTTAAAGCAATGTTCAGAGGAAAATTTATTGTAGTGAACACTTTTACCAATAATAATGAAAGACTGTAAATAAATGGGAAAATACCCAGATCAAAAACCTAGAAAAAGAACAACAAAGTACATGAAAAGAAAGCACATTGAAGGAAATAGTAAAGGTAAAAATGGAAAACAGTGAGATGGAGAACAGAAAGATCTAATCATTAAATCAAAATCCATTGTTTTTTTAAAAATTGTGCAATTAGAGAAACCACTAGATAACTCATTAAAGAAAAAGGAAGAGAAAGCAAAACTTTAAAAAGTAAGATAAGAGGTGGAAATATCCATTTGGAAAAAAGAAATTTAAAAAATCACAAGAGACTGCTTTTCAGACACAGAAAATTGAAACAGGTAAAACTGATGATTTCCTAGAGAAATACAGATTGCAGGAATTTAGATCATTTGATTTAGAAAGCTTGAACAGATCAACATCCATGAAAAGAATAGAGAAAGTTATTAATGGACTGCCTTACAAAAAAAGCAGCAGGCCTAGATGTTTTCATAGTTCTGAAACTACTCTATGTGTATATTAGGTTTGATCAAACATGTGAATATATTGTAGATAATGAGTGTAGGTTTCTCACTGTTGGGAAGAGGAGTTACAAATAAGCAAAGGGAGAAAGTTAGAATAAAACTTGTGATGTTAGATTGCAATTGGAGATACCAATATGAACTCATGTATTTTAGCTAGGTAGATAGATAGATCATGTGTGTGCATATGAATGTATTTCCTAGTGTGATCTGCTATAAAAGCCTAAAAGTATGACATCCTTATAAGCAATGAGCACATGTAGCACCCAGATCTTGGCTTTTAAATACCATACATACTCTGTAAGTGCAACCACAGGCACTTGGTGATGTGATTGATCCAGCACTGGGACAACAGAAGTATAAAACAAGTATGGGATACCTTGTGCTAGAAAAAGGAAGTGCCAAAAAATGATGAAGGCATGTCCGAATGACACAGGACCCAACATGACAGAGCACACAAGGGTCAGATCTTGGACAATTGAAACAATAAAAATAATGGAGTATAACTTGTAGAATAAAATAAATATCCAGGAGTTTCTACTGCTATAAATGAATGAATGAATAAATGAAATACAAAGTTGCTATTTGAGAAAGATTATGGTATAATTGTGATAGGCAAGACCCAGCAATGGATACTAAAATCTGGGGATGAACATTTGAGAAACTAGATATTGGCACAGTCTCAAAATACCTCCCTCAAATTTTTATAAGTTACAAAGGGGAAAAAAATAATAACTTTAGCAAACTAGCATACATGTCCTTAACTAAGGGATGAAGACTCACGTCACCAATAAGATATATTGAAACCACGAACTTCCTGAGGTGATGCTCTGAGAAGAGTAAGCAAACTTCAATGTCGTTTCTGTGGTATTTTTGCCCATATACATAACTTCTGTATAATCATGATGAGATATCTGACAAA
Source organism: Phataginus tricuspis (assembly GCA_029783875.1). Lineage (NCBI taxonomy): Eukaryota > Metazoa > Chordata > Mammalia > Pholidota > Manidae > Phataginus > Phataginus tricuspis. The sequence goes on along the minus strand of JAQQAC010016209.1, from coordinate 126,989,551 downwards.
TCCAGATTGAAAGGCCTTTTACAAAATAATTGACCAGTATTCATCAAATGGGTCAAGGTCCTGAAAGAAAAGATGTGGAATTGTCACAGATTGGAGACCCAACTAACCGTGTTGTGGAATCCTGTAACAGACAAAGGGGTTTTAGGGGGAAACTTGATGAAATTTAGTTAATTGGGCTTTAATGATGTTGATTCCCTATTTTTTGATACTGTATTGCAGGAAGGGAAGTCATTAACATTATGGAAAGCTGGCCAGAGGATGCACATGAATTTTCTGTACTATGCTGGCAACTCTTCTATAAAGTCAAAAATGTTTGAAAACAAAAGCTGTCAAGTCAGCCTATCACCTTCTAAAGCCAGCCCACTTTCTAGCAGCCTTCATGTTTTCCAGTATGTTCCCAAGCCCTGAAATGCCACATAGCATGTTGTTATGATCAGAATGTCTGCATCCCCCTGAAGTTTGTATGTTGAAACCCTAGGTCCCAATGTGGTGGTGTTCGGAGGTGGGGCTTTCGGGAGGTAATTAGAATTAGATGAGGTCATGAGGGTGGAGCTTCATAAATGGGATCAGTGCCTTTTGAGGAGTCAGGAGAAAGCTTGCTTCCCCTCTTTGCTCTCTGCCATGTGAGGATAAAATGAGAAGGCCACCATCTGCAGCCCTGGAGAGGACCCTCACCAGAACCTGAGCATACCGGTGCTCTGATCCTGGACTTCCAGCCTGCGGAACTGTGAGAAATAAGTGTCTGTTGTTCAAGCCTCCTGAGTCAGTGGCATTTTGATTTGGCAGCCTGAGCCCACTGAGACGTATGTGAAGGCTCTAGGCCCGATTTTTCACAGTTTCTGTATCATACAAGGATTATCAATTTTCAGTCACTTAATACTGGCACTAGATTGGAGATAATCAAATCTTTGATGATTTAGGAACCACTTGTGGATTTTCTGCAGTACCTCTGGGTCATGATTATGAACATCCGGTTATCATTGTGCAGCATAAGAGACACAAAGAAGTGCCAATCGACAGAGATTTCTGGTTGATACAGTGCCATGTTAAGGGAGTTTTTTCCCAATTTAGGCCTGAGTTAATGAGGGTGAAATCGATAACTTGTTCTCTTTTCTTTTAAAGCATTAACTCTGAGGGCACTTAACCTCAGTTCTAAGCATTGCACAGCACTGTTGCCCCAAGGGCATGATAAAAATTAGGCTTCGTGTACCAGGCACCACATTTAGAGTCACAGGCATCAAGACATAAAGAAGAACATTGAAGTCCTACTGTGTGTGAGTACTTCAGGCTGAGAAAACAGAACCTCAGAGAGGTTGAGTAACTGGCCTCCATGCTCTCTTAACTAGTAAGTGGACCTTTCACCCAAATCTCCCAGATCCCCTTGTTCTTTGCATAATGCCCGGTTGTCTCTAGAGCAGGGCTACAAAATCATTTGAGGATATGGCCTGCCTAGACTAGAGGGCAACAGCACACACAGCTCAGTACAAACCCTGGAGGAACGCCCTGTTCATTGCAGAGAAGTGACCCGCTACAAACTGTTCCTTTCATCCTCTGAAGACTTGTATCAATAAGCGTATGGCATGGGAACTTTATTTTGTATTTAATTATAAGGAAACCAGTCTCTTTGAAATGGTTCTAAAGCTCTGTGTGGTTTCTTTCCTCTTAGAGAAGATATGTACTGGTCATGTGCCTGGTAGGCCCTCCTATCTGCTCAGACCTAGAAGAGGGTTTGGATCCAAATGTTTCCTGTCTGCCATGTGCAGTTTTCCCATAGGAATAACAAGATGAGTCTTGTAAGAAGCCAGTGGTGCTATGTCTTTAGAACTGCTGAGAGAGGAGAATGTTTAACATACCCTGTAAAGAGGCAATTGTATTGTGGGCATGGGAAGCCCCCACACCGCTGTGATCTAGCCTTGCTGCCTTTACTGAGGTCCTTGAGAGAATATGCCCCAGGACAGCAGGGTTCTCTGGCAGCACTGACCTCTCCCTCTCTGGGGTTTGTTTACAAAAGCTGACAGCAAAGCCATGGCCAGTTACTGGATTACGCAGTCCGGCAAGGCTTCTTGCATGATTCCCAGCCCTGGTTTTGACACGCCCCAGTGTGTCAGCGACTTTGTCCAGACAGTGTGCTAAAGCTATCAAAGGGCTCTCAAACCAAAATTCATTTTAATTAGCTTTTAAAAAAAGAAATATAAACCCTGTAGTCCCTCTACATAGAGGAATGGGAAGGGTGTCATGAAATCCAGGAAGCACGGAAAGGGAATTGCATTTTCAGAAGTGGTGGAAAATTCTGGCTACCTGGAGACCTTGGGGAAGTTGCCTGGCTCTGGAGGAAACATAGGTTTCTTGTTTGTTTGTTTCTTTGTTTGTTTGGTAGGGGAGTTGGTGACATATTTGAAACTGGTCTATGTGCATCTCTGAAGTCAGCATTTTATACTCTTGTCTTGAAATCCAATATTGGTTTGTAATGGCATGTATGTGTGAAGGTGCTTTAATAATAGGCATGTTTAATTCAGAGTTGAAAGTCTTTGAGCCAAATCCTGCCTTCTGTGTGCTCTTAAGTTTCCATTAAAGGAGGGTGGCGACTGAGCTTGCTGACCTGAGGGTAAAATGTGAATTTTGCTGTAGGAAATCAGAGTATTAGGAGCTGGCATATAGAATTTCACCTTTCTCCATAGCTGACATTGACTTTCCTCTGGAGCATCAACTAATGAGTTGTTTTTCTCCACTCATCCAAATCCAGAGATACAAATCCAGGGCTTGGGTGGGCGAGGTCTCCCATAGATTTGCAATATTCCTGAGGGTCTGTGAGCTCTTAATCACTTTCATATTGTATTTATAAAGCAAACATTTCATGACATTGAAACATTAAATGGATTATGCGTGGCCATGTGTAATGTATAATTTTCTAAAAGTTGCTGATTAATTTAATATGGGTGATTTTCATTCTTTGATATGTGGCCTTGGTGTAATTTATAATAAGCTATAAATATTTGCAATGCGATGCTGTGGGAATGTGCCCTGGGGAATAGTACTAACACCTGCCTCGTGCTGATTGGCCCCTACTAAGCTCTGACTGTACCTGGGATGCTATTCTGGGGTACTGTTTGCTGTGTTCCATGTGAACCTATGTATGTGATGACCGGCTGGATTATAAGGGGGTCTCACAATTTTCTTAGCTTTTGATCCAGTACTAAGTCTAAGTTTTTGGAGTCTGATGGCAGCATCCTAATTTTCTGCACTTTTTAATTCTTGTTGAAGCAGAACTGCCAAAGTACTTGCCTTTGGTAACTCTTCCCCTCTTCCTCACGCACTTCCCTTCTCAGTCCGTGCGTTATAACAGGAAAGAAATAATACAATCCCTGTCAAGGCCAGTCCCCAAGGCCCTGGTATAGGATATGGCCCTGACTACCCATGTCCTGCTGTGGTATGGCTCAGCCAGTCCATGCTGGGAACAAAGAGGAGGAGTGTCACCATTCACCATATCTGATCCTTCCCAGCTGCTGCGGAAAGGTAGGTGGAAAGGCAGCCTCCAGCCCAGTGGGTGAGACTTTGCTCTGAGATGGGTGCCCTGCCCTCTGCCTGCCCACAGTCAGCCTGTCTGTGCGAGGCGAGAGTGAGCTCAGTAAGGCAGAACAGAGGGATGCTCTTGGCTTTTCCCTCTGCACTTCCCAGGCTCCACCGCTGAGCAGTCTGACCCTGGCCGCACCTCGCTTCCCTTGTCTGTAAACTAAGATTGTTTTTAAGAATTCGAGATTTCATACCGAGAGAAGGAGGCGGTGCCTGGTACATAGAATGGGTGCATTACTATTATCATCGCCGTTCATTTCCCAAGCAATTAAGTCTAACTGGAAAAGGCTTGATATTGAGTCACAGGGTTGGGTGTGGCGAAAATGGTCTCTTTGCTGATCATTTGGTGGCTTGTGTTAATGGCCAATCCACTAACAGAATCTCGTTGCCTAACTCCTAGTCCTGGCTTTATTCTCCTTGATCATGGTGCTTTCTGCCCTCTCAATACTCCCTGTCAGATGGCATCTGTGTTCATGTATTTCTTCTCCAAACAATTAAAAACCAAAACCAAACAGAAAACAAAGGTCCATGCAAATAATTAGCATTTCGTGAGGGCAGAGCAAGTTGTACTTCACTTTTCGCTTTTCCCGTAAGTTGTGAAGGAGCCCTGGTATCACACAGAAAAGGTGTAGGGCTGCTGCTTTTCTCCTGCACAAGATTAGTGATTTGTGGGATCACCTGGGGATCTGTTCCCCCAAGTGGATCCCTGCCTTTCCAAGTGCATATCTAGTGGGGCACGTGCTGAGAGAAGCTCCTGGGCTGGTGCAGCCGCTGGGCTCCATGCCACTACCACCTGGCATTTGGGAAATGTCACGAGGTCATCTCCACGTACAGTGACATGACCTCAACTGTGTTGTATCGGCCTTTGCAAAGTTTTAAGAGTTAGAATAAAATATATTTGATTTCTCCATATAAACAATAAGTTCCCCCTAAAAGGGAATTCAGGAAGCTTGTTGAATGGGAAACAAAGCTAAAGAGGATACAGGACTTTAAATGAATTGCATTAGCAAACACTGGAAGCAGTAACGTATTCAAATAATGTTTTATAATTCTTGTTACTCAGCCCAAAGTTTTTCAAACATTATTTTGTCTTCCTGTTGTTCCCGGAGGGAACATAGGAAAAGGCCTGTTTATGAGTTAGATGATGACTTTGGTTAGACAGAAAGAGAAGCTGGGACATTCAGGGTCAAGTGTCCTGGCAGATGGGAAGGCCCTTGGGTGAGTAACCGTTTTGTTAGGCAGCAGAGTATCTTCCATTGTGCATTCTTGTGAGGTAGCTTTCTAACTTACTAAAATTGACAGCACCTGATGCTCTGAGGTGTGGTTTTGATAGTACCATACCCTGGGAGGTGACACTCCCGGAAAGGCATTTGAATTTTTTAAGGTACTCTCTTGGGAGAAGCTGGCTCACTGTCTGCTGCTTCTGGATGGTTGTTAATGACTTGCTGTCTTGTCTGCAATTTGTCAAAATTAACTCCATGGTGGTATGATCTAGTGGTTAATATAAGTCTGTGAAAATGAGAAATAAATTTGTATATACACATACAGTATCCGTTTCTTATGGCTGCTGTAACAAATCAGCACACACATAGTGGCTTAAACCACACATTTCTTCTCGGGCAGGTCTGGAGGGCAGAGCATAAAACGGGTGGGCAGGCTGCACTCCTTGTGGGGGCCCTAGAGGAGAACCCCTTCTGCCTTCTCCTTCCTGGATGCGGCCTGCATGTCTTGGCTGTTGCTGTTACTCCAGCATCACCTCTGACCTCTGCTTCCATTGTCCCCACCCCTTTTTCCTTCCCTGACTCTGCTCCATCTTATAAGGACCCCTGTGGTCACATTGGGGCGAGCCTGATCATGGAGGGTCATCTTCCCACCTCAAAACCCACCACTTCATCACTGCCACAAAGTCCATTTTGCTGCATAAATGGGGTCCAGAGATTAGGATGTGGACATCTTTGGGAGTGTTATGAGCCTACCCCACACATGCTTAGCCTTCTTATGCCTCAGTTTCCTCATTTGTAAAGGACAGGCTGAAATGCTCCTCCATCTTCCCACTCCCATGAGCACTGCCTCTCCAACGGGGTCAGTGAATATCTTCCCCACAGTGCTTTAAGCACCTTGGGAGATAGTTGCTACATGAATATGAAGTGGTTAACAATGATTTGCTGGTTGGAATCGGAAACAAGCAGCTCAGAAGTTTCCTACATCATCCTGACTTATTACCTGCCCTTTCGTTTGTTATTGGGTATCTCCCACCACCGGGCCCCACTGACCAATTGCTGATGGCTGTCTTTTCCTGTTTGTGGTCACTTCCTCTTCAATCCATTTGACGTTCTATTCCCAGCTCAGATGGCCACACTCCTTGGCACATGTCGCTTCTTCTCTGAGCCGTTCCATAAAGTCTGGACCCCTCAGCCTGCCTCTCCTGCTTCCGTGACACCCCAGACCACCTTCCCACACTCGTCTGCCTTTGCTCCCCTAAATCTGCTCTCTGTTCAGACGAGCTTGGACACTCACTGCATCCTGGCTGGGGACGCTCTAAGCCCTTAGTCTCGTGTCCCCTCCACTCCCTAGGCCTCCTTCGGCACCTTCCACATCTCGCAAGGCTCCGGCTTCAAATGCCTACTTGGACCTTCAAGGGTTTTCCCTTCTGTGAGCCTCTGCCAGTTATAATCTGTACCACTCATTTGGCAGTTGTTAGGGAATGTCTAATTTGGTTAATTATCTTTATGTGTCAGTAGGTCTTATTTCTCCAAATAATTATCACCTTGCAATCAAGGGCCGTACCTTTCACATTGGTGAGCTCGCCACTCAGCATTTAGCAACCCAGTAAGTCTTAAATACATATTTCTTGATTAAAGTGTGTATGAATAGGGATTAGCTTTGCAGGCCTTTTGTTCTGGGATTTATTTTCCTTTGCTATTAATCAGGTACTTTATGCCATTTAAATATATTGACATTTAATTTCTTAGCTTGCACATGGAAGCCCCCTCTATCTGCTGTAGAGAATTATGTCCTGGCTCATTTTTATGACTGCAAAACTATGCGAAAGTTCCCGTAGGTCCTGTGGTAAGTTACACAGAAGCCTTTTAGAGTACTAATGATGGGGCCTTTTTCTAAGCTTCAGTCCACATATCTGACCAGGCCTGTCTAAAGAGATTTCTTATCCATGGATATTTTTTATTTCCTTGCTTAATATGCCTGAAATCTCTTATTAGCAAAGCCCTGTGTCCCTGTGCACTGTTGTGGTGAGGCAGCATCTCCAAGGATGTAAACTCTCTTGCAAAGGTACTGAGTGCTGCTTTCCCAGTAGGGGAGTTTCTATGTGCCTGTCATTGGCCTACTGAGAAGCATATGTAGCCATATTAGCAAACAAGGATGCTTCTAAAGACAGACACTGTAAATGTAGGATAAACATTGCTAGTGGCATTCAAAGTGAAAAGGAGACTTTGTCGTCAGACCTCTCCTAGGTTCGTGGCTTCTTTAAGAGCTGGATTTGTGAGCTGGTTATTCTCCTTGTGGCAGCCTGGTAACAGGAGGAAGCTGGGGTTGGACATTTTGCACAAGGCAATTTTCTGATTAGTAAGAGGAGAGGAGATAACCAGTTGCAAATATTTATGAGCCCATTGGTAAAATTTCCCAAGTGGTTTGAGGCCCTGGAAAATGTGGCCTTCGTGATCCTTTTATTTTTTTTAATTTGGACCTTTGAAAGGGGGTGAGGCAAAGAGAGAGGGCGGTCTTCCACAGAAGTTACAATATACTCGCTGTATTTGTGTCAAAGCCGCCTTTTGACGGTATAATAATGATCACATCGAAGATTTTAATACGGTCTTTCACTCTAGTTTCTCAGTTGGAGAGGTTCTTTCCAGGAGACTCAATGGTGACCATAAGGATCGTTTTTAGACTTCATTATGTAGGCAGACCTCCATTTTACTCCTGCTAATATATGAGGCCATAGAAATCAGAAGTGTGAATTCAGCCTTTCATTTATCATTGCAGTTCCCCACTTATCATTAAATCTTTAATTTTGAAGGCTCAAGTGGCCTATTGTGTTGGCAATTAGCCAACTGCAGGTGCAAAATCTTGAAGGCATCCATAGGGAGGTCTTGGTGGGAATCGTCTTAAGAAGTAGATCTCTTGTTATGTGCCAGGATGCAAGATTTGTAAGGGGATGGGCATAAAGAACATTGAATGGATACAGATGCCTGCCCAGGAAAGAATTACCCAAGTGGGTGAAAATGAACGTGAGATTGCTCGTCTGAGGGTTGACCTTATTTGACTAGGCAAAAGGCAAAAGACATACCCAGGGCACAGTGGGAATGGAGACATTTAGAGGTGTAGTCCAGCTTTGCCATCTGCCTATAAGAGTTCAGTAATGGTGTAGCCTTCCACCCTCCTCCATCGCATTCAAAATCAAGGCCAGATGTTTGAGTTTGGAATTAAAGCCCCAGCACAATCTGGCCTCCACCTTTGTCACCCACCACACACCCTCAGGAACCCTGTGCTCTGGTGCCCTGTTTTCACCCAGGCTGTGCCCTCTCTCTGAAATGCCTTTCCCTGTTTTACACACCTTCACTGATCTGTCAAGATCCACCTCAAATCCTCATCTCTTCTGAGAAACTTTGGTAGGCCCTTCTAGCCAAAGGTGAAACCTTTGTCCCCCACATTCCTACAGCACTTTATACCCTTTTCTCTGTATTTCAGCCTGAGTTAGAGTGATTTATGTCTCACTCATTTGTGTAGTCCTATAAAACCTGGTTCAGTGCTTTGGCACCAATTCATTAAAATTAATAACAACCATATATCCAGTTTAGGGAAAACTTGGCATAAGAAAATCTGAGCACATTTCTTTAAATAAGACATATAAAGAGTCGGCAGCTCATTAAAAACTCAATGCATAGGCTGGGGGGCCCTCAGAGACAGGGAGCAGAATTGTTGGCATAAACGACCAATCGGTGATCCACTGGCAATGAGGCCAGACCATTTTTAAAATCATTGTCGGTCAATGAGAAAGTAGAAGTTGATCTGTAATGGTTTAATTTACATACAACTTTGGAAGAACAGAGTGTCACACACCTGTTTTCTTTGCTTTTAGCCTGCAACACCTTTCTGAAACCCCAGGCACTTCTGTAGAATAAGACGGAAAACTGAATTGTCCTTTCAAGGGAGAGCAGTGTCTGTTATTGCCGTCCGTGGAGCTAAGGCTAGGGGCCAGATTCAACAAATCAGAGACAGCATTCCAGTTGTCAGCCACGCGGAGGAATGAACCCTGCTTTGCAGGGTGAACGCTTTTGCCCCATCTTAGCCAGCAGGACTTGTGGAAACCAGTCTCTGGAGTCAGCAGGATCCACATTTCTGCAGCAGGCTACTTCCTGCTCGTTTTTCTGTTGTGGTTTATGGCAAGTTCACTCTTTCTTTCCGGGCAACGATAAGAGACTAAGCGGCACCCAGGAGCGAATGAGTCTGTGCGTCATTTTCCCACACTGGCTTTCTTTTTTTCTTCCCCAAATGAGAGTCCATTTCTCTTCACTCATTTTTTGCTCAGCTCCAAAAATGTTGTCAGCAGTTCTTGAATGTCTGCCTGGAGTTTATATGGCCTTTGCTACCCAGCCCAGCTGCCTCTTCCTCCTGTCATTTCCGTGCTGAGGGAATTCAAGCCCATTTTGGGTTAAGAGAGGAAACAGTAAACGGACTCCTGAACGGCGAGAGTGCTCTCAGAAGCCAAGGAGCACCTCTCCGTAGCTAGTGAGCCATCGCCGAGTCTCTTCGCCGCCGGCCGCCTTGCACGGTGGAGGTGGGGGATAAGTTGGGAAGAGTTATAATGGGATTTTACAAGTTTAGACAGAGTTGTCAGACCATTATCGTGGCTCTGCATCATAATCCCTAAAAGAAAATTACTGTATGTGAAATTAAAATGAATCGTTTCCGATTTTTTCCATCTCTTTTCTATTCGTGCCTTCAGGGGGCCTTTAAGGACTAGAAGGCAGAATATTATGAAAGGAGGTATATTTATTCTACTCATGAGAAGGCTCGATGCTCTTGGCTTCACTGCCTGTGAATCATGCCTTTCCTCCCTTGAAGGATAAATATGGCATTCATTCCAACCCATTTAGCCCATTATTCTTTTGTATATAAAATAGGCCCAATTAAGACATTCTTGTGTTAATTTCTGCATTCTGCGCATGGCTAGAAAGAGTTTAAAAATATCCATTGCAGCAAACGTCTCAAAATGCTTCATGCATACTGAGCATACCCCCCTCACCCCCCCACAACCGAAGGCAATGATTCACCCAATCATGGAGATTTGCAATTTTCTGTTTTCCACTTACCTACATTAAGGCTCTGTCTATGCACAATCCAATATTTAGATGAAAACATGTATTTGTAAATATCTGGGGTTTTGACTAAAAATTTCAATTTTCATCCAGATGTCTGGCATTTAGAGACCCAGACTAAGAGTCTACTCTCCGTGTTAACTCATTCATGGTTACCCAAGTGCACAGGCGGAAAGTGACAGGCTTGCTTTGTTCTCTCCCTCGTCTGCCTCGGCCTCCCCTGCCTCTCCCCACCAGGGAGGGGGTGACTCACCATTTTCCAAGGTGTCTAACTGAAATTCCATTTTGTGTCTCCCACTGGTCATGCTAATTAATTCAAAAAATCACATGGGGCCACACCACTTACTAGCTATGTCATCTTTGGAAACTCACTTGACTTCTCTGGGCATCTGGCTTCTTTACTAAAAACAGAAGGAGGCCAAGGGAGGCTTGGGACCCTGTAGTCACCCAGACTCTTTTGCAACCCAGCGTTCTGTGAATTGCCTTTGCTCTACTCTGTATGTGTAAATTAGTTGTTCCTGAATGTTACTGTGCCGCTGTGCCTTTTGGTATCCCTTGGCCTGCCTTGAGGTCGTTCCAGCATCCTGTGGGTAAATTGGAGGAGGATACACTAACTAAAAACATGGTTTGCCAAACTTTTAAATAAAAGGATTTTTTAAAGACACTTCCATTTTTTTATGTTGATGCCATCCGCAGTCTCCTTACATTTCCTCCCTGTAAAATCTGTCTTGTGTCTACCTTTTTGACAAACTCAGCATGTAAGGACCTGATGCAAAATATCTACCCCCAAGATGCCATAATATTTGGTTACTAGAAGGATTAGCTGCCAAAAGGGATTCAACAAAGTTCCTCTGAATTAGGATATAAAGCTTTGAATTTCAAAGTGTGTCTTCCCATTAAAAGGTATCTTACAGCAGGGAGAACGTGATAAACCTCTAAAAAGAAGTGACATCTGGTAACAGTATATAGCATATATAGAATAAACCTGCCTCATTTTCTCTTTCTCTATTATATATAATATATATAATATTATATTATTAGAAGAGACTAGAAGTTATTTATAACCTGAGTTCCATTCCTCCTGTAACTAACTCTTATAAAAATTATAAATATCTGTTTGAGTCATTAAACAAAACTCATTTTCTTACCCTGGGGACAATCGAAGCTTATAACCTTTGAGAGTAAATGAATCTATTTTTTTTTAATGGTACCATTTCATTCTTTTATGAATCTTTCCCTATATAATGACATCAGCAGAAATTGGTACAAGGTAGATTTTACAAGAGAGCCTCATTTTAGCTGTGAGGGTTTCCTTAGGCATGGTTATAATTTTCTTAATGAAGAAAGCAAGCCCTGTCCAGGAAGCAATTTCTAGCCAAAATGCGTGCCTATTGAGCAAGCTTTGGGAAGTGAAACAACTTTAAACCTTGTGTCTTGCTTCTGCCCATACATAGGCCCACGCACTGTAGAACAGCCCATCAGGATGAAAGAACTACCCATGCTACAGAGTGAAGTTATGGTCCCACTGTGGAAAGGCCAGAAATACCCAGGACTCCCAAGGCATCAAGACAAGTGTTGTTTTCTTCCTGTTTCTTCCTCAGCTTCTTATATTCTGTTTTCCTTCATCATGGCCTGGTCTTCCTCTTCGGAATCCCTCAAGCTGGGAGTTTTGGAGGGTTCTACAAATAACCCTGCATCCAATCCCTTTTGGCTTTCAGAAAGACCCTATAATGTGTCCTGCTGGAGTCCCTTCTGCCCTCTCTTATCCTAGGGCTATAGACTTAGTTGCAATCGGCTCAGGTGTTGATGTCAGCCAAGCAGAGCAGGAGCGGCTGGGTGCCCTGTGGGGGAGAACAGTCTAAACGTGGAAGTAGAGCTGGGGCAAGGATTTTTGACCTGATACATAGCTCAGCCCTGAGGTTGCATTATATCAATGAAATCCCCCCACCATCCCTCTTCATCATATTTTCCCAGGCAATTCCAGTGTCCTTGGTGTACATACTCTTTAGCAGAGCTGTTAAAAATTAGATGGAGAGAAAAATGAGTTCCATCTTTCATTCCTGCTACTAATCTTCTAAAAGGTGGTAGGATGGCCAAAAGATGAGAGATTGGTGGAAGAGGAATTGCTGCATTAATCTAAGACTTCTCTATATTGATTATAACATCACATTCCACCTGTGAATTTTGTAAACAACTATGTGGGGGACATTTATCATATTCTGTGTATCTGAGCTCCCAGCTGTACAAGCTACCTACAGAAGTCAAGGGGAAGATATATACCTAAGTATGTAACATCAGTTTTGAGCCATCTTGCCTCTATGGGTGTCTTTCCCATAAGGGCAATTTTGGTGTCTGTGATGCCAGGGTTCTTGTTTGCAGAGTCGAAGAATGAACTTAGCAAACACCCAATAGGAGAGCCAGGGAGAGGACAGAACTCCTGGCTCATGCCAGGAGGGGACTAGAGAGCCTGGGGTGGTGCATTGTCTAGGGGATTTATAGGCAGTTGAGGAATTTTGAGAACTGATAAAGGGCTTAGGGGTGTGGACTTGTTAAAAGTGGTCTTAGGATGTTTGTCCTTGATGAGACATTACGTCCCTTTTAGCATGCTAAAGTGAATCTTACACATGATTACAAATGATTAGCATAATAAAAACATAGGCTACTTTCCTTTATCTGGGGAGTATCAACTGATCTCCCTGAAGAATGACTCTAGAGATTAATGTTTAACACAGAGTTTTGGTAGGGGGTTTCCTTGCGTGTAGTTACATTGCTCTGATTGTAAATATCGTGCCTTGCTTTTTCCAGAGACCCTCACCCTACTTTGAAGTCAAGGGGAAGATATATACCTAAGTATGTAACATCAGTTTTGAGCCATCTTGCCTCTATGGGTGTCTTTCCCATAAGGACAGCTTTGGTGTCTGTGATGCCGGGGTTCTTGTTTGCAGAGTCGATACCCATGATCCCTGTCTCATGTGCTGTTTCACACTTGGCAATGAGGTTTTCTGAGTTCTGTGTTATCTACAGAACAATTTTGTTTGCTCTAGCAACTTTGTGAAGAAATTCTTAATTTGGATCATTGTCTTGACAAAGCATTTTTCTCAGTGTGATTATAAGTTCATCATTTAGGAGAGTGACAGTAATTACCATCTCAACGCAGGCCCTTTTGTGCTTAGCTTGGGAGGAGTAAACCCTCAGCACACCACTAACATGAGTGTGTAGATGGAATTAGCATTGTCAAACCCTGGAATTCAGAGCTGTCACCAAGGGCAGGAGTCAAAGGCATGAGTTTTCTTGGGGAATAGTGCCTTGGGCCATTGCTTGTCTAAAGGAAGGCTTGTCTCTCATTCCTGCTCAGTGGTCTGGTGATTCTCTTAGGAAATCCATACTTGGTGGTTTGTGGATAGCAAATAGGGAGGGAATGAGCTAGGTAACAGGAGAGTTGGGTTTGTTATAAAGATTGTCGTCATTTTTCTAAGACCTCTTCTCCACCTCCACCATACCATTCTTGTTTATAAACTATACCCTAGAACTGCCCCCAAAATATAAGGTCAGGATCCTTGAAAAACTGGTGTTAATCCATTCATTTAGGACATGCTGAAATTATAAATTGCTGCACTTTATCTCGCTTGATTCATGTCTGTGTCACTGGCTATGCTCTGGGTTCAATACAGAATATAGCTATATCCTCTCTTGGTGGTCATTTCTTGGTTGTCACTCAGACTGGCCTTAGTCTGGAAGAGATGTCCAGATTGGGAGAGCTGGGTTTTAAGCTTGCTAAGATTCTGATCATGCTTTGCGATTCTGAGCAAGTCAGTTTACCGATCTCTACGGGGTCTTAGCTACTCTGCCTCTACTGGAGCTCTTTTTATTCCTCTAGGAGGCTTCAGGACTCCCTTGCTTTTCCAGAAGGAAGAGCAGTGTCTGTTTAGCATCCAAATTGTAGCCAACTGTTGTAACCACCTGTTTCACGAAAACCAATCGGAACAGCCAACTCGGACTGTAAAGGATGGACAGGCAGTTTTCAGCTGTCTTTCCTGATCTGCCCACTATTGGCTACAGTGAGTGTCTGCACACCAAACATCACTCAGCACGGTAGTGAGAGAAAGCACTCTCAGGGCAGAGATGTCCAAGGCAGTAAAAGTTGGAGAACCAGACAACTGGGGTGATTCAGATGAGGAGACCTCAGAGAGCTGCCCTGGTCTGGCTGCTACAGCGGAAGTGACGTGGAAGCTCAGGACATACCATTGTCTGAATCATGGTGCCTATATTAGAGCCGAAGCCCTCTTGTTGGATGAGATCAGTGGTTGTGATGCTGGGGTTCTTGTTTGCGGAATCGAAGAATGAACTTAGCAAACAGTCAAGGTAGGAGAGCCAGGGAGAGGCTTTTATTGAGAGACACGGTGAGAGGACAGAGCTCCTGGCTCACGCCAGGAGGGGACAATAGAGTCCGTAGTGGTGCATTGTCTAGGGGATTTATAAGCAGTTGAGAGACAAAGAGCTAGGGATGTAGATCCACCAGATGGTCTCTAAATGTTTACCTTTGAAGAGACGCTAAGTTTCTTATCAGTTTTCTGGACTATTTTGCAGAGTTAACATAAGAAATTTACTGCTTTGATCCTTTCTCAGAATAGCAGTTTCTTGGTTTGGGAGTGTACCAGTCAAGGCTGCCTGTCTTGCCCTCGAGGTGAGCTGCCCCATGGACTTGATTAGGGCTGGAGGAGGCAAAGCAGCCTCTGGGCTAAGTTAAAGATAAACTGGGCCTTTTAGCAGCTAAAGTACATTTTACAGTGGCCTCATTTAATTGACCCAAACAAGACATGGGCTATGTTGAGGTATTTTCTTATCTGGGAGATGTTCAAACATTCTAGGCTAAGTTACTCCTGGCTTTTTACTTTTAACTAATCTCACTGAAGAATGCTTATATTCCTAGTTTGATATTTGACTTCAGAGAATTAATGTGATTCTGTCTTTGTTTAATTTTTTAATATGGAGTTTTGTTAGGGGTCTTTTCCAGAGGCCTTCACCCTACTCTGAGTACACCCACGGTCCCTGTCTCATTGGTTGACTAATCAAAAAGTTGGTTAGAGCAGGGGCTTATTGACAAAATTATAATATATGAAGCATTTTATTTTAACTTAACATTCACAAAATATGTACTTATTACTAATTTTAATCATCTTTTCTTAAAGTATTGGATGGCTGATTAGAGTTCCACATTGACTCTCCTGCATCAACTGCAACCATAGTTTCTCTGGAGTGGAACAAGAGCTTAAAGGCACTGAGGAAACCATCTCAGCTTTGAAGTCTTTTGGATTTTTTTTTCTTCTAGCAATCGTAGACAGTTGTCTAATCCACAACTAATTTGACAGAGGTTTTTTAGTGATGTATTTTACTCAAGTTTCTCCAAACATTCAGCTTAGTTTTTAACAGC
Source organism: Phataginus tricuspis (assembly GCA_029783875.1). Lineage (NCBI taxonomy): Eukaryota > Metazoa > Chordata > Mammalia > Pholidota > Manidae > Phataginus > Phataginus tricuspis. Next base: position 126,974,215 of record JAQQAC010016209.1, on the reverse strand, counting down.
AACTCGTCTTTTCACTCCTATTTAATCAATCTATCTAGGATTTGTTTCAGTTATGCAGTCATGCTAACAACTGGCATAAACAAGTTTGGGAGCACACTGAACTTCCTCATGGTCAGCATACATCTCAACTAATGAGAACACACATGACCAGGCACTCTACAGAGGAGCCATTAGCCATTGGTGTTGAGGGTTTTTTTTTTTTAATAAAATGTGTTAAGATCATCTATTCATTCATTCATTCTGTTTACTGAGCACCCGCTATGTGGCAGGTGCTCTGCTAGGTGCTGGGCATGCATTTGAATGACATGGAATGCCAAGCCCGTAGGGGCTCACATTCTAATCAGCAGGACAGAAAATAAGCAAATAAACAGGGATATAAAGGTTTGTCTTATTTACTTGGGACCATTTTGGATGATTTGTAAGTACTCTTTTATGATGTTAAAACATGGAGAGCAATAGGACTGTACCACAAATTTCCCCTTAATTATTTTAACATTGTCAGTTGTCTACTTGAAATCTAGCCTCGGAGTGGTTAAAAAATTATATATTCTCAAACCTGAAAAAGCCAAGGGAGGTAGGGTATTTTCTTTACAAATCTACACCCTAATGCTTAAAAGGTAAGTGTGGGCACCAGTTGAGTTGGCCCCTTCTGAGAGTTCTGTCTGTGGTTTCTGTTCATGCAGTGCACACAGATTATCCAGAGAAACAACTAACAGCAGATATTATATATATAAATAGAGACAGGGAAAGAGAGAGAGAGGGAGAGATTAAGGAATTGGCTCACATAATTGTTGGGCTTAGTTAAGTCTGAAATTTGTATGGCAGGTGAGCAGGCTGGAAACTCAGATGAGACTTGATGTTATAATCTTGGGTCCAAAGGTTTGAAATGGAATTTCTGTGTTACATTCTGGAGGCAGAATTTTACTTCCCCTCTGGGAAACCTCAGTTTTTGATAAGGTTTTTAACAAATTGGATGAGACCCACCCACACTATGGATGGTGATCTCGTTTACTTAAGTCAACTGATGGTAAATGTAAATCACATCTACAAAATACCTGCACAGCACATGTAGAGCAGTGTTTGCTGAAACAACTGGGTGCCATGGCCTTGCTGAGTTGGTACATAGAAGCTACCATTGTAAGCAACTTCTTTCTGAATGTGCAGTGCCTGGTGCAGGGAACACAGAAGAGACAGGCTCACTCTTTGTCATCAAGTCAGGGTTCTCTGCCTTGAGGATCAAAACCCTGTGGTGTGGAAGGAAGTCCATCACCAATGACCTGTGGTGCTGTAGTCCCAAATTAGTCCCAGCTCTCAGGTTAACCAAAGGCTAATGAAGATAATACCATGTAGTATAAGGGACAATAGGTCTCCAGAGACCTGCTGTGGGTAAAATTGCAATATTTCCAGATTCTGTGGCCTGGCTTTAGTGCATCTGCATATCAATAGGTATTTCAAGGGGTGGAGAGAAGTGGCCCATCTACATATCAATAGGTAATTACAAGGGCCTGGGAGAGTTAATCTGGACCAGAGAGATTGGGTGGAGCTCTCTTGTGCTCCAGCTGGGTCAAGAGAGAAATAAAAGGGTGTGGGTAAAATTGTAATATTTCCAGAATATCTTGCCTGGCTTTAGTATATCTGCATATCAATAGGAGTTCAGAGGTGGAAAGAAGTATGGCTTTAGTGCATTTGCATATCCTCAGGGGTATAGAGAAGTTCATCTCCATATCAGTGGGTAATTACCTGGGCAAGGAGGGCTTATCTGTACCTGAGAGGTGAGGGGGAGTGCTGGTTTTGCTTCTGCTGGAGCAGGAAAGAGAGAAGACCCTGGACTGAAGTTTGTAAGCAATAAACGGATTTTAAACTTTATTTCTCCCTTTGACTGATTATGGTTTTTAGAGGTATTTTGCCCTGAGATTTCCTCTCCCCGGATTTACAAAAGGTTTCTTAACTTTATTTCTCCCTTTGACTGATTCTGGTTTTAGAGGTATTTTGCCCCAGGATTTTTCCCCCAGAGTTACAACTGGTGGTAGTCAGTAGTACCTCTGAACCTGAAATCTGTCTAAATGGGTGTGACCCTTGGGCAGGCTGCCTCTAGGGATGATGGGGAGGCCCCAGTGGCTGCAGTGGTAGAGAATGCAGCTTTATTTGGGAACCCCCTATATGTGGGGCTTCCAACTGGGGAGCCCCCAGTGGGGAATTGGTCTAGGGTAAAGCACCTCCTAGCGGGGTGGGGCCTTTCCCAGAACCGGGAAAGGGTGGAGACTCCGGAAGTGGCGGAATTAGTTCTCCATCAGATAGAAGACTGCTTACAGACCCTAAGTGGCCATGTAGCAGCTGGCATTGTAGGATCCCTTTTCGTAGAGATAGTAGAAAGCGTTATTGAGGAGAGAGAGAGGATTGTCGAGGAAAGAGCGGTGCCTTTGGCTCCGGATGTGGTGGAGGAGGTGTCGGGAGGGGATGACAGGGTGGGGCCGAGTGCCAATCTGTTGCCCAGGCCATTGCCTGAGGCACCAGCCTCTCCTGTATTAAAGGCTCACCTGGTTGTGATTAAGAAAGTAAAAACACAACAACCACGGGCTACTGAAGGGGAGGAGCCGCCCCCTCCCCAGGTTGTGGAGCCCTCTGTGCTCTGCACCTATACCCAGGATGAGCTGGTGGACATGAGCATCCGGTATCGGCAGAAGCCATCCGAACCTCTGCCTACATGGCTTTTGTGTCTCTGGGATATGGGGGATGAAAACATTGTTATGTTGGGTTCTGAAGTGAGTAGACTGGCTTCCCTGAAAATTCACCCTTTTCTCCAGCAGCAGTTGCAAAGTACCAATCACACCTCGGTGAATCAGACACTCCTGGATTGGCTGACAGCTGCCATCAGGGCAGTTTGGTGTAATCAGGGTGATTTGCCATACTTACCCACTAGGTAGAAAATGTATGCAGAGCTCCAACAGGTGTTGCAGTAGCTGGGCATGAAAAATATCATCTATAATGTGGACCCCCAGGACCCTGATGGGGAGGTGCTCACTATAGGAATGAGAAATCTGGTGCTCCGTACAGCTCCCCCATCTCTCTTTGGGTCCCTAGTGACTACCCTTGCATAGTGACTAATGCCTATGCCCCCACATAGGACAATCCATAAGTGAGGCTAATTGTACTTTAGCAGATCTGGGGGAGGTTGAAACAATAAGAGCCCAGAAGGAAGTATGGGCTACAACTGATAGGAGAGGTGCAAAGGGCCTCGAGGACCCATATGTGGGTTGATTTGATAAAGGCTGGGGTAGTGAGAGAAAAACTTGATGGACAGCCCAGTAGGATCTTGTTAGAACTGTGGCACCAATTAAAGCCAGAGCAGCAGTTCCAGCTGCTGAGGTCCAGGACACGAAAGCCAGAGGCAAAGTCCCATGTCTGGCCTGTGTACCTGCAAGACTTCCTGGGGGACAACACTCACACTCTGCCTGGGCTCTTGCCCCCACAGGGTGACGATTGGGCATCATGGTTCAACTGAGGGAGGGTTCAAGGCCCCCACCTTGGGGGACATGGTGGGGACCAGAGGCCATATGTAGAATTAGCAATTCATTGGTCCACTCTGAATATACAAAATGTGCTGGTGCTGGTGGACACAGGAGCTGAATGTTCTTTGATTTATGGCAACCCTGAGCATTTTCCTGGGACCACTGCTGTGACAGATGGCTATGGGGGTAAGGCAGTTGGAGTGAAGAAAGTTCAAATCCCATTGGGGATGGGACATTTACCCCTAAAGGAGTATATTGTGTATATTTCTCCCATCTCTGAATATATTTTGGAGGTAGATATCCTGCAGGGCCTGTGGCTACAGACCACTGCAGGTGAGCTCAGACTGAGGGTACGTGGGGTAAAGGCAGTTCTGAGGGGACATGCTAAGCACCCACCCGTAGCTCTTCCTGTACCTCAGTGGGTGACAAATACTAAGCAGTATAAATTGCTTGGGGGGCACAAGGAAATTGTAGAAACTACAGAGAGTTAAAGAAGGTGGACATCATAAAGCCCACTCATAGTCCTTTTAATCCCCAGTGTGGCCAGTGAGAAAGCCAGACGGCTCCCGGTATATGACCATGGATTACGGGGAACTTAATAAAGTCACAGCCCCTTTGCCTGCTGCTGTCCCTTCTATAGCAGACATTCTGGACCCCTTCAGCCATGAGCTGGGAACGTATCATTATGTTATAGACCTTGCTAATGCTTTCTTCTCTATTGACATAGCACAGGAAAGCCAGGAACAGTTTGCCTTCATGTGAAAAGGCCGGCAGTGGACACTCACTGTCCTTCCATAGGGATACGTCCACAGTCCCACCGTCTGTCACGGACTTGTAGCCCAGGACTTGGCCACATGGAAGAAACCACAAAGGATGAGGTTGTATCACTACATTGATGATATCATGCTCACGTCTGATTCTCTTGCAGATTTAGAAGGGGCACTTCCTAGACTGCTGCAACATCTGCAGGAGAAAGGATGGGCTGTGACTAGCACCAAGGTTCAGGGACCTGGTTTCTCTGTGAAATTCTTGGGGGTTGTCTCATTTGGTAAAACTAAAGTCATTCCTGAAGCAGTCATAGAAAAGGTCCAGGCTTTCCCTACCCCTAACTGTGGCAGTCTTACAAGAGTTTTTGGGTCTTCTGGGCTACTGGAGAGTGTTTATCCCACACTTGGCACAAATTCTGATGCCCTTATACCAGTTGGTATGAAAGGGCATCAGATGGGACTGGGATGAGACATGTGCAGCTGCTTTTACTGCTGCTAAGCAAGCAGTCAAGGCCGTATAGGTCTTGAGTGAGACAGACCCATCACGGCCCTATGAGCTGGATGTCCATGTGACTGAAGACAGCTTTGGCTGGGGCCTCGGCAATACCTTGTAGACCATTTGCCTTTCTCACTGGCCCTGGCGTATTGGCTAGCAGCACAGCCTGCCTCAGGCAGAAGACAATGTAGGCTGTACCTGTCAGTGGGGCCTGCCTTTGACCTTTGAAGAGGTCAGCAGAGCCCCATCAGAAGTGCACTGTGTGACTTGTCACTGAGTCCCACAGCAACCCGGAGACTCTGTGGCCTAGGACATTTTGACACATGGACCAATGATGGCTGGCCCTTCTGGCACCTTGGGGACAAGGCCTGGAAGCTGCCCTCATGTGTGTTCCTGAAGTAACAGCAGAGTGACCCCCAAAGGTCATGGTAGTGTACCCAAAATTTCCAGGAGGTTATTTTCTTCTATAGTCCTTGTGGCCTGGATGTGCTCCCTGGCTGCAGGTGCCCTGTGATGATTGCTGTGAACTCTACCTCTTCAGCTACTTCTTGCCTGTGGAATGGGCAAGCTATGGACTTAATCTGCATGAGATTTTGTACCTAACTGAAGCCTCTGGCTTGAGGATTATCATGATTTTATTGCTGTTGCTATTTTATGTTATTAGCATGGTTACAATGCTCCAGTTTTCTCGCACAGGGGCCATTGTGGAAGATTGGGAATGTGTAGATTGTGAGGCGAGATATCTGGAGGGGTGGGCTGTGGGTAAAATTGCAATATTTCCAGATTCTCTTGCCTGGTTTTAGTGCATCTGCATATCAATAAGTGTTTCAAGGGTTGGAGAGAAGTGGTCCATCTCCATATCAGTAGGTAATTACAAGGGTGTGAGAGGGTTTATCTGGATTGGAGGGAGAGGTTGGGTGGAGCTCTCTTCTGCTGCAGCTGGGTAAAGAGAGAGATGGGGATGACTGCTTGTAAAAAATAAAAGCATTTCTTAACTTTATTTCTCCCTTTGACTGATTCTGGTTTTAGAGGTATTTTGCCCTGGGATTTTCCCCCCAGAGTTACACCTGCCCTCTTCATGTTTCTGGGCAAATTACTGCCCCTCTCAGGCCCTTAGGCTCCTCATGTGTATAATGAAAGGGTAGCTGAAACGTTCTCTTAGCTCTAACTGCCAATGATTTTAGTTGACTTTTGTGCAGAAGCCCATGAATGGTCTTTAATATTGAAAGAATCACAAAGACTTGGGTTTCTAAACATTTGAGAGGTTTAGAGCTTGAAAGAAATTTTTCTTAAGATCTGTATGAATGGGTGTGTCTTGAAAATGTGAAATGATGTCTTTGCAACCCAATTCTATTGTCCTAGCTTTGTGCCTAGCACTGGGAGATGCATATGAGTACCAACAGAAACTGACTGGAGAATGGCAGTAGTGGAGGGCTTCTTTCAGTCCTAGCATCTTATGTAAGTGTGTTCTTGCTTCCATTAACTCCTACATCCATAAGTCTGCAGTCCCTCTGCCATGAATGCCCCTAAAGTTGCCACCAGCTGCTGTTTATTTTGGACTTCTCTCCTTTACCACCTACATTTTTCAAAAATGATGGACACACAGAACTATAATGATCTAGTTCAAAATGTATTTGATTCCGGCATGACTTTCAACGTAAAGGCTTTCTCTGGGTACATAAGCACTGAAGTTGCTACTACTTTTTCAAGTAATATAGTGATATTACCAGCATCATTTTACTTTCTGTACCTTCATCAGTATACCTTTTATATTGCCTGTGTGGATCACATATAATTCGCTGATCATAAAAGGATGAGTTTCAAATGGATTTTTATATTTTTCCCCATTGTGTATATGTGTACTTTTTATAGAACAATAAGATCAGAAGGACAGTAAGACTAGATTCTTCAAAATAAATGTACTTAGTATGCATTTCTCTTTGCTTACACACCAATAGAATTTATAATGTCAAAATAATATTCATTTACTTTCAATATGAGAAACATTATTACTGCCCAAAAACAGACTACAGGGCACCCAAAATCCAGATGGGAACTAAAATTTCTGTCACATAACCAATCCACCCCCCTCACCATGTGCCCAACACAATGTCAATCCTTTTTCTATTTGGAAATTAGCTGCATCTTAAAATTGTATTCAGAAACATTGATGCACCTAAGAATGGAGTTATAAAAAATGCCCGAGGACATCTTAAATTTAGTTGGTACTCAGCTGAGAGCACAATATGGGCAACAGAAGCCAACCACTCCCAACACTTTGAATCTCTGATTATAAGCTCCCTTTTCTCCATTGTTCTCACCATCTGCATGCTCATCAGATGAAATTTGGTGTATCCATCCTCACAGGCTCTGAGCAATTTCCTTATGACTAGGAGGGACCTGCCAGTCTTCCTGAACTCGTCCTAGTAATTTGCTTTCTGGGCAGGCTTTGCTTGTCCACAGGGATGAGCTACTCCAAAGGAGGGAGGTCTGACTTCCGGGCTTTCAGTGCAGCCTGGTCCTTAGCTGTGAGCTGGTACCTCTAGGCATTGAGCTGCAAGACTGATGCGGCTGAGGCTGACTGAGCTCGCTAGCCTATCCGGAGACCGACGTGACTTGTGGAACTGTTACCTTGTCAGTGACAGATGCACTTAGTGGTGGTGACCTCTGACCCCCTTCTCCCCCCCAGAAAGGTCAAAGGAGCAAAAAGAAACTTCAAAGAACAGAAGCGTGGTCACTCTTTGCAGGCTGAAAGAACACGTACTGTAATCAGCCTCATTATCAGTCACACCTTGCCTTGGGTTAATGGGAATAAACTTCATTTAGTGATGGAGTTCTGCCTGGGCCTTCTTCCTCTGGAATGGACATCAAAGGCTGCAGATTCTTTCATTTCTCTAGTCTTATTAATGTGCTGTAAAAAAAAAGTTTCACTTTCTTTCCATTGGAGAAGTGTCTTTGTTGTTAAAGATAGAGGATCCTTCAGCCAGTCTGACTTAGAAGGAGAAGGTAAAATGCATTAATTCAGTTTAAGCGCAAAAGACCGTTATCACCAATGGCCTGTTTCAGCAGGGATTAATGACAGGCTCAGGGGGGCTGATGACCCACAGCAAAACCAAAGGGCCATTAACCCCCATCACTCATTTAATTCCCAGGGGAAACCCATTCAGAGGTAATTATTGCTGTTATAACCTGAAAAAAAACAGAACTGCATGAATTACACTAATGATCTCTGATCATTTTATTTTATAATGTTAGCCCAAGAAAAAAGTAAATGGACTCAAAGATGTGAGTTTCCCTTTTTAATTTCTAAGGAAACGCTCTTTTGGAAAAATTGGTGGTCCTGAGACAAGCCCACAAGTTTGGTGGACTCCCTTCCCTGTTCTCTTCAGTTCCTCATCCCAGACAGCGGGGACCACAGACACATGGGCTTCAGGCCATGTCCTAGAGCAGGATCCCCGCTGTTCGCTTCTGATGTGCTGTTTATGCTCAAAGCGAGGATGCGGGATAGTAAGCCAGACAGGCCTTCTATTCTCCGGCCCCTGCTGACGCAGGTTCTGGTCCCTCTTCCCTCCCTCTGGCCCTCTCACTTCTGTTCAACACCGGTAAGCCAGCGTCAACCATGTGCCTGGTGCTGTGGTCTATGGGGTGGGGCAGATGGCAACAGTGCATAGCTAATGTGATGGAAAAGAGGTTGGGCGCGAGGAATTCTGAGATGAAGGGGTTTGTTAGTTTCCTAGGACTATTGTAGCAAACTACCACAAACTTGCGGTCTTGAACAACAGATATTTTTTCTCTCACAGTTCTAGAAGCCAGAAGTCCAAAACCAAGGTGCTGGCAGGGCCACCGATCCTCTGGCTCTAGGGGAGAATCCTCTGCCCCTTTGCCCCTTCCTGCCTCTGTTGGCCTCAGGCGTTTCTTAGCTTGTGGCTGCATCACTCCAATCTCTGCCTGTCTTTACATAGCTTTCTCCTGGGTCTGCAGTCTCCCTCTGCCCTTCTCTGATAAGGACACTAGTCATTGACTTCATCTGGAGATTCTTAACCAGTTGTAACTACCCTGCAAAGACACTGTTTGTAAATAAGGCTGCATTCCCAGGCTCTGGGTGAACTAGCTTGTGGAGATTCAACACACCACAGGGAGCAACTTCCAGGCATAGACATCAGAGAAGACTTTATGGAAGAAGTAGCCTTTATACTCAGACATATAGATGAAGCGGTTTTCTGGCTGGTAGTGCATGAGTGCAGAGACAGGACAGTGGAGGGATTTAGGCCAAGTGGGGGTGGAGAAGGGCTGCCTGGGCACAGGATCTCGAGAACAGAGGTGAGGGGCAAGTTTAGGAAGGTGATTTGGGGCCTGGTGGTAGCTATTGGCCTGGGAAAGACTAAACACTGTAAAATGAGATAGAAAGCGGTGCAAGTACTTACTTATAAGGAAAGGTAACAAAACTTGAGCTAGGGTAGAAGCAGTAAGAACTGATGGGAAGGATTGGATTTTAAAGGTGAAATGGCCTGGAAACTTGTTTGTCACAGATGGGGAGTGGCCCAGGGAAAAGCGAGTGACAGGAAGGAGGTGGAGAGGCCCAAATGTGAAGCCTGGGTGACTGGGAGTTTGGTGAAATCAGTGAAAGAAATGAACAACACAGGAAGAAGAACAAGCATGGGAGAGAGTTAGATAATAGGAACTTTGAGACATTGGCAGGCCCAGCAGACATGACCCTCAACCAGGTGAGATTTCAGAGATTGAGTACAGGAGGGTGTCAGGTCAAAAATGAAGAGTTGAGGGTCTTTTATACAAAGTACTCTTCCAAGCCCTGAGATGGGCCGAGTTGGCAAAGGAAAGTGTCCTGTACTGCAAAGAACCTTGGGGACTTGTCATTTAGGGGTGGGAGGAGCAGCAGGTGGCAGGAAAGGAGACAGTAAAGGAGAGGTCATGGCAGCCAGATGCATTGCTGTTGAGTTCCATTCTCTAGAAGCCAAGCAGGAGGGTGTCAGGAAAGTGGGACTGCTTTGGGGGGATGACAGATAGCAGCAGTGATGGTCACACAGTGCTGTGAATGCACTTGATGCCACTGACTTGCGTACTTGAAAATGATTAACATACCACAATTTGAAGAAATTAACATATTGTACCGTCCACCCAAAAGTGGAACCGATCAACAATGTCAAATATCGTGGATGAGTTTAAGGGGATGAGAACTGGGAAGAGGAAGCAAACCCCTTTTAAAATACTTGCCTGAAAGAACCATGATTAGAAAGGTCATTAAGTTGCCTCCAATCGCCTTGCTTTCTTTGGCCATTTGGAAAACACATTTTGCATAGTGGGTTGTTTCCTCTGTTGCATATCGTGGCTTGGCATGATCAAAAGATTTCATAGGGCTGTGAACACGTGGCTTTCTTAGAGCCAACTTGGTCATGTCCACGCTAAAACATCAGGGTAAGAGAAGGTCCCTATGAGATATGCCTTTAGGAGTATAGTCCATTGCTTACAGATTATGCTAGTCTAATTGATGTAACGGGTGCACTGTAGTGGAAAGCTAAATTCTGCCTCTGCCAGTGGAGTGTGGCCGTCTCTGAGCAGGCACCTCTTGGTAGGCTAAGATGTCAGTTTTACTTTGACTTCCTTTGGATGTGTGGGCATTGTCCATAGGACCAAGCATTCACACCAGACATAAATGTAATTTTTGATGACTATCATAGTCCTATTAGATGTATTGAAATAAAATATGCATTTTGCAAACTATGTCCTATTTTCAGACAATTATCTAAGGGTAATAGAAACTCATAGGGAATGTTAATTGCCTTCATGTGAATTACAAGTATATGGCAAGAGTTTGTGTGTGTGTGTGTCTGTGTGTGGTGGGGGCAGTGGGGATTGGAGGAATGAGAAGTGATAATCTTCCTGGGCCTCAGTTTTCTCATCTGTAAATGAGAGGACAGGACCAGTTGACCTAGAGTACTTTCAGGTGTAAGTATCATGTACTCCTGATATTGTGACTAGAACAGATATACCTAAAGGCTTGAGATAAAGCGTTGTATGCTTGCAAGTGGCAAATTGTTCGTTTGCTTTAATGAATCAAAACTTTAAAAAGTCAAATATTTGATTAATTGCACCATTATTCTGTTCCTATTAGTCAATTGAAACAAATTGTTTATAAAATTCATTTCCAGTTGATAATATGTAAATTTGTAATTTAATTAAAATCCCATTATGTATTTTCTTAAGACAAAAGGCACATTGATACATAGCTTGATGAGTGAAGCATAGCAAATGCTAAGCAATCAGCTCCAAGAATGACGATCCCTTACCGGCTCTTTGCAGAGGGAGAGCCGGGCCAGGCAGCTGGACCCTCTGGGGCCTGAGTGAGTGGAATGGGACGTTGAGGACTGGCGAGCATGGCTCATGCTGTCCTGGAGAATCTGAACATCCGAATTTCAGAGATGCGGAGCCCTCGACATGATCAGGCTCTTGTCTGGTTGTTTTCGAATCAGCAACTGCCAGCCCAGCATTCCTGCAACTTCTGCTTGGACTCAACCCTCCCCTCTGTACCCACTCCCCTGCGGGCCCCCTTGGGAGACTGTTCCTTCTCCTTCAGAGATCCAAAAACAGAGCCCAGTGTGCCCTGAGGATCGGGTTTTTTAAGGCAAAACATTTCCAGGTCTTTCAACCAATGTCGAAGGCCTCACAGAAATGCTCCCTGTGGGGAGTCAGGGTGACCAATCACACTTACCTTAGAGGCCTTTGTGCAGGCCAGCGTGGTGTGTGGGGGGTGGGGAGGGCTTCCTACAAAACCCCCATAGGTAGGCATTTCCTACAAGGTATTAGGCCCTCCCTGGGCTTTGAAATGCACTGGGGACCACTGCCGGAGGGGGGAGAGGGGTGTGTGGTGGGGGTGGGATTTGGTTTTGATCTTGTGCGTGAATGAAGGGAGCAGTCCTTGGGGAGACACAACAGGAAGCCTTTGTGATGTAATTAGAGGGCCTTTGGGGAGATAGTTCTGGTCTTTGCTGCTCTCAGAGAAGGCCCTGTTCTTGCAGGTGGGAACCACTGAAGGTCACCTGGGTGCAAGCTCCCAGGATGTTTCCAAAGCTGAGGGACAGCTTGTCCCTTGCTCCAGCTCCACTCCCCAAACCTAATGTAGGCCACGGTATAGAAAGTTTCTCTCGGGCTTCCCTCTGCTTCAGGTATCCCCATTCCTGACAGAGCCTGGGATGGACCTTGCAGACATGGGACTGACCTCTCCTGCCCCTCCTGTGGCCATTCCTGTCCCCAGCCAGCTTGCCTTCCCAGCTATTGTTCACACTCAAATTTCTGGGCAGAAAGAAAAGAAAAGCTGCTGGCAGAGCTCAAAATACTTGATCCAGCCTTGCTAACCTTTCTGGGCTCTCTCAGCAAATCTGTAGTTCCGCCCGAGGTCCTCCTCCCTTTCCCCGGTCCTTGGCAGGTGAACTCACTCATCTTCTAGTTCTCTGAGGAGACCAGGGCCATTTGGCCATTTGGCATGGGCTTGGCGATCTTTCCTCTCGCCACCTGTCACAGTTCCCCACGCTGCTTCCCAGCACCTGTCATCCGCAGCTCTCGGCTGGCTTTCCCGCTCAGGAGAAAAGTATCCTGGCATCTTCCCAAACTGAACCCTCAGCTTCAGGACACTGGCTTTTTTTCTCCTCTTTGTGTTAGTTTCAGAGTTCTAGAGGATTCTATTTGCCTGAAGACTGACCATCCATCGTAGAAGCCACATCCTGAATGAATAAATCCTTTCTCTGTCTAAGAATGTGTAGTTAGATTATACTGATAAACTATTTCTGCTTAAACCCATGAAGGAAAGGGAAGAATAAATTCCTGATTTTGTGGAAGATTGCTTTAAGGAAGCTTTGCTGAGAGGGGAATAAATATGTGTATGGTTGTCAAGCACATGCAGTCAAGACAAGGACAAGGCCAGAGCCAGACTGACAGACTGGAAAAGATAAGAGTGCGACACTTTCAGATGGAACCTGTTTAGTACATACATAGAGTGCAAAGCGGCGTGAGCCAGCGGGACAGGTCCTGTCCTCCTTGACACATGAACTAAAAAGGGAAAAAGGGGCTAGATGACTGTGGGTCAACCCCTTTGCTGAAGGGCTCCTGCTAGCCTGAAGCTAAGGGACATTTTTTACTCTCCAGCTCCATTCTGAGGTGAGGGCATGGCTTGGCCAGAACCCAGGATTGACACAGAGGAGAGTGGAAGGTGACCCAGAGCAGCTCCTCACAGACTTCACGTCCTCTCATGTTTAGGGAGGCTCATAAGGCATTCTGCCAGGACTCAGATCATCTGTGGTTCAAGCCTCTGCCGCTGTGCACAGTTGCCAAGGCACCATGGCAGAGCCGTGCCCTTACAGTGGTAGAGCACAGATAAAGCACAGATAATAATGTTGTGTCTCTATGTATTTTTAAGAGCCTTTCTCCGTGAGGTAAGGGATAACGCTGAACCACAGCCACCAGTTGGGGTTTCACTGGCCTCCGAACCCGGTAGTGAGAGACCAAAAACGAATTGCTATCTAACTTGAATGCTAACCTAATAATTATATAAATATCTTCATGTTTAATGCTTAAGCAGAATTTCATTAAAATTGCTTTGACATCAAGCCAAATTTTGAAGTGAATTGGAACTGGTTTGCATTTCTTAAATTGGTCTTTCTTTGGAAATAATGAAAAAGTGTTAGAGTCTTGGCCAAATTCCAATGACTGTGACTCAACTTGTTAAAGTTAAATTTTAATATTTACACATTACATAGTATAATATTTATACTAGGCAACAGATTGGGAGCGTTGACTCAAAATAGGATCCACTTTGACTTGGAATTCCAGTGTAGTAGTCATGACACCCTGGGAACTGGGGTGATCTAGTATTGCGACCAGGGCAACTTGAGCAAAGGATTGTGAAATACAAGCACTGCTCAGCATGCAGTTCTAGCTTGGACTCGTGTCTTGGATTTTGTGATGAAGGGTTTGTATACTGTCTGATCACTGACTTCACTCTTACTGAGGTACATAGGGGACAGCTGGCTCACACACAACACCATCCACTAGGTTGGCTGGTCATGGAGTCAGTGAGGCTGTTGGTGACCTGTCCGGAGCATGCCTGGGTGGTGCAAAATGGATGAACATACAATCAGAGAAGGTAAAGGAAATTACCAAAAGGTGAACACCATCCTAGAAGGAGCCTGGGAATTATCCGGTACAAACTCCGTGCTTTACATTTGAGAAAACCAAGGCCCAAAGGGTTTGAATGATTTGCTTGAGGTCACTAAGCTTGCTAGTGATAGGCTGAGGTGGAAGCCCTGGTCTCCAGACTCCAATCCAGAGAGCTTTACCACTCCCAGATGGAAACCCACATGCCCTTGCCTGAGGTTCAGCTCTTTTCAACATATAAATAAACAACTGCGTCTAACATCTCTAGATTCCTTGGACACTTTGCTGTAAAGGGCATTCAGGAGTCAGTTAGAGGGTGGCATGCAGCTGGAAGACACATAATTCCTTTCAAAGCCCTCATTATCAGGGTTCCGGGAGTGCTGTGAAAAAGTGATAGCCAGGGCCAGTAGGTGTAGCAGCCAGGGCTCAGGTCTAGGGCCGAGACTGGGAGGGTTCGGCATGGCACCCTTTGTCACCCAGTCACAGCCATGTGTGCATCACTGGACCTCTGCCAGGTCATCAGTGCCCTGAAATGGAACCTGCCACTTGTCTGAAGGAGTTTTCATATTGAACAGAGGGCTGGATAGTTGACCCAGATGCCTTCCCTGGTCTCTCCTCTTCAGAGCTGCTCTGATCTGAGTTGGCCTCCCCAGAGCTGGGGATGCAGTGTGCACGCCCAGGGCCCCATTAGCGCTCACTGCATCCCTGGTCAGCCAGAGCATGCTTTAAGAGCCTCGGGCTGTGCCTACATGACCACGTTGAGACAACCAGTTACAAAGAAAGCCTGTGTCACTCACCTGGTGGCTTAGTCTGTCCCGCCTTCTTTATTTGATGACTCTCTCTGCCTTATGCCAAACCGTGGGCTTGCCTTGGAGGGCTTCCAAGTTACCTCACTCCTAAAGTATTCCCACACAGTCTGAAATATATGATGGCCTTTTCACGTGGAGCGGGTTGCTTGCAGGCACTAAGTCCCGTTTAGTGCTTAGTGAGTCATGAGCATTTTAAAGGAGACTTCCCAAACTCAGTTGCTCTGTTCAATCTCCTGTTGAGATGCTGGGAGGAGAGGAACGCCCAGGTCCTTCCACTTCATCTTCCACCTTCCCTTTCTCCTCCAAGGCAGTGAGCTGAGAGCATCCGTAAGGGTCAGGAAACCCAGAGGGTGGCGCAGAGAAAAGAGTGCTGAATTCAGTCAGGAGACCTGGGCTCCAGTCCAAGTCATGCCACTGACCAGGTGGACGACATTGGGCGACCCAGTTCTCTTCTTTGTACTTGATCTTTCCCATAATGAAAATGATGGCTTTGATCTCAATACCCTCTAAAGACCCTGTGATTGAGGGTGGTTTTCATGCCTAATTTTCTCGTGTTTTCATCTTCCTGGTTTGAACTGCAGTCTGGCGGTTTGCAGGTGTGCGGCGCCTTTCAGGATAATCTTGCTTCTGGTGGAAGATGCATTGTCATCTCTGTTGTTGTAATGTCATGGAACAGTGTTATTAATCCATAGAATTGATGGGTTAATGTGTAGGGCTTTATGAATAAGGAAGCACAGATTTCATACTGCTGTAATATGTACACATGACCCATCCAACTTTGTTGTGTTCAGCTACAATGTAAGGGCAAGTGTGGCCCCACTTATCTCGAGCAATTGAGCATCTACTTATTTGAAATGATTTAAATGTCTTGTGTCAGTCTCTTAAGCTACTTGCATATGAATAGAAAGCGTATTTTCAGGTCACTTTCAGATGGCTATTTTTATTTAGTTTTGCTAAGTAATGATACCTTACAGCTCTGTTGAAGTAGGACCTTCTCCCTCCTCCCTCCCTCTCTCAAGATCTAGTGTGTCTTCTCTTAGCAATAACAAGGACAATGCTAAATAACACCGTGAGAGCAGTTTACCTTCACAGAACTTTTCACATACATTATCTTATTTGAGGGGCACAGCAATTTCCAAAGATGATACCTTCTGGTGAAAAGCCTTGAGCCTTGGAGAACCAAAGAGGAGTTCAATGGTAGAGCAGGTGTGGGTGAGTGCTGGCGTTTACCCACTGGGCCCTTGATGTGTGACATACTTTTCAGAAGAGACATTTGGAAGTTGGAGTGAATCATTCTCATGCATTCATTCACCTGTGCTAAGAATTGCAGCCCTACTCTATGTCATGTAGTGGCCTTAGGTGCTGGGAGGACAGCAGCAATTATACTGTCACACCTGTGGGAGGCAGACAAGTGTCCCCCCCAAAGATGTCCATGCCCTAATTCCCCAGACCTGTGAGTATGTTAGTTGCAAGGCAAGGGGGGACTTTGCAGATGTGATAAAGTTAAGGATCTTGAGTTGGGGAGATGATCCTGGATTGTACTGGTGGGTCTGAAATGTGATCACAAGGGTCTTTATAAGCAGGAGACAGAAGAGTCAGAGTCCAAGAAGTAAGGTGTGATGAAGGAAGCAGAGGTTAAAGAGAGATTGGAATATGCCACACTGTTGGCCTCGAAGGTGGAGGAAGGGGCCACAGGCCAAAGAATGAAGGCAACCCTTACAAGCTGGGCAAGCCAAGAAAACCGATTCTCCCCCAGAGTCTTTACGAGGAAGACAGCCCTGCTGTCACCTGGATTTTAGCTCTGTGAGATCGGTGTCAGACTTCTAACCTCCAGAACCAAAAGAGAAGAAATGCATGTGTTTGAAGCCATCAAGTTATTGATTTGTTACAGCAACCACAGGAAACTCCTATGATGCCTGTCTCAGGGCTCACCATGCATCTGGCAGTAAAAAGTTCCATCAGAGTTGCCAAAGTGAGGTTGAGGAGGCAGTGCCAAGTGCTGGGGATTGCAGACAATGGACTCTGCACCCAGTCTGGATGGCAGGTGCAAGGGTGTCAGGCAGCGAGGAGGATGAGTCAATTTTTCTGTGTGACACTATGGCCAAGGTAAGGCTACTCCAGAGGGAAATGAATAGCCTGAGGATTCTATTCGTCTTGAGTGGTGTGTGTCCCCCACTGTGCAGCAGTAGATGACACAGCGTTTCTGAGGATTCTTTACCATGGCCAATCTTGGCGTAGTCATCCCATCTGTTTCCACAGAGGTAAGCAAGCCCACCGAGTGGTCATTGGTGATAGATCTGTGCAAAATCTCCATACATGCAATATGAGTCTGGGTTTATATCTATCTATCTTAAGATCCATCTTCTGCAACACAGCATATCTATCAGCATAATATTCAACATCCATTAACTTCGGGACACACTGTGGAATTTGAAACAGCTGAAGCCTGAAGTTGATCATCTCCTTTCTTCCCAGTTTGCGTTAGAGCGTACATTACGATGGGTGGAAGCAATTATAGGCGGATTCAATGACAGTGCCATCATGTACTGGAGTATGATTCCTCTGGCCAATCAGTGCTCTAAGTAACAATAAATTATATTAGCCTTGCAGTATTACTTGAGCATGTAGGGGGCTATGGATCAATGGGTATCTGATACTTAAACGCTTCAGCATTCAGTTCTTGTTGAATCTGTAATTAACAAATGAAACTAAACTAATCATAGTAAATTGTTCATTTGACTACACTCTGGTTGTGTGCCGAGGAACGAGAGCGTAAGGTGCTGCGGCGTGCGGGCCTGTGCTCTGGCCCGTCGCCGTGCCCATCAGCACATGAATGGTGTGTTGCTCTGCTAAATGCTTCATCCTCACAGGCTGCCGATTCATCTGGCTTGAACAGCATGTGTTAATCAATGATAGTTTTATATTAAAAGGCACACTTGAATTTTGCTACAGATTGGTTGGCAATTTTCCAAGAAAATATCAGTAAACTGAGGACTTCTAGAAGTAATGTGTGAAATGTGTGTGAAACAGGTAAGAAGAAACTGTTGGTGGCTTATGCTAATCAATTCTCCCCAGCTATTACAAGCAGCTTGGTAAGAGAACAACCAGTAGATTTAAACACACAGTTAGGGGTAAATGAAGTTCTATTATTTATTCTTTAGTTTCTGTACCTGGAAAGTGCCTTCACTTTGTAAGATGAAATTTCCTTTAAGCCTGGAAGAGTGCTTTGGTCCTTTTGATATTTCAGGGAAGGGCATGCACTGGCCCCCACACACCGGCACGGTGTTTGCGATGCTCATTAAAAATACTAGGGACCATGATGTTCAGCAGCTACTTAGCATAATTTTGTGTTACTAGTTTACTATGCACCAGTGATACTCAATTGAGTCTTAGCATTAATATGCTTGTAATATACAGTGCAGTGCCTCCATATGGCGCACTGGGTAGAAGCATATTAAACATATTACACAAACAGAGCTCAACACCTCACATATTATTGATCAACAATGCACCAATTAGACAATATAGCAGTCATGAAAATAAACACTGGCATATGTGCCCAGGGTCTAAATGAAAATGAGATTGGGGGAACAAATGGGAATAGGAGAAGGGGAGGTAATAAAAGAGGACCCATGGGTTAGACTGTTACAGTGAACCCCAAAACACAAAGTCTTCTATTCTCCTGCCACAGAGCACTGAAGCCCGTGTTGTTTAAGCTAAGTGCATTATCAAGTAGACCCAGCATATCTCTTTTTAGGCCCTTCCTGTCCCACAGACGTGTGCTCCGAGCCACAAACACAAGCCACATATGTAAGTGTAAATTTTCTAGCAGCCACATTAAAAAAAAGTGAAAAAAACAGGAAATCAACTTTAATACCATTTTATTTGGCCCAATTTTATACCATTTTAATGTGTGCCAAATATCACCTCAACATGCTCTCAGTATTAAAACTATTCATTCCAGATTTAAAACTATTTCCTACCAAGTCTTGGCCCTTTCTGAGTGCTCAGGCCAGTGGCTACCATGGCAGTGAAGTTTGAGTCATTCCTTTTCAGCTGGCCTCCTCCTCCTGTATTGTGTGCACCTTTGAATAGGTGGCTCTTTAGGAGGCTCTGAGGGCTACATTGAATGTGCAAACTTTGCAGACAGAGGCTCAGAGTGGCCCAATGACAGGGTCATGGTCACCATCTTTAAGTGGCAGAATCCCTCTCTGTGGTCTTTCTACTTCATGGTCTCTGCCTTCCCAAAGTCCACCTTGTCTGTGTCCTTCCATTTCATTGCTTTCTACAGAGGCACATTTATGGGTGATTAGCTAATCCATTAGTACTGATAACTCAGAGGAAGCTATCGTCAGGAAAACTTAAAACAGTGCCCCTTTGCTCTACCTCTGAGCAACTCTCCTCATGCGCAGGAAGAACAGAATCCGCAAACATTTTGCAACGGGAACACGAACATTTAGCAAAAAAAAAAACAGCTCCTGCATGCAGAGTTTGCCTTCATGAGCTCCTGAGCTCTGCCCGTCATGAGATGAGCGACAGTGTGAATGGTAGGCAGTTAGCCCTTCTGGGTCTCAGTGACGTCAGCTGTGAAGTGGGAGGTCAGAATGCCTGTCCTGTCGATTTCTCAGGGTGGTTGCAAGTCTCATAGAAGATCATACTTACGTAAGTGCTTCATGAAGTGAAAAGCACCATGCAAACGTGACATCCTGTTGCCTTTCAAAGAGAAGCAACGTTTTAAAATCCAGATTTTCAACTCACCAGATTTGTTCATTTATTTATTTTGCGATGACATCAACCATCTATGAATCCATTCACCTTCAAAAAATTATACCCACTACAGGTAAGGCTAAGCCCTCCTCAGTCAACCCCCGATTTCTTCTCCCTCGCCAGAACAACCCCCTGCAGGTCCACTTTGTACAGGCATTTTGGCCAGGTGCGAATATTTGGGTTCAGGGCCAGCACTACATATGAGGCAAGAGATCAGAGCATACGCTTTGGAATGACAAGCTGAGTAGGTGACGCCACGTCTACAGCCCAGCACATCCGTACCAATGCATTGTGCCATGCTGGCACATGTAACATGCTTATTGTGCATGTAAGAGGCATGTGCGTGCACTGTGCCAAAGCTCAGGAATAGAGCACACAGGGGTGCGGGCTGGGAGTGCAGGGTGCAAACCCACTGAATCCACACTACGTGCCTAGTATCAACCTGCCTCTCATATTGACTCAGTGATCTTTTCACAAGATCTGGAAACAAAATAAAAACCTAGTGCTTTCTTTTCCACATTAATTGGCATGAATGTTGGCTGTTAAATCCACTGGAGCGTATTTGCTGTGAGAATTTTTTTAGTCAGTGAGGACAGTAGATGGGAAGAAAAATCTGCCACCAAACACTATCATGGCACCTTAAGTAATCACAATGATAATGATTGTAATGACGGTAGAAATAAAGGAACTGCTATTTGATCACCAATGATGTTATTTTTGTTTCGATATGAAATATTAAAATATTAAGTTGGAAGCCATTGAACATTTGTATTCAGCATTCTTCAGAGAGCAAATGCAAAGTGACAGGATTTTCATAACAATAGCAAGCATACTAGAATAAGCATTGTTAACCAAATTACTATCACTGATGTCATTAACATGTGTCATGTTTCAAAAGATGAACGTGTTGTTTTAATTTGCTTTTTAAACATCCACAATAGGGTCTCCAAGCATTTGAATAAAACACAAATAGTTCATTAGAACAGAAGGAGACTCTCTGGATATATTGGTCACAACTTGCCTTCAAGCATTTCTGACAGCAGCCCTCTGCTGAAGTGAAAATTGCACAAATTGCCAGTTATTATCATTTTTAATAAATAAGCCTTCTATCTTCTCCCTCGCTTCCTCCCTTCCTCCCTCTGGCTTCGATGTGATTGTGTTCAACAAGCATATTTTCAGTGGGACCATTTCTATTACAGAGTGATTGAGCTCTGATTTACACATCAATTACCCACCTTCATAGAGATTTTCATGCTCCCCTAGCTGACATCAATGAAGCATAACTGCGTAAACGCTTTATTTCATACCAGTTTTGGATAACTGAGACTGATAACTAATCATATCGAGAGACAATGTGCTATAACACAGGAAACAATAAATGCTTCTCTCTGAAATCTCATCTATTCTTTATGAGCTTGCCATTCACATGCTTATCTCAGTCATCCATTTCTTTCTGTAAGGTGCTTCCTCTCACTCAGTATCACAAGTGCAATTAGGGTTTTACCCTTGAATACAGCATTTGCAAAGACCAAACTCATTTTCCAGCTTCCCTGAAGAGCAGAAAATCTTGCAGTTTTCCCGCCAGTGTTGTCGACCCTTTTTGCCAAACATGGACAATCCGAGGGACTGAGGTTAGGTGCTTCTCTAGTCTCTTGTTCTGTCATCCATGTTTGTCCCATGGGAACATCCTTAGTGCCACTTGGTTAATGTGTACTTGAACTAGTTGGAACACAGCTGCCTGATTTTGCTTCCCACCCCACACACCAACCTGAAAATGTTCCCACAGCACTTTGTTCCTATAGTCGTAGCATGTGTTCCACTGTACTGTGATTATTTTGCAATGGATTTACCTCCCCTTCTGGGCTGTGAATCTCTCGAGGGCTCATACTGTGTCTTACTTTTTGCTGAGCACCAAACATGGTGCCTAATGTGACGTAGGCACCCAGTGAATGTTTGTTGATTAAATAGACAAGTTAATTAATATATTAATTAATATTTTTGTCAACATTTGTCACTGAACTTGGGCAGAAAAAATATGTTTGCCTGTCATTTGTTCATTCAGTCAAAGAATATTTATTGGGAGCTGAACACTGAGCTTGGCACGTTTCCAGATAAATGGGAAGCAGAAGTACGTTATTCCTGTCGGGTGACAGTTTCATTTAACACCCACAGTTCTCTCAGACAGAGCAGGACACAGGGGAAGAGGGAGGAGTTGGAAAGCCAAAGGAGACTTGCACTGGGGTGGATAACATGGAGTCTGGAGTAAAAAAAGGTCATTCCTAAGGTCTTGATTATCTGCACTCAATGTGATCAGGCCCAATGTGGTCATTGGAAACCAGTACAGAAAGACCGTCTTGGGGTGTATTGGTTTGCTAGGGCTGCCATAACAAAGGACCACAAACTAGGAGGCTTAAACAACAGGCATTGATTGTCTTCTGGTTCAGGAAGCTCAAAGTCTGAAATCAAAGAGTCACTAGGGCTGGATCCTTCTGAGCCTGTGCAGGGGAATCCCCATCATACCTCTGCCTTGGCTTCTGGCGGTTTGCTGCAACCTTTGGCATTCCTCAGAGAAGTATCAGCCCGATGTCTGCCTTCATTTTCTTTTCTTTTCTTTTTTTAATTAATTTATTTATTTTACTAAGGTATTATTGATGTATACTCTTATGAAGATTTCACATGAAAAAACGATGTGGTTACTACATTCACCCCTGTTATTGTGTTCCCCCCATACCCCATTGTAGTCACTGTCCATCAGTGTAGTAAGATGCCACAGATTCACTATTTTCCTTCTCTGTGCTACACTGTTTTCCCCATGATCCCCCCACACCATGTGTACTGAACATAATACCCCACAATCCCCTTCTCCCTCCCTCTCCATCCGCCCTCTCACACTGCTCCCCTTTGGTAACCCCTAGTCCCCTCTTGGAGTCTGTGAGTCTGCTGCTGTTTTGTTCCTTCAGTTTTGCTTCATCGTTATACTCCACAAATGAGGGAAATCATTTGGTACTTGTCTTTCTCCGCCTGGCTTATTTCACTGAGCATAATACCCTCTAGCTCCATCCATGTTGTTGCAAATGGTAGGATTTGTTTCCTTCTTATGGGTGAATAATATTCCATTGTGTATATGTACCACATCTTCTTAATCCATTCATCTACTGATGGACACTTAGGTTGCTTCCATTTCTTGGCTATTGTAAATAGTGCTGTGATAAACATAGGGGTGCATCTGTCTTTTTGAAACTGGGCTGCTGCATTCTTAGGGTAAATTCTTAGGAGTGGGATTCCTGGGTCAAATGGTATTTCTATTTTGACTTTTTTGAGGAACCTCCATACTGCTTTCCACAATGGTTGAACTAATTTGCATTCCCACCAACAGTGTAGGAGGGTTCCCTTTTCTCCACATCCTCACCAACATTTGTTGTTGTTTGTGTTTTGGATGTTGGCCATCCTCACTGGTGTGAGGTGATATCTCATTGTGGTTTTAATCTGCATTTCTCTGATGATTAGCGATGTGGAGCATCTTTTCATGTGCCTGTTGGCCATCTGAATTTCTTCTTTGGAGAATTGTCTGCTCATATCCTCCGTCCATTTTTTAATCGGGTTATTTGCTTTTTAGGTGTTCAGGTGTGTGAGTTCTTTATATATTTTGGATGTTAACCCCTTGTCGGATATGTCATTTACAAATATATTCTCCCATACTGTAGGATGCCATTTTATTCTGTTGTGCCTTCATTTTCACATGGCCATCTTCTCCCTGTGTGTCTCTGTGTTCAAATATCCCCTTATTATAAGGTCTCCAGTCACACCAGCTAAGGGGCCCACCCCCTCCAGTATGGCCTCATCTTAACTTACCTGGTTACACCTGCAACGATGCCATTTCCAACTACAGTCATGTGCTGAGAGGGGATCAGGACTCCACCGTATAAATTTTGAAAGGACACACTTGAACCCATAACAGGGGGGCACCTTGTCAGGCACCTCATCAAGGCAAGAGGGAGAAGTGTATCCCAGGAGAAAGTCACAACTGTAGGTCCATGTCCCTTGTGAGAAAACGAGCCTGGCATTCCAAGAGTGTAGGGAGGGTGGAGAGTCAGGCTGCCCCCAGCAATTCTTCACTGCGGTTTTGATCTCCTGCTTCTGGCTGTGTGCCCAGGCCAGAACTCTGTGGGGCTACTGTGCCCTGCAGAGGCAGTGGCCCAAAGGTACACCTTCAGGGCATAGAATCTGCCTGGTTAAGAATTAGTGACTACATGCTGATCAAAGAGTTTGGTGAGACATTAAAATAGAGTCAGCTTAAAACTGTCAGTTCTAAACTAGTCATTAAGGGCATTATTTTCCTTACTTTAAAAGTAATTAAGAATATAATTTCTGACAAAATATTGTTTTAAGTTAAGTAGTTACTGAAACTGTCTTGCTTACAGCCAACTGAAAATAAGACACCTTTTAAAAGTGTCATTTATGAGAAGCCAGGTTATATTAAGACTTTAACTTGGAAAAGAATTTCTGATAATTTAGTGGACATAGAAAGGAAATACTTGGTGGAGTTCCAGGAAGATGGCGGCGTGAGCAGGGCAGCGGAAAACTCCTCCCCAAACCATATATATCTATGAAAATACAGCAAATACAACTATTCCTAAAACAGAGACCAGAATATACAGGACAGCGCACAGCCTGCATCTGCACCTGAGAGGACTCGGCACCCCGCGAGGTGGGTAAGATACAGAGCCACGACCCAGCAGGACGCAAGCACTCCCCCACCCCAGCGCACCGGCGGAAGGATAGGATTCAGAGCCGGGAGGGAGTGGAAGTACAGGCCTGCGAAATAACCAGCCCTGGTGATCTGCACCGGGAGCGCTGACACACACCGCGCAGTGCATCGGATATTGGAGAGGCAGAAGGTGCAGGTTTTGACCTGGGAACGCACCTGGGTTCTTGCAACAGGCTCCCTGGGACAAAAGAAAAGCGTGCACTTTTTTTGGCAGTCTTAAAGAGGAAAGGGCCCAGGATTGTCTCAGCACACTCAGCCTAGCAGGCTGGGAGTCCTGAGGAATTTCGGACCCCTTGACTGGTGACTGGGAAAAAGTAGCCACACTGAAACTTCACATAGAGAATAACAGCCTCCCATTCGTTCCTGTCCTGGCCAGAGCCACAAAGGGTCCTGTGGAGCTGCGCGGCTGCGGCTGCGGAATACTGGAGTAAGAGCACCACCTACAGCATCCCCACAGAATCTACTCCCGGTGGGAATTCTTTTTTGGGAGGGGTTCCCTTTCTTTTCTTTTCTTTCTTTCTTTTTTTTCTCTTTTATTTCTCTTCCTTCTTTTTTTTTAAAAGTCTTAAAGAGCCCAACTGACATACAGGGCACCTACCAGTGACCACTTCTATCGCCATGAAAAGAGAGAGGAATATGGTACAGACCAAGCTCACCAAGACCCAGACAACACCACAGAGGGAACCTGAAGGGATGGAAATGCACAATCTTCCTGAAAAAGAATTCAGAATAAAAGTCATAACCATGCTGATGGATCTACAGAGAAATATGCCAGAGCTCAGGGAGGAAGTGACGGAAGACAGGAAAGACAATGCAGAAATGAGACAAGTCATCGATGGGCTTAGCAGCAGACTGGATGAGATGCAAGAGGCTGTTAATGGAATAGAAATCAGAGAATAGGAATACAGAGCAGCTGAGGCAGAGAGAGATAAAAGGATCTCTAGGAATGAAAGAATATTAAGAGAACTGTGTGACCAATCCAAATGGAGCAATATTCGCATTATAGGAGTACCAGAGGAAGAAGAGAGAGAAAAAAGGATAGAAAGTGTCTTTGAAGAAATAATTGCTGAAAACTACCCCATCCTGGGGAAGGAAATAGTCTCGCAGTCCACAGAAGCCCACAGATCTCCCAACACAGGGGACCCAAGGAAGACAACACCAAGACACATAATAATTAAAATGGCAAAGATCAAAGATAAGGACACAGTATTAAAGGCAGCTAGAGAGAGAAAAAAGATGACCTACAAAGGAAAACCCATCAGACTATCATCAGACTTCTCAACAGAAACCTTACAGGCCAGAAGAGAATGGCATGATATATTTAATGTAACGAAACAGAAGGGTTTCAAACCAAGAATATTGTATCCAGCACGATTATCATTTAAATATGACGGAGGGATTAAACAATTTCCAGACAAGCTTAAGCTGAGAGAATTTGCCTCCCATAAACCACCTCTACAGGACATCTTAAAGGAACTGCTCTAGAGGGAAGCACTCCAAAGGCTAAAAAGATGTCACCAGAGAAAATAAAATTATAGCAAAGAAAGCAGACCATCCAAATACTAACTAAAGTCAAAGAACAAAACACCTAGTATATAAAGAATGGAGGAGGAAGAATAAGAACGGAGAGAAATAAAGAAACATCAGACTGTGTTTACAATAACTTAACAATAAAAGTTAAGTTAGATTGTCACATAGTAAAGAAGCAACCCTTGAACGTTTGGAAACCACGAATTTAAAGCCAGCAATGGCAATAAGTACATATCTATCAATAATCACCCTAAATGTAAATAGAATGAATGCACCAATCAGAAGACACAGAGTAACAGAATGGATAAAAAAGCAAGACCCATCTATATACTGCCTACAAGAAACTCACCTCAAACCCAAAGATATACAAAGACTAAAAGTGAAGGGTTGGAAAAAGATATTTCATGCAAACAACAAGTAGAAAAAAGCAGGTGTTGCAGTACTTGTATCAGACAAAATAGACTTCAAAATGAAGAAAGTAGCAAGAGATAAAGAAGGACATCACATAATGATAAAGGGGTCAGTCCAACAAGAGGATATAACCATTATAAATATATATGCACCCAATACGGGAGCACCAGCATATGTGAAACAAATACTAACAGAATTAAAGGAGGAAATAGACAGCAATGCATTTATTTTAGGTGACTTCAACACACCACTCCCTCCAAAGGACAGATCAACCAGACAGAATAAGTAAAGACACAGAGGCACTGAACAACACACTAGAACAGATGGACCTAACAGACATCTACAGAACTCTA
Organism: Phataginus tricuspis; assembly: GCA_029783875.1. Classification (NCBI taxonomy): domain Eukaryota; kingdom Metazoa; phylum Chordata; class Mammalia; order Pholidota; family Manidae; genus Phataginus; species Phataginus tricuspis. Next base: position 126,947,640 of record JAQQAC010016209.1, on the reverse strand, counting down.
CACCCAAAGCAGCAGGATACACATTCTTCTCAAGTGCACATGGAACATTTCCCAGAATGGACCACAGACTAGGTCACAAAAAGAAACTGAGTAAAGTCAAAAATATTGAAATTCTACCAACCAACTTCTCAGATCACAAAGGTATAAAACTAGACATAAATTTTAGAAATAAAACAAAAAGGCTCACAAATACATGGAGACTTAACAACATTCTCCTAATTAATCAATGGGTTAACGACCAAATGAAAACAGAAATCAAAGACTATATGGAGACTAATGACAACAACAACACAAAGCCCCAACTTCTGTGGGACGCAGCAAAGGCAGTTCTAAGAGGAAAGTATATTGCAATCCAGGCCTATTTAAAGAAGGAAGAACATTCCCAAATGAATAGTCTAAAGACACAATTACTGAAATTGGAAAAAGAGGAACAAATGTGACCCAAAGTCACCAGAAGGAGGGAAATAATAAAGATCAGAGAAGAAATAAATAAAATTGAGAAGAGTAAAACAATAGAAAAATCAATGAAACCAAGAGCTGGTTCTTTGAAAAAATTAACAAAATAGATAACCCCCTAGCCAGACATAAAGAGAAAAAGAGTATCTACACACATAAACAGAATCAGAAATGAGAAAGGAAAAATAATGACGGACCCTACAGAAATACAAAGAATTATAAGAGAATATTATGAGAATCTATATGCTAACAAGCTGCAAAACCTAGAAGAAATGGACAACTTCTTAGAAAAATACAACCTTCCAACACTGACCAAACAAGAAACAGAAAAACTAAGCAGACCAATCACCAGCAATGAAATTGAAGCAGTAATCAAAAAACTAACCAAGAACAAAACCCCCAGACGAGATGGATTCACCTCTGAATTCTACCAGACCTACAGAGGAGAAATAACACCCATTCTCCTTAAAGTTTTCCAAAAATAGAAGAGGAGGGAATACTTCCAAACTCATTCTATGAAGCCAGCATCACTCTTAATACCAACACCGGGCAAAGACCTCACCAAAAAAGAAAATTACAGACCAATATCCCTGATGAACATAGATGCAAAAATACTCAACAAAATATTAGCAAACCGAATTCAAAAATACATCAAGAGGATCATTCACCATGATCAAGTGGGATTCATCCCAGGGATGCAAGGATGGTACAGCATTCGAAAATCCATCAACATCATCTACCACATCAACAAAAAGAAGAACAAAAACCACATGATCATCTCCATAGATGCTGAAAAAGCATTTGACAAAATTCAGCATCCATTTATGATTAAAACTCTCAACAAAATGGGTATAGATGGCAAGTACCTCAACATCATAAAGGCTATATATGACAAACCCACAGCTAACATCATACTTAATAGTGAGAAATAGTGAGAAGCTGAAAGCTTTTCATCTAATATCGGGAACAAGACAGGGATGCCCACTCTCTCCACTGTTATTCAACATAGTACTGGAGGTCCTAGCCACAGCAATCAGACAAAACAAAGAAATACAAGGCATCCAGATTGATAAAGAAGAAGTCAAATTGTCACTATTTGCAGATGACATGATACTGTACATAAAAAACCCTAAAGAATCCACTCCAAAACTATTAGATTTAATATCTGAATTCAGCAAAGTTGCAGAATAGAAAATTAATACACAGAAATCTGTTGCATTCCTATACACTAATAATGAACTAGCAAGAAGAGAAATCCAGAAAACAATTCCATTCACAATTGCATCAAAAAGAATAAAATACCTAGGTATAAACCTAACCAAGGAAGTGAAAGACCTGTACTCTGAAAACTACAAGACACTCCTAAGAGAAATTAAAGAAGACACTAACAAATGGAAATGCATCCCATGCTCTTGGCTAGGAAGAATAAATATTGTCAAAATGGCTATACTACCTAAAGCAATCTACAGATACAACGCAATCCCTATCAAACTACCAACAGCTTTCTTCAATGAACTGGAACAAATAACTCAAAAGTTCATATGGAACCACAAAAGACCCCGAATAGCCAAAGCAATCCTGAGAAGGAGGAATCAAACGGGGAATTACGCTCCCTGACTTCAAGCTCTACTACAAAGATACAGTAATCAAGACAATATAGTATTGGCACAAAAACAGACCCACAGACCAGTGGAACAGAATAGAAAATCCAAACATTAACCCAAACATTTACAGTCAATTAATATTTGATAAAGGAGCCTTGGATATACAATGGGGAGATGACAGCCTCTTCAGCAGCTGGTGTTGGAAAAACTGGACAGCTACATGTAAGAGAATGAAACTGGACTACTGTCTAACCCCATACACAAAGATAACCTGAAGGTGGATCAAAGACCTGAATGTAAGTCATGAAACCATAAAACTCTTAGAAAAAAACATAGGCAAAAATTTCTTGGACATAAACATGAGCTAATTCTTTATGAACATATTTCCCCGGGCAAGGGAAACAAAAGCAAAAATGAACAAGTGGGACTATATTAAGCTGAAAAGCTTTTGCACAGCAAAGGACACCATCAGTAGAAGAAAAAGACATCCTACAGTTTGGGAGAATATATTCATAAATGACATGTCAGATAAGGGGTTGACATCCAAAATATATAAAGAACTCACGTACCTCAACAAACAAAAAGCAAATAATCCAATTAAGAAATGGGCAGAGGACATGAATAGACACTTCTCTAAAGAAGAAATTCAGATGGCCAACAGGCACATGAAAAGATGCTCCACATCGCTAAACATCAGAGAAATGCAGATTAAAACCACAATGAGATGTCACCTCACACCAGTGAGGATGGCCAACATCCAAAACAGAAACAACAACAAATGTTGGTGAGGATGTGGAGAAAAGGGAACCCTCCTACACTGCTGCTGGGAATGCAAATTAGTTCAACTATTGTGGAAAGCAGTATGGAGGTTTCTCAAAAAACTCAAAATAGAAATACCATTTGAACCAGGAATCCCACTCCTAGGAATTTACCCTAAGAATGCAGCAGTGCAGTTTGAAAAAGACATATGCATCCCTATGTTTATCGCAGCACTATTTACCATAGCCAAGAAATGGAAGCCACCTAAGTGTCCATCAGTAGATGAATGGATAAAGAAGAGGTGGTACATATACACAATGGAATATTATTCAGCCATAAGAAGAAAACATATCCTACCATTTGCAACAACATGGATGGAGCTAGAGAGTATTATGCCCAGTGAAATAAGCCAAGCAGAAAAAGACAAGTACCAAATGATTTCACTCATCTGTGGAGTATAAGAACAAAGAAAAAAACTGAAGGAACAAAACAGCAGCAGACTCACAGAACCCAAGAACGGACTAATAGTTACCAAAGGGAAAGGGAATAGGGAGGATGGGTGGGAAGGGAGGGACAAGTGGGAAAAAGGGGCATTACAATTAGCAGATATAGTGTTGGGGGGACATGGGGAGGGCTGTACAACTCAGAGAAGACAAGTGGTGACTCTATAGCATCTCACTACGCTGATGGACTGTGACTGTAATGGGGATGTGGGGGGTGGACCTGATGAAGGGGGTAGTTTAATCACCATAATATTGCACATGTAATTGTAGAGTAATGATAACAAAATAAAGTATAAAAAAAAAAGAAGAAAGGGAATAGTTGAGGCAGCTTTTTCCTAATTTGAAAGACAGAGTTGTTCTGCATAGTTTGGCTGCAGAAGTAGCCAGTATGGAGGTGGGAATATGGCACTTGGGAGAGCACCAGGGTACATTGGGGCTGGACAAGACATCATCAAAAAGAGAGGGTCAATTCTAAGTCCCAAGGGAGAATGTGATTAGATGAGCCTGGCTTATGAATATGTCCCTCTGAAACAGGAAACTACCTTTGATCAAATCAGCTGGGGGTCGGTCCAATGTATAATCAGTTTCCTGTGGAGGAGAGTGTGGCGAGGGAGGCAGTGAGCAGCCATTTTAGTCCAGGAGCCCAGGGAGACCCATTTGGCATGGGCATTCTAAGGGCACCTGAGCCCATTGTCGCCGGTGTCATGCTTTGTGGACAGAAAGGGAGAACCTGTCTGCAAATCATGTAGCTGATAAGTGACTTGTATCTGGAGTATATAGAGAACCATTTACAACTCGATAATAAGAAGACAGCCCACTTAAAAAGAGGCAAAGGATCTGAATAGACATTTCTCTGAAGTCTATATACAGTGTGCCATGAGTTTATGAAAAGATGCTCAACATCACTAAACATTAGGGAAATGCAAAGCAAGAGCACGATATACCACTTCATACCCACTAGGGTAGTTATGATTAAAAAGAGATAACAACAAGTGTTGTCAAGGATGCGGAGAAATTGGAACCCTCATACATGGCTTGTAGGAATGTGAAATCGTGCAGCCACTAAGGAAAATTTTGGCAGTTCCTTTAAAAGTTAGACATAGAGTTACCATATAAGACAGCAATTCCACTCTGAGGTATATACCCAAGAGAAATGAAGGCCTGTGGTCACCCAAAATCTCATACATGAATGCTCATAACAAGTTTACTCATGATAGCCAACAAGTGGGAACAGCTCAAATGTCCATCAACAGATGAATGACTAAGTAAAATGCGGTCTTTCCATATAATGGAATATTATTTAGCTATAAAAAGAAATGTAGAACTGATATATGCTGCAACATAGATGAACTTGGAAAACATTCTACTAAGTTAAAGAAGCCAAACACAAAACTTCATATGCTGTATGATTCCATATATGTAAAAGGTCAGAATAGGCAAATCCATAGAGACAGAAAGGAGAAGTTTTGGTTCTCCAAGGGGAATGGCTACTTAGTGGGTATGGGCTTTCTTTCTGGGGTAGGGTGATGAAAATGTTCTGGTGTAAGACAGTGATGATGGTTGCACAACAATATGGTGACAGTGGTAAATATTCTCAAAACCATTGAACTGTATACTTTAAATGGGTGAATTGGAATATAAATTTGATTTTAACAAAGCTGTATTTTTTGAAGTGAAAAAAAAAAAAGAGTAGAAGGTGAAGCTAAGCCTTGGGCAGCACCCTGGCTGCCACAAGACAGAATTCAAGCAAACCGTGTCCTTTTGAGCCACCGAGAATACTCAGAGCTCATCACCTCCTCCTCCCACGTGTGTCCACAGAACCATTTCTGATAATGAAAACCATGCTCACATTGCCTTCAAGTAGATCAAGATTTAGATCTAGCAGCTCTTTAAAGCTCAGCATTAGCATCAACTCTGATTAGTGTAAAGAGAGAATTATAAATGGGATAATTTCAAGTTGACACTAAAGAGTACATGGAGAAACACTGGAAGAATAAACAAGAAAATAATGAAAATCATTACGTCTGATCGGCAGTGGGGAATAGGGCAGATGCTGATGAGTGGAAGTCAGAACAATTTTATATCATATTGATTACAGAGTTTTAATTTTTGAACTGATTCAAGAACCATAAATACATAAATAAATACATTTACTATATTCACTCTCTGATTATGTCTCTTCTTGGCTTGTGGTATCCATTCCAGGGCCTACTAGTCTTCAGGAAGTATTTTTGGAGTCTTGCAATTACTTGCAACTCTCTTGGTTTGGCCACATTGCAGTCAAGGTGCTTGTAAGATACTGCTTTGTGTTACTGATGGGTTGATGAGCCAGAAGGATAGCAAATTCTCGTTTTTAATGGTTGGATCAGAGCTAGAGTTATTTTTAAATGATTTTCTATAAAAATGGAAATCAGACACTTAGCCTCAGAAAATGTTAAAAACAGAAAAGAAACTCAGGGATGCTTAGTTATCTATTGTGCAATGGCATCTTCTGTAGTGGAGTCTCTGAGCATGAAGAGGATGCTTGACACGTGGTTGAAGGAAATCAAGGCGCGTGGTTGTAGAGGGAAAGCTAGCATGTTCTGAGCTGCCTAGGAGAGGAGAGAAGCAACACTTGCTGGGGAGACAGACACCTCTCTCAAGCAATGAGGGATACTGGACCGCGTCTCTCTGCCAACGGTTACATTGTGTGAGGACAAAAGAATTTAATTTCACTGGAAAGACTGCTTTTAAAGTACATTTTAACAGGCTTCTAGAAAGTTATCGATAGGCTGAGTACCACTGCAGGAGGATGTGAACCTTTGGGTTGCCAGAGTCATGGTCATTCTATATAAAAGTGGCATTTCCATGAAAATGGAACCCTCTAAAAAATGGAATTTCAGTGCACTCTTACAGGATTGTTAATGATCAATATCCATTTGAGCATCTACCTGTGCTTGCTGTTGTGAGAAGAATCTGTACCTGGTTCAAAGAGCCCCTTCTAAGCCAGGGTCAGACATCCCCTGGGATCAGTTGTACTGTGCTTGTTGTGTGAGCAGAGCTTGAATGTGTGCTTATGCCTCTCCATCAGTGGCATTCTCTTCTACCTTCTAGCATGTTCTTTTCGGCTAGGAGGGCAGCCTCCTGATTCTGGCAGCCTCAGTGGTTATTCTGCATGCACCACTGACTAATTGTGTGGTGCTGGGCATCTTAACTTCTCTGAGTTTCATGCAGCCTAGTTTCCTCAACTGCAAAGTGAGGGTGATACTACCTTGTCAGAGTTTTTGTGAGGACTGATAAGATAGTACTCATCATGTGCTCAGCATAGCGGCCCAGAGCCAGGAAGCAGCAGAGAGTAGTTGGTCTTACGCATGCCAAGTCTAAGCTGGTGAGACCTGCTTTTCACCTTCAAGGCATTTCAGCGACACATATCAGCAATGTAGATTTTGGCATAAAAGAATACACCTATTTCATAAAGGGTCTATCAGGTTTAGGCATGCGCAAATGGGTCCAATAGAGATGTTTACATATAAGTGAATGATGCTATCGTGTATGAAGACCAGGAGTGTTTTGTGTTGGAGGCCTGATGCAATTGGGTTGGCATGTGACCTATGCATGAGGATTTCTGAGACCTTGTCCATGTGCAGCCAAAACTGAGAACCAGATTAGAGAAGATTGGTAATATTGAGGAATATTTTCAGTTAACAAATATTATGTTAAACCTTACATCAATATTAATATTAACTTGTGAATCAAGTCTGCCTATTGGCCAATTTCATACCCCTGTCTGAAAGATCATTTTTGAGTCTATGGAAAAAATTTTTTTGAGGATATCTAATAAATTGTACTTTACCCTCATAAAGAAAGACTTTTCCTAGAAAGACTTTAGACCTCAGCAATAGTGAAATTTCGCTGTAATTTTTGTGAGCTGAAGAGAACTTGTGAAAGCTATCTATGATAAGTATGTTTGGCATATGCAGGTCTTGTAGCAGTATTGCATACTTTTTGGCACAGCACTGCATTAGGGATCCAGTGAGTGATGTCCTGGATGCAGTGCTCATAGGCTAGAACAATTTTCTGAGCTTCAGTTTTCCATTCTAAAATGGAAATAACAGTCTCTGTCTTGCTAATTTACCAGGTGTCGCTGAGGAGCTCATGAGTTAACGGGCAGTAAGGCTTTGTGTTATAAAGTCAGGGTGCCCATGGTCTCACCCATTAACTGTGAGCAGCCTTTAATAGTTTACACAAGGCTTCCTCATTCACTATCATATCTAACTGATAGTTAAAGGGCAGAGAAAGAGTATTCCCATTTTACCAATAAGGAAACTGAGGCTTAGAAATGTAAAGTGATTTACAGATGATGCAGCGACTTGTAAGTGAAAGACTCAGAGCCCCAGCCCAGATGCTCTGAATCAGGACACACTGCAGAATTCTTAGGAACAACAGGGCCCATTTATTTTGTTGATGTCAGGTTAGTTTTTTACTAGGTTTTTACATTCCTAGATGAATTAAGTTATCTTTGCAGCTTGAGTATTTGGTATTTGTTAGTGGTATTAATGACATCATTTGAGGAGTTTGGCAGGCCAGTGAAAAGAATTGTGTCCTAGGCCAAACATGTTTTTTAAAGTGTTTTCCTCACAATATCTGTATCTGTATTTGACATTGCTTATTTATGTACAGGAAGGTTTGCTGTGCTCACCTGTAGCATGCTGTGACTTAGAAGCCACAGACCTTTCCCTTAAGGAGGAAAAAGTCTGATGGGAGACATAAAGAACCCCAGTTATATCATTGCAAACGCACAGAGTGAACTCCCTTAATGAGCATGGCACCAGAGGACCGGCCCTGGCCATACCGTGGACTATTTTTTAGGTATATGAAGGAATGGAGTCTGGTAAAAGCTACGATGTGGAGAAGCGTTAAAAACATTACACTAAGTGAAAGATGGTAGGTACAAAAGACCACATGGTGTGTAATTCCATGCATGTATATGAAATGGCCAGAACAACCAAATTCATTAAGAGAAAAAGTAGATTAGTGGTTGCTCAGGGCGGAGCTGGATGGGAGGTTGGCCATGGGGACAATAACTGAGGGATACAGGGCTTCTTCTTGGGGCAATGAAACTGTTCCAAAATTATATCATGGTGATGGATGCAAAACTCTGTGAATACACTGAAAACCACTGGGTTGTGTGCTTTAAAGGAGTGAACTGAGTAATGTGTAAATTCTATCTCAATAAAGCTGTTATGATAAAAAGAATGAGAGGGTGGGGACAAGAAGATAACGGGAGCAGGTGGGACAGAAGCAAGATGAAAGGAGTGGTTTCAGAGTGTCTGCCTGACTCCACTGGAGGAGGATTCCACAAGGTTTCTGGATTTGCTACATCTTTGCTTCCGGTTATCAGAAGTGGAGGGAATGGGGTATCCCCCAGGTGCCCCTACAGAGGAATATTAAGCTTGTGTCCTGCCAGGACTTCTGGGAGTATTGGTGTATATACATTGTTTTAAAAAGCACAGATCTAAGGGAACTCTAAGAATAAGCACTGGCCCAGTTCCCTAAGACCTAAAGCAGTTGGCATGGCCAGATGGGCAGCTGACAGGTGTGTAGAGCAAATGTCTTATGTGTTTTCTTCCCTTTTTGTTCCTATCTTGATTTCTTTTTTTAATAGGAGCCAGTGTCTGTGGGGAGACAGTATAGTTGCTTAAGAGAGTAGTTGTATGCAGAGGTCTCAAGGAGTACTGCTGTCTAAATATGACTTAGAGGTTCTACTGCTTCTAGAAAAACCTTTTCAATGCCACATTCACATCTCCAGATCCATGGTTCTCGTGCATCTTCCCTATATGTGCAAAATAATTATGGCCTGTCTTTAGCTTTTTTAAATAGTTTTGCATTTAAGTGCCCATGTGTATTAGCAGACAAAATAAGTACATAACTTGGAGCTGATTTTGAAATTATTGAATAACAGAGATTTTCTTTTTTTAACTAATAGAAGCCATGTGAAGAGTCTGATTCAAAATAAGGCTCAGTGTCAAATTCAAAATAGGGCTAGATATTGAAAAAAGTACCACTTGGAATTCTGGAACACAGAGTAAGTATAGTTATCTACACATTTTACAGAAGGCAGAAATTGATTCAGGAGAACCGCAAGGAGTAAGTTATAGCTTAAGTTTGTCCCTTGGGTGAATTAAATATGTATTTTTTTATGCCTTTACAGATATTAGCTGAAACAAAAGTATTTTCATGCCAGTTAGATTAGGAAACCAGTGAGACTGAATTATTTACCTTCATGTACATGGTTACTATAGTCAATCCTGTATTCATTAGCAGTATTTTGAAACAAACTTGTCATTTAAAAATACCAGTGTTTTTTTTTAATGTTTCCCCAACTAGCTTTGTAAAATAATCAGATTCAGTGAACAATGATTTTCAAACTTCATGAAATACGAACCAAATGGACTTAAACTGGTTTTCGCTCTCCCTCGCTCAGCTTCTCCCCACAAATGTCATTAATTTTTACAATCCCTTTAGGGTCCGAACGTTTTGGTGTAAGGAAACTAAGGGTTTTTCTATGCACAGATCCAAATTAAATTCCTGAAGTTTTTCCCCACTGGCAATTTCTCATACACCACAATCCTAAGGAAAGTTGACAACAGAGTGCAACTGAGACTGATTTTTCTTCTTGAGTGGGATGGAAACATGGGAGACAGAAGGGATGACTCATGCAGTATTAGGAAGAGAACTAGTTTAGGAACTGGGAAGCCTGGGTTCCTGCCTCCTAGTTCTGCCACAAAACTGCTGTGAGGCCCATTACCTCTCTGAGCTCAGTTTCCTCATCTGGAAAATGACGGAAGGGACCAGAACTGCATGATTGCTCATGTCTCTTCCTACTCTACAGCTCTGCTCTAAAAGAGTAGCCTGCATTTTCCGTCTAAGCGGGCCACCACCATGAGCTAATGAAGACAGCATAATTAAACTTGCTCGAGCTCACCGGCTCGGCACACGTGCCCTGGGTTTTACATCCCATGAATGCACCTGTGGCTTCTAATGATGAAAATGAGAGTACAAGATGAGGTTCAAGGACATGGATAGGACCACACCTGAGAAAACAAGTCACTTAAACTTGAAGATGGAAAGGACAGGTTCATATCTGTCTTTGCCAGTCCTTTGATGAGGGCTCGAAACAGCTCCCCCCAACTCAGGAGTGGCCTTAGTTTCCCCCCATGTTAACAAGGGCAGTTGTTCTGTTACTGGAGGCCAGGGAAACAGACAGGTGGGTGAAGCCGGAGCTAATACAAAGCCCCTTTCTTGAGGCAAGGGTCTCAGTGCCATGCCTTGCATTGGACTAACGTGTTTAAGTGGACCTTGTTCTTCTTTCTGGCCTTTTCCTCTCAGCTCATGTGGATGTCAGTGAAGCAGGGATTCCTGAAAAGATTGGCGAGATAGAGACCAAAGGTGTTTGGGTAATTAAGAGCAAATTGAACTTTGAGTGGTCACTGGTTTTTAGACCACCATAATGCGACAAATTCCAGGTATACTGGGAGAAGAAAGTTGGCAGGACGTCCTAGCTTGCTATGAATGGAGAGTCCTTGAGTTGAGCTTTTCAGCTCAGCTTCCCAATATCAAAGTGGGTTTTCTGATAGGACCAATTCACTCTCACTCTATCCTCATCAGTAAAATAAATAAACTTGAATTGTTTAGACCAGTAATATGGTGATTCATAGATTTCTGGCTTGAACATTTCTTCATGGGCTGTGGAGCCCATTTTTTTCTTTGGAAAACAAGCCCAGGAGTGTAAAGATACATCACATCATCAGGGGACAGACATAGGGTTTCCTGTGGCCTCCATGAGGCCCACAGGTTCAAACACAACCTGCCTGAATTATAAGAATTTTAATTAAGTAGATAAAGAGGTCCTCATAATTATAAACTACAGTAGGTATAACAAGAGGCTAAATACATAGCTGTGGTTTTAATTAGCTGGTGCTTCAAATTACTAATTCTGGCCTTAGTCAGAAATTAGTGATGTCCTACGCTGTGAAAGCCTCATCACCATGTCGTGCGTTCTTTAGTCTACCTCGCTGCATGAAACGATCAATGCGGTGCCATGCTGAGCAAAAAAGGAGAAGGTTGGAGAGATTTGGTTGCCTTCCAAGAGCAGTGGAACTCTATGGAGATTAAATTCATTCTCACCAGAGATTTGAGAATTAACTGTTCTTTGTTATATGTGTTCAAAAATGTAGCAGGCAGTTTTCTTACAACAGATAACACCTACGTGCACACTCAGTCTGCTTTCAGATTTTCCTTTGGAATTTGGTAGCTAATGAACCACTGCCAAATGCAGCCAAGACCCTCCTAACAAATCAAACCCAGTCGAACGCACAGAGAGCACCCTGATGGCTGGCCACGCAAAGGGTTGTCGTGCAAGTCGGAGCATGCTGCTGTTCCTTCTCTTTCTCCCTTTTTTCCTTCAGGGTTTTAATTATGTCTCTCCCTCAGAGAAGGAATGTCGTTTGCGAAGCCAAGAGACCAAAGTACTGCAGTTCTGTTTGCGGGAGAATTAAATATGATCTGCAGGTGTGCCGTCCAGGCTGCCAGGTGCACGGAAGGAACGGAGAGCGACAAAAGTGACATCTTGCTCACATTCCTCGGAAGGACGAGCCTGTGGCTCTCGTTTGTGTGTGTGGAGTCCCCTGCTACAGAAGGCAGAGGAAGCAAGTGGCCTGCTCCTGTACAGCACACTCCCAAGCCCTCTGAGTGCTGCTGTGACCCGCTCCTCCATCCCCACCCCAGACACCCTACCTTTCTCGTGTTTTGACAAATTGATGGTGGACTTGGATTATGCTCAGCTGACGTGCAGTGCTGAAGATGTCCATCTGCTTGCTTGATGCCACATCAACTCCCTGACACAAAGACACTGTGGCACATGGCAGCTGCTGGCGCCTGCTGATCTCGACTTGTGAATGGAAATGGGAGAGGACACTAGCAAACCTAATATATGTGGGTGGCATCGGAGGCCCGAGGCCGCCTTCCAGTATTTGGGCTGGGCCTCATTCTTGACCAGGTGGGGTCCTGGTGTAGGGCCTGGGCTTTGTTTTCCCCAGTGATTGCAATTGCTGAGCAACTCAGGAGGGGCCCAGAGAGCTCTTTATGTATTTGGCATTGTTTGTATTATGAAAGCATAATGTACTTGTAAACATCCTTTAAATGTTGCCACTGTTTTAAAATGGAGAAATGAAGTGCTGTTTTATCTAGAAGATAAGGCTATCAAAGTCCCTTTGAAGTAGTCAGCTCAAGGATTCCTGTGGAGAAAGGTGATGAGTAAGTGTAGTGGCATCTTACACTCCATATATATCAATATCTAGTTAAGCTGCCGTGGATATTTCATGGTCTGGGCTCCTATCTTGTAAATTAAAGTTATGATATTCATGAACAAACTGGGCTATCAGTGATAGGCATTAAAGTTTGGGATGTATTCAAACCTGTCAACTGTACTTTTTTTCTTTTTTCTATAATTTATTTTGGTATCATTAATCTACAATTACATGTGCAATATTATGGTGATTAAACTACCCCCTTCATCAGGTCCCCCCCACCAACCCCATTACAGTCACTGTCCATCAGCGTAGTGAGATGCTATAGAGTCACTACTGGTCTTCTCTGAGTTGTACAGCCCCCCCCATGCCCCCCAACATTACATCTGCTAATTGTAATGCCTCTTTTTCCCCCTTATCCCTCCCTTCCCACCCATCCTCCCCAAGCCCTTTCCCTTTGGTAACTATTAGTCCGTTCTTGGGTTCTGTGAGTCTGCTGCTGTTTTGTTCCTTCAGTTTTTTTCTTTGTTCTTATACTCCACATATGAGTGAAATCATTTGATACTTGTTTTTTTCGGCTTGGCTTATTTCACTGAGCATAATACCCTCTAGGTCCATCCATGTTGTTGCAAATGGTAGGATTTGTTTTCTTCTTATGGCTGAATAATATTCCATTGTGTATATGTACCACCTCTTCTTTATCCATTCATCTACTGATGGACACTTAGGTGGCTTCCATTTCTTGGCTATGGTAAATAGTACTGCGATAAACATAGGGGTGCATATGTCTTTTTCAAACTGCACTGCTGCATTCTTAGGGTAAATTTCTAGGAGTGGGATTCCTGGGTCAAATGGTATTTCTATTTTGAGTTTTTTGAGGAACCTCCATACTGCTTTCCACAATAGTTGAACTAATTTGCATTCCCAGCAGCAGTGTAGGAGGGTTCCCTTTTCTCCACATCCTCACCAACATTTGTTGTTGTTTGTGTTTTGGATGTTGGCCATCCTCACTGGTGTGAGGTGACATCTCATTGTGGTTTTAATCTGCATTTCTCTGATGTTTAGTGATGTGGAGCATCTTTTCATGTGCCTGTTGGCCATCTGAATTTCTTCTTTGGTGAAGTGTCTATTCATGTCCTCTGCCAATTTTTTAATTGGCTTATTTGCTTTTGTTTGTTGAGGTGTGTCAGCTCTTTATATAATTTGGATGTCAACCCCTTATCGGATATGTCATTTATGAATATATTCTCCCACACTGTTGGATGTCTTTTTGTTCTACTGATGGTATCACTTGCTGTACAGAAGCCTTTTACTTTGATATAGTACCACTTGTTCATTTTTGCTTTTGTTTCCCTTGCCTGGGGAGATATGTTCATGAAGAAGTTGCTCATGTTTATATCCAAGAGGTTTTTGCCTATATTTTTTTCTAAGAGTTTTATGGTATCATGACTTACATTCAGATCTTTGATCCATTTTGAGTTTACTTTTGTGTATGGGGTTAGACAGTAATCCAGTTTCATTCTTTTACGTGTAGCTGTCCAGTTTTTCCAACACCAGCTGTTGAAGAGGCTGTCATTTCCCCACTGTATATCCATGGCTCCTTTATCGTATATTAATTGACCATATAATGCTTGGGTTTATATCTGGGTGCTCTATTCTGTTGCACTGGTCTGTGGGTCTGTTCTTGTGCCAGTACCAAATTATCTTGATTACTGTAGGTTTGTAGTACAGCTTCAAGTCAGGGAACGTAATTCCCCCTGCTTTATTCTTTCTTCTCAGGATTGCTTTGGCTATTCAGGGTCTTTTCTGGTTCCATATGAATTTTAGAATTATTTGTTCCAGTTCATTGAAGAAAGCTGTTGGTATTTTGATAGGGATTGCGTTGAATCTGTAGATTGCTTTAGGTAGTATAGCCATTTTGACAATATTTATTCTTCCTAGCCAAGAGCATGGGATGCATTTCCATTTGTTAGTGTCCTCTTTAATTTCTCCTAGGAGTGTCTTGTAGTTTTCAGAGTACAGGTCTTTTACTTCCTTCATTAGGTTTATTCCTAGGTATTTTATTCTTTTTGAAGCAATTGTGAATGGAATTGTTTTCCTGATTTCTCTTTCTGTTAGTTCATCCTTAGTGTATAGGAAAGCAACAGATTTCTGTGTGTTAATTTGGTATCCTGCAACTTTGCTGAATTCAGATATTAGTTTTGGAGTGGAGTCTTTAGGGTTTTTTATGTACAGTATCATGTCATCTGCAAATAGTGACAATTTGACTTCTTTACCAATCTGGATGCCTTGTATGTCTTTGTTTTGTCTGATTGCTGTGGCTAGGACCTCCAGTACCATGTTGAATAACAGTGGAGAGAGTGGGCATCCCTGTCCTGTTCCCGATATTAGATGAAAAGCTTTCAGCTTCTCACTATTTCTCACTATTAAGTATGATGTTAGCTCTGGCTGGGGTGGGAAGGAATGGGAGGCTGTTGAGCTCTGTGGGAAGTGTAAGTGCGGCCACCCTTTCCCAGTCGCCAGCTAAGGGGTCCAAAGCTCCCCAGGACTCCCAGCCTGCTGGGCTGAGTGTTCCAGGGCGATCCAGTCCTCTGCTGGGCTCCTGTCTCTTTAAGACCGCTGAAAAAAGTGCGCACTTTTCTTCTTTTTTTTTCCTTCCCGGAGCCGGCTGCAAGCAACCTGGCGTGTTCCCACTCAGATCCTGCACCCTCTGTCTCTCCAATCTCTGCTACACCATGTGATGTGTGTCAGCGCTCCCCACGCAGATCACCGGGGCTGGTTATTTCACGGGCCTATACTTCCACTCCCACCCGGCTCTGAGTCCTCTCCACCCGCCGGTGCGCTGGGGTGGGGGAGTGCTCGGTCCCGCTGGGTCCTGGCTCCGTATCTTACCCGCCTCGCGGGGTGCCGAGTCCTCTCAGGTGTAGCTGCACGCTGTGCGCTTTCCTGTGTATTCTGGTCTCTTTTAGGAATAGTTGTATTTGCTGTATTTTCATAGATAAATATAGTGTTGGGAGGAGATTTATGCCGTCCTGCTCACGCTGCCATCGTCCCGGAAGTCCCGACTGTACTTTTGTATCAGTACATCACTTGTAATTCCTTTAGCTGTTGTGTTCATTTGCATGTCAATTATCTAATTAAATCTTAACATGGCAGTGTTGATATGGGAAAGGAAAGCAACATTTATACAGCAACTGCTGGGCATTTTATACACATTTATATAATTTAAATTGGCCCCTCCTATATGTCCTCACTTTGGGTAAGATTAGAATCAAAGTCAGGGAGGAAAAAAACCCAGTGAACAAAATAAAGTCCAGCCTGGGTACACTACACTAACTATAATCTGTGATGTTTACAGATTACCACTTAATGTGCATAGTCTTGCACAACAAAGAAAATAATTGTTTTCCTAATAAGGAAGCACTTCATGCTCTGAAATCCAAGGGCCCAGAGAATATCCTAGATATTGTCTACAAGCTTTTGTCGTGACCCTCCAGTGGGAACGTAGAGTTACATAGTATTCATAGTGCTGAAAAAGCATTTGTGTGTTATGGCCAGTCAAGGCTTTTGACACCTCCTTTCGTTGTTAGTTGTTTGGTACACAAAGACCCCAAGAGTTTCCAAAAACCCTTCCAGTCACCTATAGTTCAAACTCTGGGAAGACCAAAATAGCAACAACAAAATGAAAAGCAGTGTGAGTGATTGAGTGTGATTCGGGGTTTGTTTGTTTGTTTGGTGGACTTCGAAAAAATGTCCTTTAACTCTCCTGGGGATTTCATTGCAACTGGCTGACTCTGGCTATGGACTCAGGACAGAATTTCAGTTTATGTGCGACAATATATTTGATAATTCATTTCTTTTAGGACTTCGTGACATCTGTGAATGCTGAGCCCTATGCTCCTGGCATGACAGTACAACTTGAATTCAGTACCTTTCTGCACTGTGAACTGACTTTGGGGGAGTCTGTAATTGCCTATAGTTATCAAGCGTGTATAATAGGAGAGAATTCTGCCATACTTAAGTGATCATGAGTACAATTTCTAATAATCAAGTTCCTGTTTTTTTCTGTATTCTGAAGAGCTAGCTGGACAAGATCTTCAACCCCCTGATAGTAGAAAGGATTCTCTGCTGTCTCTGCAGTATCGATTTGGGTGGTCTTGGCCTGTATTTTTTTTTTCTTCTTCTTCTTGAAAACTGGAGAAATCTAAATGACTTACATGACTAATTAATCTTTTTCTCCTTTTGTCTTTTTCTTTTCTTGTCAGTCACTATGAACCAGACCGTAGTGCACTTAAAAAAAGGGAATGGGAGCGGAGGAATCAAGAAGTCCAGCAAGAAGACGATCTCTTTTCTTCAGGCTTTGATCTTTTTGGGGAGCCCTACAAGGTAGCTGAATATGTATGTAATTTATCTTTCTAGAAATTGGTTGCTTGTTACACTTTTGAATGCACTCATCAACACTGAATCTATTTTTAAAACACCCAAATCATCTCTGGGAGATTATATTTCATAAATGAAATCTATACATACCCTGTACTGGGGGCCATTGCGAGTTTCTGGGCAGTCTTCAGAGATAAACTATTTCTCTGGGGAGCAGAGTAAGATTTGAAAGGGAGTTGTCAGACTTCCCATCTCCAATCTCTTCGCTACCCAGTACTTCCTAGAGCAGGGAATGCCCCCTTGATGCTATCTCCCACTTTGAGGGTCAGCAAGGCGGGCCCTGAAGACTTCACCACGCACGGCCATCCACTGCAAGGACACTGCTTTCCTTTCCTATTTTAAGCTGTTAGCCACTGCTTAACAGTTTGAGTGTTCATTGAAAATCACTGTTCCAGGAGAAAGGGAAAGCCTGGCATCTTTTCCCAGTGCTTAATCATCATGGGCAAGGAGACTGCCTTCACCAGAGGGGCAATGTAGCTAGGTTGATTTTCTAGAGGTATTCTGGCTGCTGTGTAGCTCCAATAATGATCATACTGCAGTGTCTACAAGTATTGATTTCACTGAGACTGCCTCTGAATTTTCTATTTGGGATGGGGGTTGTGGGAAGACTCTTGTGGAATTGCTGGAAGCTGGTTGGTTTTCATTGCAGTTTCATAGCAGTGGAATTATCTGTAGTGAAACAAAAATGGTAAAACAACAATAGAGAAAATTTTCAAGAGTTGTGATTTTAGAAGAGCACCCTTTAGGAGAGAATGACTTCTGGTGAAGGAGTATTCTTAATGAGGATGGCACAGGCACAAATACTACTTTGGGGTAGAGAGGAAGCTGTTTGGATTGGGGCCCAGTGAGACCAATCTTGCTGCATTGGTTGGAATTGGGGAGCAGCTTCTGGCTGAGGCACTCAGGTGCCTTCCAAGGCTGGTAAGTCTGACCAAGAGACTGAGGTCAACTAAACTACTAGTTCTCAATTTATCAACAATAGTATAATCCTCAAAAATGTGTTTTTCCTATCTCAATTGAATTAAACAGTACTTTTGAATGTATATATGTAAAGATATGATTAGTTCAACAAGCATTTATTGAGGGCCCAGTATGTGCTGGTCACATCTTGAACGAGTGAATGATAGGAAATAAGACATAGTCCCTGCCTTCAAGGAGTCCCTTGTCCAGTGGCAGAGATCGTCATGACCGAGTGAGGACATGACTGCGGTACCTGCTAGAGAGACAGGCAGGGGCCAGGTGAGTGAAGACTTTGCCCCTTATAGCAAGGAGTTTGGACACGATTCTGTACATGAAGAGAAATTCGTTGCAAATTTTTAAGTCAGGGGGTGTGGCCAGGACAGACAAAGAGTTTTATAAGATGATGTTGGAAGTATGGAGTGTGGGTTGGAGTGAAGAGAGACTAGAGGCAGAGAAAGAAGTTATTGTAGTTGGCTAGGGGGTGTTCTTGGCAGGCAGGATCTGAGGTAGAGCAAAGAAGTTGAAATGGTGGGACTGGGTGTGTGATTGGACGTGAGGAGTGTGGGATAGGAGTGAGTGATTCCCACCTTTTTGACTTGAGGGGGTAGTAGTGTCATTAGCAAGTTTTTCAGGAGGACAAGAAGGTTGGTGCTTGCAGAGAAAAAAATAACTGCTTTGGGCATGTTGGGTTTGAGATGCCAGTGGGCTATGAAGGGAGATGGATCTGGAGCTAATGAGAGTGGTCGAGAGACAGAGTTAGGTGTTATCAGGTAGGTGACAATGGAAGCTGTGAGAATGATCTTATCACTAAGTCAGGTTACCAAGTGAGAAGGACAGAGAGAGAAACCGGTCTGGTAGCACTGGTAAGGGGTAAAAGCAGAGGCCAGGAGAGGAAACCAAAAAAGAGTGAATGATCAGAGAGGTAGGAAGAGAGCTAGGAGAGAATCATGTAATAGAAACCAAGGGAATCAAGGGTTTTATGGAGGAGGGATTTCCTACTTACATTTGTCAGAGAGGTCAGAAAAGGTCAGGACTGGAAAGTGGCTGTTGGACTTGGCAGTTAAGGGGTAATTAGTGTCCTTAGGGAGAGTCGTTTTATTTGTTGATAGTGGTGGTCATTGTGGGAGGCCAAACTGCCAGCGGTTGGAGAGTAAATGGGAAGTGGTAAAATAATGAAAGAGAGACAGTGAAGGTAGACTTGACCTTGCAGAGAGTTTTTGTATGGAGAGAAGAAGAAAGGAAGGTAAATTAGAATGTCAGGGGAGAAATAATAGGAGAGGAGAAAAGAAACGTAGCATATTTAGAGATTGATGGGAAGAAACCAGTGTCAGTGGAGAAGGAGAAGGTGAAGGTACTGTGGGGAGAGGTGATAATGAGTTGAGCAGGGTCCCAGAGGAGATGAGAAAATACAAAATGAGTGGAGAGCATGTAAAGAGTGGTGAGCCACGGGGAGGAAGAATATTAGGATGAGAACAAAGCAGGAGAGTGGAAGGAAGACTGGGGGCAAGGCAAGAAGTTCTGGCCTCCATTGTTTCTGGAAAATGGAAGAGAGGTCAAAGGATGACAGATACTTCATCCCTTCTTGAGAAAGCAGAACAACCAGATAAGTTTTACATTTTATCTTTGGTTGGGTTAGAAAACTGAGCTTTACTCATGGGGCTCATTCTTATAATTCATTATCTGCTCTGTGCTTAACAGTATTATGTGGTGCAGAACCCTTGCTTTAGTCCCCTTGTATGATTTTAAGTCCTGTTGAATTAATGGTCTTGTACCTTTAAGGTAAATTGTTAACAAGGCCTGCCATGTAGATGCATATTTATTTTTAGATACAAGCATTCTATTTTTGAGTGGGCAATTAAAAAACCTGTTAACAGCATTGTCAGAAGTTTTCAAAAGCCATCTGTCTTGCTATGACAACGGTACATCAGGTAGAGACATAAGTAGGAACATTAGTCTAGTGCAGGGCCAATCCTGCTGTGTGATTAGTAGCCTGTTTGCCTTTATGATTCTTGGTAGGGACGAGCCTTCGTTCTCAAGTCAAGATTATGTAAGAAAAAAATAACTATTGACAACTAACGACCTAGTAATTCTCTTTCTTTCACCATTGCTTTGATGATCAGCTTCCATCTTGTGCTGTCTCCCTGTTAAGGGTTCCCTGGGAGAGCACTAGAGATAATGCCTCTCCTTCCCCCATGTTGTGATACTAGAATTGATGTGCACCTGGACCAGTATGGATGCCCTTGGAGTATCTGGACATGCTGGTGACAGTGGAAGTTCTTGAGCTGGCCCGTGGTCCACTGGTGCAGAAGAGGACCTACCACAATTCATAGGGTTGTGGTGGGAATGCTTATCAAATTACAAATCAAAATCTTTGGTGGTGGGTCAGGACTTTCAGTAAACTTCTTGCCACCCTAAAAGCTTAAAACATGGTCTGATCACTTGTCCGATAGTGTTGGTGGTTCATAAACTAGCCAATGAGCATTTGTCCCTAGGACCCACTGCTCTTTCTTGGCTGAAAGAAGAAATGGTGCTCTCTCATGATCCTGGTGGATCTATTTCCTTTCTTTGCTTTACGTCTACCACTCCTGGAATGGGAAAAGTGTTGACCACCCCTAGGTTAGGGTGGTGGTGGGTAACTCCTCTGTGTGGCTGCTTTTGTCATTTATAGCTTTCAAATCTGAGTTTGTAGTATGCTGTTGAGAAAGATGTCTTCAGAAGTGCCTGAAAAATGTGAAAAATTTGGCATGTCTAGGTTAGTGTAGAAACATTGGGAGGGATGAAGATCTGGCATGTGCCAAGTGCCTACCATGTGCCAGGCACTGAGCTAGGGCTTTATATATGTGCTTGTTTAGTCCTTATAATGTCTGGAGTATGCATTTCCCCCATGTTTCCCATGAGGAATTTGAGGCTCAGAATGGTGAGGTGGCTTCTCTGCAGCTTCCTATCTGTGTAAGTAGTGAATCTAGACCCAGTTCTGTGTGATTCTGTATCTGTCTGTAACAGGAAGCTCTTTATCCTCTGACAGGAAGTCAGAAGACCTGATAAACATGCCTCTTGTGTGACTTTGGGGAAGAAACTTCATTTCTCTGACCTGTAGTTTCCTCTTCTCTGAAGTGAATATTGAAACCTGATGATAAAAATTATGCCTGATAACAGCAGCTAACATTTGATAGCTCTTCACAGCTCAACAAGAATGAGGAAGCCAAAGCCCAGAGAGGTTGAGGTCACTTGGGTCAGGACAGGCAGAAGCCAGACTGAGACCTGAGCTGCTCTGCTCACTCACATGGTTGCTGTAAAGATCAAGCCAGGCAACCTGGGGAACCTTACTCCGAAGTCTGTAAGATGCTGTACAAATTCAAGGTGTTACCATTATAATAATTTGAATAAGAAAAGAAATAGCAACTTAACAGCTTGGAGAGATTAACTGTAAAAATATTAGGATTAGAAAAAAAGGAATTACTAAATCACATATGTTAGCCACAATGAAATCAAAGGAAAAAATGAATCTCAAAAGTTAAATTATTTTGCTACTTTTATTAAAAAGAAATACTACAGTACAATAGCCTCGTAGCACATTAGTCTTGCAATGAAATTATACTACTGATTTGTAGAAACCACTAGAAGCAAACTGAGGCAACTTTGCATTGCCCGAAGTAATGAGAGGCAAAAAGCTTAAATGAAGGCATGCTCTTAGTCATGAGCCACAACCCAGACATGTAATTTATGCCTGAAAATACTTGGAAAATGTGCTTCCTTGATGATAGAGAAATTGTGATTACTTAGAAAATAATGGCTGCAGAGGTTATCTTTAAGGAATCAACCAATTATCTAGAACGGGAAGTAAAGAATTGGCCAAATTGAAAGAAGCCTATAATTGACTGAAATGGCTAAATTTCATTTTTGCCATGTTTATAATGGTCAATCAAGACCGCCAAGAATACCTTGCTCCTTAATAGGATTACTAAGACTCTGGAGGGCAAAAAAGAACCTTTAGTGTGAATCAAAAGTTGCTATGGTATATAATGAGGGTGTTTTGTGTAGGTATACATAAGTGGATTTCAGGCCCCATTGGGTTTTCTATCCAGTGGATCTCATATCTACATCTTGAGAAGTTTAAAAATTGGTTGACCATTACCCACCTCTAATGGTGGGAAGGCCGAATTGACTCTGGAAACCTGGACTGTGCTGTTCAGTATTTGGAGATCGTTGAATGGTGGACTTGTTGAGGTTATGTATCTGGGGGTCCTCCAGGCCTGACCCTGCCCGTGAGTGTTTTGAATTTAGCAGTATGTGTCTTAAGAATGACCATGGTAATTCCTACTTGTAGCCACAGCATGTCTGTTATTTATGCAAAGCATATGGATCTTCCTTCAATCAGGAGCTCAGAATGTGTTGCCAGTGAACTCAACCTTGAACTCTCTGCCATGTAGTTCCAGTCAGAAGTCCCTCGGAGACAATTGCTCTGGGAGAAAGATAGTCTTAGGGAATTGACAGTCCTCTATTCTCTATTTTTTCCCAGCTCTGGCCTTATGTCCTTAGGGCCCAGGAAAGCCCCCACACTTGGGGCTATTCGCCTGGCCTCCTAACTCCACAAGCAGACATCTTCCCTGAGTGAGACTTTTTAATGCAATGCCCCTGTTTTGTAGTAGTCATCAGAAGAAGCCACGAGCAGAACCTCTTTGCATTTTTTTGTAAAATTGGTGCTGAAAACAGTTTAATTCAAAGGGTCTTGTAACAGAACCAATGAGAGGAATTCCTTTTCATGTTTCAGTATCTGGGAACCATTTGTCTCATTTAATTACTTAAGGTATGCTTCCTTCCATCAAACACAGAGAAGTCTATATGCTATGAGCTTTTCCTTTTTGTCTTAGCTACCAAAAAGCTCAAAGTTCAATTTAATGTTCAGTAACATTCAATGTCACAGTAGCGAAGTTAGCTTGGCTTTTGCTTTTCTATTTATGTATCTTCTGCTCCAAGCCATCGTAAATACTTTATTTTGATATAGGGAGGGAGGGTATGAATTGTAATTTGATGCTGTTCAACTCAGCAACAATTTATTGAGTACATAGTATGCATTAGACATGGTGCTAAGTCTTGAGCATTTAAAAGTGAATAAAAGGGGGTCTCTGACCTTTAAGACCTTCAGTTTTATGCAGGAAGAGAAATCATAACTGTAGTATGCCCTGTGTAGTAGGGGGTTAATATTCTAGACTTATGTAGAAAACTTTCAATTGTCCTCTAATTTTATTCATCCAGACAGTTTTAGGCATAGGGCAATTTAGAAGTTCTAATTTCAAGCATATTTTAAAACCTAGAGATGGGAAAAAAATTTTAAATGTATCAGAAACCCAGATCATTGTAACAGTAGATGCAAATGAAAAGACATTAAAACCTAGCTAAAGTTCTCTCCATTGAAGAAAAGATGAGCACCCTTTTATTCACTGCTGAATAGAACAAGAATGTGACTAGCTTGCTTACAAGCAAATGGATCTTGACTGAGGTTCTTCAGGCCTGATGATGTTGACTGAAAGAGAATGAATGACTTCTCGGGGCTTTGAGTACTGTGGTGGTCCCTGTGATATCTCAGGGCAAGGTTCTGACTCTGTAGAACTCTATTTCAGTGAAAGTTCAATAAATTGAACTTTGAGCTTCCTGGTAGCGAAGGCAAAAAGGGAAAGCTCATAGATTATAGAAGTCTCTGTGTCTGATGGAAGGAAGTGTAGCCTGATTCATTAAATGAGACAATATAAAATGAAGGCATTTAAAATGAGAAATGAAGTGGTAGTGTTTTTCCTTGTTGGGTTAGATCCTTGACAATAGCCAGATATTAGAGTTCATCGGTAATCATCTGGTCCAAGAGATAAGCTGTTTTAGGGACCAGAACAACCCTGCAAATATTTAAAGCTTGCATCAAATTCTTACCGGGCCATCTGCACAATTAAATCTTTTTTTTTTTGAATTTGGGAATTGAATAAAGACAGGTTTTGGCTGCTACCCAAATGGTTCATTGTGACTCTGTCGAAGGAGCCCACTATATACAAAGAGTTTATTCTTGCCTTAGCTGAAAAGTAATTTCTGCCATTAAAATTGATAAACCTAGGGAATTTCAGGGAATACAAAGTGATTTCTACTCATCTTTATCTATTAAATATGCCTTTCAAATGTACTTCTGAAAATGGAGCAATTATTCAGCTGAGGATTATATGGAATGTTAATTGTTTAATCACTACTTCAGCACCGAAGTTGCATGTGATGCAATATAAAATGTTCTTGAGGATAAGAAAACTAAAATTGACATATTTATTTGACTTCTAAAATTACCCATCCCCAACAGAACCCTCTTAGCATATATTTAACATACTTTCCCTTAATCTTGAAATCCTATTTCCCTAACTGCCCTCATTTCTTTGGAAGTGTCTTACATGACTTAACACAGTTGAATACTGTATATGGAGATCGTGCTAATAATGAAGTGAATGTTTCCAGTTAGATTCCCGCTGTGGTTGTTCTTTCTTGGTGTCCTTTGCTGTCTTCCCTTCTCCTCCCAGTCCCTTAAAGGTTGATATTCCCCAGGGTTCTCTCTTGAGCATGATCTTCTCATTCTATGTTATCTTTCCCTGGGTGATTTCATCTATTTTTGTCACTTCACTTTCCATTCATCTGTACCCTCTCCCAACTTCACATACAGAAAACAGCACACAGCCATACATCCTAGGTTCAGACTGACATCCCAGATTTGGATAGGCATGCTCCCCGTGCATACCAGGAGACTGGACTGTGTTAAGGGCATGTGAGAAACCTTAGATGTTAAACATCTATCTTCACTAGAGACTGTATGAATGGGGAGGTTGTACTAAGTGGTCACCCCCTGCTGTGCACAGATATCATGTCTGGGGCTCCTGGGACATAAGGTGGGTGTCTTCCCGATCCAGCGGCCCTGCTGCCACATGGTTCCATGCATGCTGGTAGCTGTGTTTCATTGCAATTCCTCAGGCCAGGATAGCGCAGCCTAGGTACAAAGAAGTCCTTTACCCTTCTGAATTTGACAGCTTGTTTTGATAATATCTTTGGCAGGTAAAGAGAATAATAAAAAGTGACTTTCAAAGATGAACAGCTGAGCTTTCATCAAAGTCATTTCCAAGTATACAGCTATCCACCATTTTTTAGTTATGAAAGCAGTGCTTTCTGTATTACAAAAACCACGCAGGAATGCAGGATCCTAATTATTTTTAAAACACAGCTATTTTAATAAGATCTGTATATCCTCCAGGGGATGGTGTAGCTGGTATGCTGATTGTCCATAGAATGATTTAGTTGCCAACATCACTTTGAAAATCTGACTTTGTTTTGATTTACTTAAGCAACAGTTTAAATTCTTGAATAAATTTTTCTAAATCATTGAGAAGACACAGGAGAGCTTGAGTCACTGTTGATGAATAATTGTACCATTTCAAAGTAAACGAGTATGACTCACCAATATGTAAACACAGTTGCCCCCAGAATATGCAGGCAGACACCAGTAATTTATACAGTCCTTTGATTAAAAGGAATTAGATTCGCTTTAGTCATGTTAGCTCAATTAGATGTTGCTTAATCCCATGCCTTTTCTAAACAGAATGTAGTCATGATAGCACAATTTAACTGACTTCCTTATCCAATGGGCTAAGCCTTTTTCATGGTCTAATGTAGTGCAGAGGGCTGACGGGTCACAGAACAGCTATAAGCCAAACATTCCATTATAATTCCAATGGTCAGTAAGCAAAAGTTGCTCATCATAATGTAGGGTGTTAACAGTTCGGCTCATCTGACCTAAAATAAGTTATTTTGCTAACAAAATTCATAAACAACAGAATTTTTAAAACTTTCTCCCAAAGAGCATGTGTAAGGACAGGCCAGGGCGTATACAAACGTTAATCACACAGCTCATTCTGAGAACCTCTTTCAATAGCATTATTGCTTTTTTTCTTACATAGCACATGAAAAGTATGAAATTGTATGGCAGCATGAGAATTTTAAAGAACTCTATATGCTAGTCTACTTAGGACATCTGTTTGAAACATTAACGTTAGGAAACACAAACCTATTCATTCTCTCTCCTCCCACCCCAATCTTTTTGTTATTTTAGACAAACAAAGGTGATGCACTTGCCAACCGCGTCCAGAACACACTGGGAAACTATGATGAAATGAAGGATTTGCTAACTAACCATTCTAACCAGAATCATCTAGTGGGAATCCCAAAGAATTCGGTGCCCCAGGCTCCCATCAACAAAAACGAACCAAGCTTTTTTCCAGAACAAAAGAACCGAATGATCCCACCTCACCAGGACAACACTCACCCCTCCGCACCCATGCCTCCACCTTCTGTCGTGATACTGAATTCAACTTTAATACACAGCAACAGGAAATCAAAACCTGACTGGCCACGAGATGGTCATAATGCTAGCATCATACCGGGCAGCCAGGCCGGCAGTCAGTCAAACAAGATGCAGCCGTCTACACAGGAGCAGCCCCAAGCCAGACTAGAAGACTTCTTTGTCTACCCAGCTGAACAGCCTCAAGTTGGAGCAGTTGAAGAGTCAAAGCCCTCTGCAAAGGAAGATGGTAATCTCAAGTCCAGTGCAGGGGATACCTTCAAAGAAATCTTTCAATCCATCTCACCACAAGCATCTGAATTTACAGCACAAGCGCCTGGGTCCCCCCTGGTTGCTTCCTCTTTATTAGCTCCAAGCAGCGGCCTTTCTGTTCAAAACTTCCCACCAGGGCTTTACTGCAAAACAAGCATGGGGCAGCAAAAACCCACCGCCTACGTCAGGCCCATGGATGGCCAGGACCAGGCGCCGGACGCCTCACCAGCCCTGAAGCCGTCCGTTGAATTCGAGAACAGCTTTGGGAACCTGTCCTTTGGGTCACTCTTGGATGGAAAGCCCAGTGCGGCCACTTCGAAGACTAAACTGCCAAAGTTCACGATTCTCCAAACAAGTGAAGTAAGTAATTTTTAAAGTTTTATTTTGTTTCCTTCTTTTTTTTTCTCTTGAGTAGAGTGCTCTAACTTCTGTAATCAAGTATTCACCAGCAGCTCTTATTTACATCCTTGAGACACAGGTGAGACTCTCCAAGGGCAGAGGTCTGAGTCTTGATCTTCTGTCACTTGTGACTTGACTGATTCACACTTTGTAAACATGGTGAAATCTCCATGACTTCGAATGACAAAGCACAAGGTCAGTCTGAGTGAATGAGAAGTTGGACTCATGAAACAGTTTGAGAATGCATTTGTGGTCATGTTATGTACAAATTGATAACACTGGCAATTTTAATTGGTCATAAGCACTGTGAGGTCTGTGAAAAGATTGTGAGTCACCCTAGGCCTTCACTAGCCAATAGCATATCAAAAACATAAAACACAGAAGTTTCTTAAGGTACAAGAATGTGCACATGTGATTTGCTGGAATGAGAAATGGAAGGCTTTCTTTAAGAATCTTAGTTTCTTAAGTGCTTGGCAAGATCTTACGGTTATCTTCCATTTCCCTAAATCTTCCCTTCTGCACCACCTTCTTCAGCCAGTGCCTACATAGCCCTCTTATACTACCTTGATCCCTTCTATCAAAGTCAAACGCGTGATGCTCGGCCACAATCCCACTGGGTTTAGGATGACTAGATGTCTACCCAGCTCAGGACGCACTGCCTTATAAGAGAAGTCCGGAGAGACAAAAGCCTCTCCCAAAGGAATGAGTCAGTAATGATCGGATCCCAGGCCCTGTGGCCCCTGGGTGGGGCACATATACTGGGTGCCCCTCACATACCACCATGTCAGTGGCTGCTTACTGCACCTCAAGCACTTGATTGGAGGAAGCCACCACTTTTAGATTGGATTCCTCTTACTGGTGACTAAATGCTTGAAAAGACACAGAGGGAGAAAATAGGTCGGAATTCGTGCTTGATAGAGTCACAGATAGTGTGTTTGAATTGTTGCAGATTCCCAGGTTGTGGTGTCTGAATTAGAGAAGTCTGACCATAAGCGCCCTCTGCTCTCCTTCCTTTATTCATACTCAGCAAAGCGCTGATTTCAGAGGATGAGGGGAACACAAAGGAAAGGGGCCACTGAGGTTTTTGGTTGTATTTTCTGGATGCAATTTGCTTTTGACAGTGTTTCATTTTGGAGGTGCCTTTGCATTTCGTATCATCATTCATGAGTCTTGTCAAGCCTCCTCTGACGGATCTCTGCAGGCTGCCCTTCTTCACCCTCCCCGCCTTCCAAGCCCCCATGGGCACCTCTGACCTGGACTGCAGTGACAGCCCCTCCTATCTGTCCTCCCTCCCTGTAGTCTCCCTTCTCTTCCCCACCTTCCTCTGCACAGATGGGACAAAGTCTGAATGTCTTAGTCCCACATACACAGCTCTGCACACTGACTCCATACTCCCTTCCTGACCTCCTGTCTCACCACTGCTTCACAAGTGGATGGAGTCCCAGCTACGTGGGGCTACCTGTGCTTCTGTCATGTCCTGTGTTATCACGAGTCCTTGCTTTTGTGCCTGCTGTCCCCTCAGCCTAGAGCATCTTCCCCTACCCTCCTTTGTCTTCCTGGTGCAGTCCTGTTTCTCCTCCAGGTCAGCTCAGTTGTCCCTTTCTCCAGGAAGGCTTCCCTGCTTCCACCAGGCTTAGCTCCAAGCTCCTTCCTCTGGGTTCCCCTAGTGCCCTATTTACACCATGACTGGCACTGATTTCGTGGTATTGTGTAGCTCTTTGTTTATGTGTCTGTCTCCTCTAATAGACTGTGAGCTCCTGGAAAGCAATGCGTGTCTCCTTCCTCTCTGTATCCCAGGCACCTAGCAAATGCCTGACACATGGTCGATACTCTATAAATGTTTGTTGAATGAATGAATTTCAAAAATGGTTGCTTGATTACATTTTCTAAGCCATAATGTTAATCAAATAGCATGCATGAAAGTAAACAGTTGCTAGAAAATCCATCCTTGATTATATTTCTTTAATTGTACTGTGCCCAACTGTGTCTTCCTCTGCTTTGCTCCTGTGCAGTCATTTGGAAACCCTAATCCTAAATCCCACTGGCGGGTTTAAGACAGGGTTATAATACTTAAAAACAAACAAACAAAAACCTGCTTTGAAGGAGGAGGAGTATAATGGGAGGCTGTGATACCATTCTTGTCCCTTCTCTTGTCCCAGTATCTGCTGCTGTCCCCTCCTTACACTGCAGTGCCATCACTCAGGACTGGTCTGGAAATAGCACTGGTCCATCAAGGGCTCTGTCAGCCTATGTCCATACCTCGCTAGCAGTGACAGGTCACAGAGCCAGTTAGACCCACTCTTTTGTAATCCTCTCTCTTATACATTCACAATGTGGTTGACCCAGATTCAGAAACAACTTCATGCTTCTGCTCTCTCAGTGTTCTGGCACACCAGTGAGAGGCACATTTCCAGAGTCTGAGCTGTCCTCCACTCTGAAGGTGATGATCTGAGGAGCAGCCTATGTGTGTGCAGTCTTTGGTGATGGTACAAATGGACTTTGGTAGAGCCCTGTATGAAAAATGGGTCACATGCAATAAAGTCATGGTAAGAGATCAGTGAAGAAAATACTAATTTTAAAATACAGGTCTCAAGGAAGGATTTGAAAGAGGGGTAGAGGGAAGTTTAGGGCCTTAAAAATCAGGAGAATATACAGGCATCAAGGGTAATGTGAAAACCAAAAATAGGAGGAAAGAAAATGAGAGGTTAGGCAGCCTAACAGAGAACTTGGAAGGGTGTAGATTAAATATAGACAGGGTGGAGCATTGTAGAGCCTCAAACCTAATGGAATTTATGTGGCTAAAACTCTGACCAAGTCTGGAAATTTACCCTATTAAATCTTGATGCACTTTTCAAAAGCACTTAGCATTAGAATTCAGCTTGAGTCCCCGGCGCCAAGAGTTCCAGGCATTGGGTTCTGGGTCCCCAGTTGAAGTAGCCATCTTTGGGGTAGCATTACTCTGAGTTACTGACAAGGCTCATCCATAGAATAGTCACAGGATTTCTTCAAGTATTCCCAACTCTTTCCCTGGCTCTAGTGACAGAAGGATGATGTGTGTGTGTTTGGGAGGAGTTGGGGGTTGAATGACCAGACAACAGACAGCATTCTAAGATACACAAATAAGCGGATACGATTATATTTGTGAGCGGAGAGATCATAAACTATTATTGAAATGGAATGTTCCTACGTGTGCACCCATGTTTGTTTCTGTGTCTATGCTTGTGCATATAGTGGGAACATTTTAATTATTTCCTGTCCTTGAAGCATTGCCTTGTTTCTTAGAATTTCTCTATCAATAGTAAGGATAGTAGAAGTCTAACCAACTTTATTGCCAAAGGTCAGCTTTTCAATTGAAGCATGCTTTTTAAACAAATAATTTGTTTGTTTTAAAAGTTAATGTTCCAATAACCAAAAAAAAAATAAAAAAGATTAACGTGTTCTGCAGTTGGGCTTAGTAGAATTTTTGGAAACTGTATGTGAAAACAGTGAAAGACCTGCTTACATGAAGTGGAAACTGAAGGTTACTTGCAGGCGGTATTGTGTTAGGAATTGAATTTGTTACTGAATGTAGCTTTATACATGAGTTCACTACAGATGTTTTTGCTTAGTTTTTCACTAGGATAAAAATCTTCCAGGGTAGGTAGCTTGACATTTTGGTGCAATTTGTGTTAGTAGTATTGTTTGGGAAGTGAGTAATTGCATTCAAATGAAAGGATCAATGACATGTATTCAGCGTTTCCATCCTAAGTCAATACACTTTCATAAGTACAATTCTAACGTGGGAAGGGTCATCACCATAAAATGTCGTTTATTTTACACACACGCCCTCCCGCTGCGCCCCCCTCACCCCCCTGTTGTCACCAAATTAAGAGTCACTTACAAAAGTTTCATAGAACTGATATAAATGAGGGGGGAAAGACTGACTTATTCTTACTCTGTTAAAAAACCTTCCATTTTTGTTGTATGCAAATTCAAGTCATCATTAATCATGATACATTGAAAAACATCACTATTTATTAATAATTTCAGTGATTCTTTACATGATAGTTGAAAGTAAATCTTCTGTGAAGGAGGGAAAGTGTGGCCTATTACAGAGCATAGTTTGGGCAGGGTCCTCTGAGATGTGGATTCCACTTCAGGCCTGGACTTGCTTTGTGAACTTGAGAGAGTGCTTTTATCTCTGTAGGCCTCTTGTTACATGGGGAATTGAGACTAGCCCTGAGACGAGCTCTAAATCTCTGAGGGTGTGCTTCTTTGTCATGGTTAAGCCCAAGTCCACCTTGTTGATAAAGTAACTTTGTCCGTTCCCTCTCTTGTCCATACCTCTCCAAGAGTATGGGTTTTAGAAGAGCATGGTGGGATGTGAGCACCTGGGTGCTTGCCTCTCACTTCTACCCTTCATAGCAGTTGAGAAAATTTTAAGACTCTGTAAATATGGGCAGGCTAGAATTGTATCTTTTTTGGGGATTGGATACCAATCCAGTCTGGAGTATTATTATATTTCAACTAATTTTTTATGAAGATAAACAGCTATATGCTGCATTTCGCTGGAAAACAGCAAGCTGTGAAACTCAGGAAACAGCCTCCTAATCCTTTTGTTACCACCCACTAGCATACTGAAAGATGGAGAACTTCTATTTTCACATTACTTCTAGGAAAATATTTTGACAGCTTCAGTGGGCAGTGAAGTGATAAGTTTTTCTTACGTGTGTTCCCAATCATCCTGTTATCACTGGATATATTGATTAGCTTAGTACATTCTGAGCCAGTCATAAAAAACAGACTGTTCACATTCTGTGTTAAAGAATAAGAAAAATTGACAGGTAGATAACCATATTGATTCATCCTCAAATAGAGAATGCAAAGGCCTTTAGAGAGGAGTTATAAAACTCTTTATGGCTGTTGTAAGTCTCTTTGGTATTTTTTTAATTGACATGAAAGCAGATAATCTTTAATCTTTTTAGAAAGTACTATGCTCTGCTTACCAAACAGAGTTTATAATATAGGTGACAATAACAAGAACCTATTACCTTGACAGTTTGTACAGACACTTTCATAGACATTATCATATTTTCCCCCAGTGCTCTTGAGATATAATTGGCAAATAACAGTTATATATGTTCAGGGTGTACAACCTGATGTTTTGATATATCTAAATACTGTGAAATAATCTCCACAATCAAGCTAATTAACGTATATCATCACCCCACGCAACTACCATTTTGGTGTGTGCATGTAGGGAGGGAGGTGACTTAAGATCTGCCCTCCTAGCAAATGTCAAGTATATCATACAGTAGTGTAGACTTTGTCCCACTTGACTACATCTCCTCATGCCCCCCAACACCAGACATTTTATTTTGATCCCATTCTAACAGGACCAGGATTATCAGCATTACATTTTCACAGATGCAAAAATCTATCTCAGAGGGACTAAGGGTTACTTGCCTAGAGTCCCACAGCCAGCAGGTGGCCGTGCTGCAACTTGAACCCATGTGTTCAGTACCACTTCCATGATGGCATTTGGTGTACAGTGTATGGCTGTAGATGTATGGGTTAATTTTCTAAAAGTAGCTTCTCTACTGGCACCTAAGAAACAAGAGAATAATGAACTGAATCAGCTTAAGTTGAAATTCCCTTGTAGGGTTCATATTTCAAAAGTCTGGGACCAAACATACCAAAAGAGCAATTTTTCTTGTGCTATTACAGGTTACAGTCATGTGTTTTTCATTTACAAATATGGTGAGAAGTAGTGTTTCTGCAATATCCCTAAATGAGTAACATATGCCACAACTTGTTAGAGGACCTTTCGTTGGTTCATAAAGTTTCTGGGTTTTTGTCTCTTTGGTAGGATGACTTTAGCAGAAAGCTTAGACAGCAGAGCAGAAATCTGGATTTCTGCGGCTGAAACACAAGCTCCCTCTGGATAAACCTGAGGTGTGCGTGAGAGGGCAGTAAAATGTGGGTATGCAAGTCTTCGCTCCAGAAGGAGTTAAGATTTCTATCAAATGTTTGAGCCCCCCAGGGAGACTGATTGAAAAATACTTATGGATCATCAAATTGCAAGAGTAGTTAGCAAGGATCAGGCAGGATCTCTGGTTTTATTTGGAAATCCTGAATGGGTGAGTCTCCCTGTACCCCAACGAAAGAATGCAGGCGATCCATGATCCGTAGACTGCTGACTCAGGAAATCACCATGAGAATAAATGAACTCAGTACTTTGAAAGGCCTTTGAAAAATCTACAAGACTCTGGAAATGGGAGATATATTAGTTTTCTGTGATGCTGTAACAAAGTAGTATAAACTGGGTGGCTTAAAACAACAGAAATGCATTCTTTTTTTTTTTTTTAACAATTTATTTTATTTTAGTATCATTAACCTACAATTACATGAGCAATATTGTGATGATTAAACTACCCCCTTCATCAGGTCCCCCCCACCAACCCTATTACAGTCACTGTCCATCACTGTAGTGAGATGAGAATCACTACTTGTCTTCTCTGAGCTGTACAGTCCTCCCCGTGCCCCCCCACCCTATGTCTGCCAATTGTAATGCCCCTTTTACCCTCTTATCCCTCCCTTCCCACCCATCTCCCCAGTCCCTTTCCCTTTGGTAACCGTTAGTCCATTCGTGGGTTCTGTGAGTCTGCTGCTGTTTTGTTCCTTCAGTTTTTTTTTTTTCTTTGTTGTTATACTCCACATATGAGTGAGATCATTTGGTACTTGTCTTTTTTGGCCTGGCTTATTTTACTGAGCATAATACCCTCCAGCTCCATCCATGTTGTTGCAAAAGGTAGGATTTGTTTTTTTCTTATGGCTGCGTAATATTCCATTGTGTATATGTACCACATCTTCTTAATCCATTCATCTACTGATGGGCACTTAGGTTGCTTCCATTTCTTGGCTATTGTAAATAGTGCTGCAATAAACATAGGGGTGCATGTGTCTTTCTCAAACTGGGCTGCTGCATTCTTGGGGTAAATTCCTAGGAGTGGGATTCCTGGGTCAAATGGTATTTCTATTTTGAGTTTTTTGAGGAACCTCCATACTGCTTTCCACAATGGTTGAACTAATTTGCAAGAAATGCATTCTTTTGCAGTTATGGAAGCTGGGACTCCAAAGGGGCATTGGCAGGACGAGGCTCCCTGCAGAGGCTCTAGGGTCGTGTCTTTCCTTGCCTCTGCGGAGCTTCTGGTGGCCCCAGGCAGGCCTTGGCTTTTAGCAGCCTCACTCCAGTCTCTGCCTTGTCTTCACATGGCCTTCTCCTCTGTGTGTCTCTGTGTCCTGTCCCCCTCTCATAAGAACACCAGTTACTGGATGGAGGGCCCACACTATATCCAAGGTGATTTCTTGTCTAGGTCCTTAACTAATTACATCTGCAAAAGCCATATTTCCAGCTAGTCATATTCTGAGGTTCTGGGTAGACATGAATCTTGAGGGGAATGGAGGGAAGCCAGGCAGTGTTCAATGTTCAAAACCCAAGCCATCCATAGGCCAGATGGATACCTATAATAAATCTCAAGGAAAAGGTCTTTGTAGATATTTAAGCATAACGTTTGGGCCAAGGACGAAATTAAAAAAAACCAACAACAGTGTAATAAATATGTTGTGTTCACATTGGGTCTGATGAGAATTGTGATGTTTTAAGTCTGGAAATATTATCATATGTATTCTTAGAAAGATCCGTTAGAAGAGAATACCTTTAAGATCCCATATCTTCTTTTATCCATTCATTTTATTTA
Organism: Phataginus tricuspis; assembly: GCA_029783875.1. NCBI lineage: Eukaryota > Metazoa > Chordata > Mammalia > Pholidota > Manidae > Phataginus > Phataginus tricuspis. The sequence continues at coordinate 126,912,867 of JAQQAC010016209.1, read as the reverse complement.
TTCCTTCTTTCACCAAACTTTTATTGAGTTCCTGTTGTATACCAGACACTGTGCTAGGAGCTGGAAGACTAAGATGATGAAGACATGTTGCCTGATCTTAAATAGCTTAAGTCAGGAGATATGGACAAAACCCAGAAAAATCACAGTGAAATTTAATAGTTGGTTAAGTATTCTGTGGGAGCAGAGAGAATGACTCAGGACATCTGAAGTGTTCAGGAAAGCTTCCTCAAGGAGGTCGTAGCTTGTGTTTGGGGACTTGGGAGGAGAGATTGGTTGGGAAGACTGGGTCGTGGTGTCAACTCCAGATGATGAGGAACCTTTTAACACTATAAGAACAGTAGCCAATGTCTTAGAAAAGTCATGTTGGAGGAGGGATTGGCAGGGAAGTGGGGAAAGGGAGTATCAGGCATGAAAGGGCTGGTGAGGTTTGAGGTAGAAAGAGCGTCGAGCAGACTAGTAAAATATTTCAGGTCAGAAGTGCCAGCAATTTGAATTAGGGCCAGTTTTGAGATAGATTTTTATGGTTCATTCGATGTGAGATTCAGTGATTAATGAGATGGGCCATTGAGAGGAAGCCAACAGAGACTGTGACACCATTACCCAAGATCCTTTTCTTTCACACCCAAATCTTCACAAGGCAGGTAAGTTTCTTCTTTCATCTCTTTTATTGTCATGCTGTCATGATATTACAGGCTTTAGTGTCATGATATTTGATTACTGTTTGCACAGTGCTTCTTATGCAAAGCTTTGCACAAAAAAATCATGATTATTTTTTTATGCTTCAATGAAGGATTTATTTCCTATAAATGGCCTTTTTGGTTCACCACTTAAAAACTGATATCTTAACTCAAAGATTCTTTAGTACTTTAAAGACCATGGGAAAATATGCTGAATACTTTCTTAGGTATCATAGGAGTGGAAGTGACAATTTTCTGTAATTATGGAGTATGTGAAATATTAAATTATGTTTCATATTTTGTAATTGTAGAAGTCGAGTTAACTCATTTCTGGTTGAATTTCTCTTGTAGTGATAGCTATGGACTTTGCTATGAGCCTTCCTGATTTCCTTTTCCTCCAGACTCAGGCTGTCTACATGGGAACGTGCTTACAATGAAGAGTGGGGGTAAATTTCCCCTCAAAACCATGCTCCTCTCCCCAGTGATGTAATCTTTGGTGGGAACTTGCATCCTTTGATTTCGGTGGACAGGGAGTAGGGTTATGGCACCTGGATATCTGTATAAATTGTTGCCTCAAAAAGTGTTCAGCTCTGCTCCCTTCCCTTTATTTGGTGGACATGGTCATTTGCCTTTCAGTTAGGGCTGTGGATTTCTGGCAGTGGAAGCAGGAGAAAGGAGTAGCATTGAATTTACAATATTTTTGCACTCCATAGTTATTACTAGGATTGAAATTGTGTTTTCCAAATATAGGAAAATTAATCATAATGTATTCACTTGACTTTATTTATCTACTGTACTTCGTTCTCAACTGTTTGAAATTCTCTCTATAGCTCCCATGTACTTACTTATTTTAAAATTATTATAAGCACAGAGACTTTGGGAGCTGAGAGCCTCACTTTTTGCAGTGGAGAACATAGAAGCCAGGTGGGCCAAGGTCTTACCCAAGGCCTCACTGCACCTAGTTACAGAGTTGAGCCTTGAACTCTAGACTCATAACTCTGGGCATTAAGGTAAAAGAAAATAGTGATCAGCATCTTAAAAGAACCATGGTATAGTGTATAGAATTAGAGACTCTTGATGCTGGAAGGCTTCTGCAAACCAACTAGTCCAGCTGGCTTACTAGAAGTACATTAGTCTGCTACTAGGCTGCACATTCTTCACTCAAGAGTAGGGAAGTCCTTAAAGGCCACCAGTGAAACCTTCATCTGAGAGCACTAGCATCAAAAATAAGCAAGTGCAACATGGAACTTGCTACCTTCTACAACTCAAAGACACAGAAAAAAGTTCCTTAGCTGGGACGCTCCAGCAAATACATTAGCCATGTGAAAAACACATTATCTAGTGTCTATATTTTGACTTAATGAAGAAAAAGGCATCCCTACCACATAAATATGTTCATTCCACCTTCTGGGAAGAAAACAAAGGAAATTGCAGCTGCAGTGAGTTATTGAATCTTCCTGAGATTAGCCGTTAGAGTTTGGGAAGATTGAAAGATTGAATGCTAATGCCTCCTCCACACACAAAACAAAAGAAAGCATTCTCTGCGTTTGCATCGGCACCACTGGTTCAACTCGTAAACAGCGTCAGTCAAAATCGATGTTAAAAATCTCCATGTGTTATATATCAATGCTTTGTCATGTTCAAATACATACTGTGTTGGGAATAAATTACTGAAGAAATGTTAGATTTAGTTTGTGGATTTTAATTGCCACATAATTCATTATGTGATTTACATAAGTAGACATAAATGTATTTCTTTTCAAACCATATAATAATACACTCATAAAGGCTGTATAATAAAACAAGCAAAAACTGTAGTTGCTCACTGCGGAGAAAAGATTACTGTTACTTTTTTTCTTAAATTGCAATCTGATAGTAAAGTCAAAGTGGTATAGGGAAGAAAAAGATTTCACTAATAGAAGTTTAAAGATTGCATCTTCATAAATCAAGAGGATATACTTAGAGCTAGAAATAACAGTGTTTTGCTTCCTGTTTTGAATAAGCCATTAGGCATTTTTGTCTCTGCATTCCTATTTAATCTGTACAGCATTATTTATTCCAATAATTAGTGTTAACTTTCTTGGCAGTAGGCAATATAATTACCTTTAAAATTTAAATGGGATAAAAATGCCTTAAGAACATGGTTTAGGAAAACTCTTAATATTTATTTTCAATTGCCTCTTTAATTATTCATTTATGTAGTATTTGAAAAAAAGAATCTTGAAAAATGGAAGGTCACTGACAGAATTACATTCCAGATGAAGGGCCTCAGTTTTGCAGTTGGTCGGATAATATCCTGGGCTGCTGAGACAGTGGAGATACCAAATGGAAGTTCTTCTACCCATTCACCTGGCCATTCTAGATACGTTTCAGTTAAAACAGCCCATAATGCTCTTTCTGATTCTGATTCTCCTTAAAACAAGTTCCCATTATTATCCCTGTCCCCCTCCCTTCCCAGGTATGCAAAACCCCAAGGGTGTAGGGCGCCAAATTAGAGTTTTGACACCTCCATTCTGCAGGCAAGGAGGCAACTACCTGAACTTATTTGAAGATTCTCAGTGCCATTTATGTGACTCTTGATTTCAAGGATAAATAGGAAGGGGGCTGTTTTCTTCACTGTATAAATTAGAAACTAGCTTTTAAGCTTAATAACTTAAAAACCCTGTAACTCTAAATGAGCATACTAGTTTCAAAGAAAATCAATGTTGCTAAAAATGGAAGGAATAAAACTAGCCTGTTCTGAGCCATTATGAAGAACAAAAGCAATCTCAAGGTAAGGGTGATAGTTATTCATTCATTTATTATGTATTGAGCACGTCTGCATGTATTGAGCATAATGTACTTTCAGTCTTTAGGGGGAATCCAAAAATGTTGGAAGAAGAAATGGCTGGATTTTTGCCAATTACAGTCATAGTACCTGGTGCAGAGTAGGTGCTCATGAAACACGTGCTGGCTAAGTGAATGAATGCCCTGAAGAATGGAAGAGTCTACAGCATTTCTGAGCCATTAGACAGCAATCACAAGACAATGCACATTCCATCATGTGGTGGCAAGTTACAAACAGAAGGCTCTCTTATGTGCAGGCCTTTGTGAAGGTGAGGGCCCTGAGACTGGCCAGCAAACATGCTAGGATTTGGGAGGGGCGTGAGCCTTCCAGTGAGGGGAACTAGAAGACCAAAGATCAAGAGCAGAAGTAGACCAGGTTTGGTAAGTCCCAACCAGTCACCAAATCAAGCTCATTTGACCTTTGTCTGGAGTACTGCACTGGGGCTTTGAGGGAGACAAGAGTTGGACAAGATTATGCCCTACATTCAAGAAACTTACCTTTAGCAGGCAACCAAGACACGTATGCAAACAACAACAAAACAAGGCAGAATGTCAGGGTTCCAGGAGACTGCAGGGTGCTACAGGAGCCTGGCAGAGGGAAGGGTGCATGCTGGAAGGCAGATCTAGGTTGAGTCTAGGGAAACAGTGCCATCTGTGCCAGGTCTCAGAATGCACTAGCATGAAATCAATGGGAGTTCATTATCTTTTGGGGCCTTAGACCTTTTTTGAGAACCTGGTGAAGCCTCTCACTCCTTTCCCCCAAAAATGTACACATGGACATAGCTGAACAATTTTGTATACAATTGCTTTGACTGCCTGAAGACAACCTGTGGACCCTACAGGGGGCCCATGTACACAAGATTGGAGCCTTTGGTGTAGTGGGAAAAAATGGCTTTGGGAAAGGGTAGAACTAAATTCAAACTGCAGCTCCATCACCTCTAGCTGTGTGATTTGGGCAAGTTTCTCAAGCACCCCGAGAGTCTCAGTTTCCCTATCTATGGAATAAGGACAAATAATACCTACTTCAGAATATTGAGGCATAAAATGAGTTAGCAGAAGTTCCATGATCACATCGCCAGGTGCCCAACACATTCTACTTTTCATAATACTGTGCGGCTGTGTATGTTACCCTGAGAGCAGGGGCATTGGCCACATATTATTTTATTAAGGCCACACTGTCTTTCCTCTATCCCTTTCCACCAATCAACAAGCTATTTTAAAAATAATCCCTGATATGTAAAAGAGAATGAGCATATGGGGCAAAACTAGCTGGAAAATACAATCCCACACTGGATTCTTAGGGTAAGATAATTCGAAAATGAGCCTAAACTCTCTCTGGATGCTGTTGATCACAGTGCACTAAAAGATGGGTGCATGCGTGTGTGAATAACAGAATGTTACAGCGGGGCCTTTGTGGTGTCTTTGTTCCACCCTCCCCTCGGAGGGCTTTCTGCTTTTCTATTCCTCAGGGACCCCTGTAGCCACCTCTGTGTATTTCCTGCAGGTTTCTTTTTGATTTACTGATGGATGCCTCAATGTTTTGGTGAGAACATCCATTCTCACACACAGAAATAAACACAAACACAAACGTATACATGTATATACACAAAAGCATGTACAACAAGAACAAATGCAGCGGGCGACACATACATACTGTAGCTGTTGTACAAACTAATAATGTAGCTTTACAAACATGATATTTAGTGAAGAAATAAAAGGAGGGTGGCAATGGGTGGTTGGGTTTAAAATCAAAAGTTACTCAGCTGGTCATCCCACAGGTGATTCGCATTGGCTTTGTATACTCTGAACGTCTTGATTGCAGGGCTTAAACATATGAAATCCCAATTTTAAGAAAACTGGTGGCATAAATACTCATTACACAAACAAAAGCCCTTCCATTCAGCTTTTCATTGCTTTGCAGTTATTTTATCCAAAATGAAATGAGCCATTATTTGAAAATACTTTTAGCACACACACCGTGTGGGCTAAGCTTGTCCCTGACATATACAATCCTACGAACGGAAGTGCCAGAGGCCCCCTGCCCCCATGGGCTATCGCCAAGTGTCATGTGAATCTAAGTCTCACAGGCTACATGGGAAAGAAAGGACTGCCAGACCAGTCTGCTCCTGAGAAAGATGCCAAACGAGCATCTAGAGCTGAGCGACAAGGTCTTGTCTGAGACTAGACACTGAGTAGGCAGTTCAGACATGGGTGTTAGTGAACGGCTGGATGCATGGGCAGGTGGGCGGCTGGATGGTTGGGTGGTGGGCATCTAAGCAAGCTTAGTAATACAGCAAGAGTAGAATGTTCATAATAGTTCATCAAGGCATGCTTATTCACTTACATGAAAAAGGAAACTCTTTTTCAAAACCACATCCTTGTGATTTGGTTTATAATAATTAACACTGTATTTTTTAAATCAGAAACTTAGATAAAATGATCCTGACCTGTATTATTTGGATGTTTTTTTTTTCTTGCAATGAGAAATGCCAAAAATTTGACAATTTGGATAGGTAGTAAGTCCTAAACCTTAGGTTTTTGTTAAAGTATATTGGAGAATTGTGGTGCTCAGGAAAAGGCAGGTATTCTCATTCTCATATTCGTTACATCAGAAGGACACTAGTTCTGGAGGGTCAGAAATGGTAGCGGAGATGGTTCTGCTCCACCATACTCTTACCTGAGCTAAACTGAGTGGCAAGATCGGAAGAGAACTTTACTATCCTCTAGCTGATGGAGGTTGTGGTCTTGGGTCTTCTTGTATTGCTCATGCATGCACTGAACAAGTTGCATCTCTTCTCTGAGCCAAGTATTTCTCAGCTCTTTCAGAGGAAGAAGTAATCCTTGCTGTATTTTCTTGAAAAGGCTCTATGAAAATACACTGAGGCTATAGATGCACAAATGCTGTGGAAACTGGAAAGTGCATTGCGCGTGCAAGATGACCGCTGCCCGGCTCCTGTTCTCTCCTCCCTCGGATTGCATATGTGTTCCTCCCCATCACTGTGGTTGTGGCACTGTCTTAGTCTACATGATACTCAGTGACTGGATGGATTGACATCTGAGGTTAAAATACATTTTGACCTCTACCTTCGCTGTTTATGAACGTCAGGGGTTGCCCATGTGGAACTGCCCTTTGCTACTTTGCGTTCTTGTGGCTGGGAGGGTCTGCAGTGCCAGTGGATGACTACTGTATGTTCATTTTGCTCGTGTGCATTTAACACGTTGGACTTGGGTGGGAGATATGTCTTTTTAAGCACAGACGTTATATCCAGAGCCTATTTCTCCCCTCTCTGCTGGTAAACTGTGGCTTCAATTCTTGTTTGTAAGCTTTCCAAACCTGCCTGTCCTTCATCCCACTCAACCTTTCTCTTGACAAAGCACCAGCCCTGAATGCTTTCCTAGTACCAGTCAAGGTTAGAATCAAGCTCCTCTTGGGTGGTAAGAGACCTTTAGTTGCCTTGTTACCTCTCAGAAGACCACGTTTCTGGGAACAAGCTAGAGCATTTATTTTGGCAAGGCTCCAAAGAAACTTGCGTTCTGTTGACCTTTTATCATTAAAATGAATTTGTGCCTGGTAGACATTGATATCCCCCACACCTAATTAGCCAGCATTTACCCTATGTGAGACCCTAGGGAAACATTTTAAATGAAGATAGGCTAATGTACAGTCTAGATCTGAAAGGCATTAAAAAATATAAAAGCCTCATCATTGGAGAGGAAGCGACAGAAGGTACTTTTAAGAAGAGTAGGATCATTATTGTTATAAAATAATTAATGAAGATAATTGGCCTTCATTACTCAAAAGCCTTTCAAATTAGAAAGAGTCATCCCTTAAAATTCTGACTTCTTTGAATTCAGGAATGTCCAACAATTCCAATTTTGAGGAAAGCGTTTGGTTGCCCTTTAAATTTGTACATTTAGCTTCAAATGCAGCCTACTCCTGCAGTGTTATACAGGAACCCAAATAGCATTTGCTGAGAAATGTAAGCCACTTCTGCAAAACATTTTTAAATGGGAATATAGCAAGTTTGATTGACAAAGGGATCTTTTTTTTTTTTTTTACTGAGGCAGAGGCCGATTTCCTAACCTGGGCCCTCTATTCAGAGCACAAATTCCTGTAACCACTCAAAATAGCACTTAGGCACTTAGAACAAACATATACCTGGCCACCTACACACCTATTTGATTTTCTAAATTTCAAAGCAGAGCTCCTAAGCTTGAAAGTGAGATTCAGTAAGCAAGTATCAATTTACAGAATAAGCACCCCAGTAGCTAAACTGAGAAATGCAATTGTAATTATTTGGTGAAGTAGAAATCAGGTCACTGCAGCTGCATGTTGTTGTACAATAAACTCAAAAGGGAAATGTCTTCATTTTGACTAACATTGCTATCTTTTAACCTTGGGTTTGTTATAGCCTGTTTTCCATGGGAATAATCAGTATTAAATACGTTTAGAAACCAAAGCAGTTCTTAGGCTTCAATGGATAAGTGGGAACAAATATGTATTTGATGAAAGGCTTTTCTAGTGTGCAAGCAGAGAGCATTGCTTTTCTGATTTAAGTGGTGTAACTTAGAGCAGGATTCCAGGGTATACGTTTCTGACTAAAGAGATTCCTGTAGGTGCTCAAGTTCAAATTAAATGTGTTAAAACCCAAATTAGAGGCAAATCTGATGTGGGCCAATTGACTTGGCACCACAGTCCTAGGCAGCAAGAGGTCATCTGCCAGGTCAAGGTTAGCTCAGAGGTTGGTGCTGACTCCATTCGCAGGGGTGGGGAAGTCAGGGCATAAGATGGAAGAATAGTGACCAGTGGCTAAAAGTAATTTAATGATTAGCTTTGCACATTACTTAGGTCTTGCATTATTTAAACACAATGAGGAACGTTTTCAGCCTAGTGAGTTACTCCTATTCCATGGCAGGAATCATTGGGGGATGCCAAAGGAATACACTGAATCATCTAACACATTTGCATAAACATTTGAAGGTTTCATTCCTAACTAGCACAAATTGGCCCGAATGGTGACTTTATTTTCCTGTGAGTTTGAATTTTTTGAAAATACTGGATAAGGTATTCAGAGTTATGAATACCTAAACGAAAGGCCCAAACTCTTGAATGGGGCGAAAAAAAGCCTATTGAAGAAATAGCTGTCCTTTTACAGAATGCATGACAACAGTTCTGGTGAAATGCCGTTGTAGGTATGAGCTATTTCAGAGCTTGTGTTCATGCACAAGTAAGGGTTTTGGAAATTCGTGCTTAAAATTGCCAGAAAGCTCCTTTGTTCTGCAAAGCTTCCTTCCAGCCCCCTACCAAAAATACCACCTTGTCTTCATTTTTAAAACTACAGCTCTATTTAACACTTCTGTGAACTGTTGGAACTTTAATATAGAATGTGGCCAGGTGAAAAAGCTATCATTTCTCTCTCTCTGTCTCTCCTTCCCTCATTTTCCACACACACACACAGCTCTTTTTCTCTTTCTCTCACACTCACACACACACTGACATGTGCTTTCCTCCTCTTCTCAGGAGATCTGAAGCCCACAGACCTATGCAGTTTTCAATTTCAGATATTGCCAGCGTGGAATTTGGCTAGTATACTGGCAGTGGAAATTTTCAAGTCTCTAATTTGTAGCAAAATCTAAATGAATCTGTGGTAACTAATACAAATGATAATAAAATGTTGGGTTTCTATAATGGTTTCCATTTATATATATTTGAAGCAATCCAGAAATTGATGAATGAGGTGAAATCATTGATCTTATTTTAATGTGGTGAATAAAAGGTCCAGGCCACAGTTCACACCAAATTACATGGGCGCTCATATAAATGTACTCAGCAGCAGTGACCCCTCCTCCTCTGTTCTTCATTGCACACCAGTCAGCATGTAGTACTGAGCGCCTATTCTGTGACTCATATGACCATATGAATTATTGTTCTGAGTGGGATACTTTTTAAAGTGAAAGGGCACATGAACCAGGGCAATATGCACTTGACCCCAACTGAGGAACCTTGAGACAAATGACTTAGCTTCTCTGAGCTTCAGTTTCCTCAACAGAGGAATGAAACTGACACATGCACCAAGTGACATGTGTGGAGGGCCTCAAGTGTCTGGGGCACAGTAGGCTCTTCAAAAAGTGCTCATTTCTTCCTCTTCCCTGGCAGCATTCCCACCCCTGGAGTCCTCTACATTTCTGTGCAGGACTTAGCGGCACTTAGCGAATGCTGCCTTGTGTTGGGATACTTAATGTACACCCATGTCTTCTTTTAATGCTGTTTGGATCAGAAGTCATTGGAGGGCTGGGTTTACGCCTTATTTATCTTGGCATTTACTACAAGACCATTAATCATTTAATTAGCTATTGATTGACTCCTCAGCAAACAAACAAAAATATTTTTAAAACAAGGTTGTTATAGATAGATAGGCAGGTAGAATAAAGCATGGCCATGCCAAATGACATAGTCAAGAACCTATGGAACTTAAAGAGTTGATGCGGTCTCTGAATTTGGTCTAATGCTCAGCAGTGGCTATGACCTGGCGAATTTCCCTGACTACATTCAGACGTAAGAATCATCAATTTTCTTCTCACAAAACATGTATTGGCATTTTCATTGGAACTGGGAGCGGGCAAATAAGTAACCATCTCTGTATCACAGGGTCTCCATTTTTTAAAAACAGAACAAATTATCAGGTTTCAGTTTCAACTATTTTTAAAAAATGTTGCCAAGGGCTTGTTTCAAAACCTGTAATTTTGTCCATTTTGGGGATGTGTTGGAATTTTTGTAGATGTTCAAAAATAACTTATGGAGATTATAGAAATTGAGTTTTCTCATGGTGGTAGCCTTGTTTCGCTGTTTTTAATTGAAGTCAATTAAGTGCATATCAACGTGTTGATTTGGTAGCAGCAGAAAATTTAGTAGTGCCTTTCATACTAGAAAAAAATGTTGCAAGGCATGTTTTCAAATGTCATTTAGTTGATGAGATTTGGAGTTTTCTACATATTCAGTTTGCCTCTTAAGACGATACTGGTACTTAGATAAGAGCTCCTTATCTTAAGGCTTTGATTTCCCTTCTCCTTGATCCTTCTGTGAAACCAGAAGCTTGTGTCTCTTAAATTCCCGGTCTCTTTCTGTACAATGATTTTCCTTCGTGGCACAGCCTGAGATGTAGGGAGGTGGGCCAACATGTTTAATACACACTGATGTGTAAACATTTAAAGTTGTTCTAGAAAACCAGCGGGGTAAAGAATTTGCACCTAGGGATGATAAACCTCATCACCTTCCGTCTTTCTCCTCCTCTCCCCGGGTCTCCTTCCCTGTCTCCCATCCCGAGTACCAGACATCAGATATGCATATGCAGCCACATTCTAGACATCTGGACAGGGGAGTTCCCACCGACATCCCATACTCAACATAACTATCACCTGCCGGTCAGCAAGTCCTACCCTCCGCATTTACTTGGAAACTAGCTCCAGGCCTTGGGCCATCATCTTACACCAGGTGAGCATTCTGTCCCACCTGATTTCTGCACCTGCTTCCTGGCCGCTAGTCTTGCTCCTCCCCATGAGGCCTTCTCCACCTTGCAGCCAAGCTGGCCTTCTAGTGTCTCCCGTTGCCTGAAGGTACATGTGATCTCTGGCCTTCTACCCTCTGCTTACACTTTCATTCTCTAGGAAGACTTTACAAGCCAGGGGCCCCTCTTCCCTGTTCCTGGGGTGCCCTGTTCTTATTCTGTTTTGATTGCCTCTCTTTATGCATTTATTCTCCCACAGCCAGTAAAGAACTTGAGGGCAGGGAGTGTAAATGAGGTGATTTTTCACTGTCTCCCCAGCACTTAGCACAGTGCATCACACGCACACTTAGGCAATGGCCCCACGGATACTCGCTGTGGTCTTCCTTGCTGTATTAGTCCGTTTGGGCTGCCATACAAAGTACCGCAGATGGGATGGCTAAAGCAGCAAACCTTAATTTTCTCAGTTTTGGAGGCTAGAAGTCCAAGGTCGAGATGTCAGTAGGGGTGACTTCTGCCGAAGCTTCTTTCCTTGGCTTGTAGCTGCCCTCTTCTCTGCATCTTCACGCAGTCTCCCCCTATGTGTCTTTTCATCCTAACCTCCTCTTTGTACAAGGGCACCAGCCAGATTGGAGGAGGGCCCACCCTAATGGCCTATTTTAATTTAATTACCCCCTCTAAAGGCCCTTTTTCCAAATGCAGTCACATTCCAAGGCCCGAGGGGGTAGGGCTTCAACATATGGATTTGGAAGGGACACAATTCAGCCTGTAACACTTACCTTGCAGATACGGGTGTTCTAGTGGACAGTTGTTCTGCTTAAGGCCTATCTTACTATGTATGGATAGACGTGCTGGGAGGGGGATTCTCACAGGGGGCTCCTGGGCTATTAGGGGTCCCCAAGTTTTCAACGTGTTTGCTACCCAGGACCTTGCTGGGCAGAGAGTTTCTCTTTTTCTGCTTCATGGATTTGGTTGACTTGGTTGCTAGAGCAGCAGTGCTGACAGGCTCTTTGGGAAAGCAGAGGCGAACAGGTGTCCTTTGGTGTTGTCAGCTATACTGCCAGATTCCGAGGGCTTTGCCTTACTCTCAGCTCCCGAAGCCATTTTACTATTTAATATGTGCCCTTTAGCGGAATGATATGTTTATGGGATCAAATGTAGTCATTCACTTTTTGTGTCCGTATTTGGACAACTTCATTACACTTAGTTCCCTGGGTTGATTTGCTACTGTAAAGCCAACTTGGATGCTTGGAAAGTTATGGGCTGGCCTTGGTACCTTGTCACATTACAGATGAACGGAATCTATTAGTTATTTGTTCATTCAGAAACATTATCAATAGCCTATTCCCTCCCTGGTGTATTTGATTGCCTGGCCTTACTTGCAGTCTCTGAAGTGCTCTTCATGTACACAAAATTCCAGGCTCATGTTCAGTTTAAATATGAAATAAAAATGTTACTAAAAGATTCAGGCTTTCTTGGCCAGTCCTGACAGCTTAACTAATGGGAGGCCTGTTAGAATCAATGGCTCCCTGATGTCTTCAGACCCAGACTGCTCAAGTCAGCGGAGAGGAAGTGTCTAGGATCATAGGTCTTCCAGAAGAAAAGGCTGCTTGCATACACTAATGGCAGTTTGCAGTGAGGGACTGTCAGCAAGAGGGAACCTGATCAATTTAGCTGTAGTGATCAAATAATTGGGAAAGAGGATGCCTCAAACTGTCAGAATATGTACTCATTTGATGATAAGACAAGGATAATTTGGTAAACTGGGAAAAAGCTTTGTGTTTTCCTTAAGACAATTGTTGCAACCACCTCTCTGGCAATGTGGACCATAGACTCATTCAACTACAGAGAACAAAGGAAGGATCCATAGTTACCATCTAGTCCAAACCTCTCATTTAGACATTTTGGGGAAATGAGGTCCAGAGAAGAGAAGGGACTGACTTGGGTCAACGTGTTGTGCCAGTAACAGAGCAGGCACCAGGATTTAGGTCTCCTGATCCTCAGTCCAGCCTTCTGTCTTCATCATATCAGAGTGATTGGAGCTCACCATTCGGGGGCACTGTGGCTCACCATCTCAGAGGAGAGCAGTAGAGCTTGGCAGTTCAAAGCATGCGCTTGAGAACCAAACTGTCTGACTCTGAATCCCAAATTAGCTCTAGGATCTTCGGCGAGGTACTCCTTGTCTGTATTCGTTTGCTAGGACTGCCATAAAGAAGTACCACAGACTGAGTGGCTTAAACAACAGAAATGTATTTCCTTACAGTTCTGGAGGCTAGAAGTTCAAGATCAAGATGTTGGCAGGGTTGGTTTCCTCTGAGGGCTCCTTGGCTTGTAGGTGGCAGTTTTCTTCTGGTGTTTTCGCATAGTCTTCCCTGTCTGTGTGTCTCCTCTTCTTATAAAGACACCAGCCCTTTTGTATGAGGGCCCGCCCCAATGACCTCATTTCACCTTAATGACTTCTTTAAAGATTGGGTCTCCAAATACAGTCACATTTTATGATGCTGGGGGTCAGGGCATCCACATATGAATTTTGAGAGGCTACAGTTCAGCCCATAACCATGACTCTAGGCCTTGGTTTTCTTATCTATAGAATAGGAATGATAATAGATTCTACCCCAAAAGGGTGTAGGGACTGAACGAGTTGGTTCAGTGTAGAGTGGTTAAAACAGTATCTAGTATGCGGTAAGCCCTCTTGACACCTCAGCTAATATTCTAGAGAGTTAGTTTCAGTATAGTTTTGAAGCTGATTTATCATTGACTATATAGACATAGCAAAAGTGCATTCCTTATTTCTAACGGATCTTTAAGTCATAAATTGACAAAAACAGGGTCTAAAATCCTCTGCTACATCAGACTGTTCCTCAGGAATCAGTAAAATGTCAAACACACTGAACCTCCATACAGATGGTTCTGAGAGCTGGAAACATTATTTTTAGAGAAACAATCCTGGATAATATCCCCAAAAGGTAAAAATAATTAATGAAGGATGGAATTGTGGTTCTGTTTGTGCTTTTGGTCTTGGGGGCTATTATTTAATAAAACCTTCTCTTTTGATTCATTGGCTAGCACTGGAAGTGTAGCACATCGTAAAGCACATTTCAACAAAGGTGTATCTTATGTCTGTGTATCTTATATTGTGGTAGGTGCCGTCTCCCACCTCAAGAAAGTCATACGATGGTATGCATGATTACCATACAAGTGAATGAAACGAAAGAGCTATGAGCAGGGAGTCACTAACTCAGAAAAACTAACTCTGCCTAAGAGAGCCTGAAGGGCTTCCCAGAGGATGTGAGTGAAGAGCTAACTCATGAACTATGACTAGGCATTGGCCCGGAAGCCAAATGAGTGGTGGGAACTGGGAACCAGTATACATGAAGGCTAGGGAATCTGAAATAGCAGAGTGGTGAGTGGACCGACTGCAGTTTGCTGTGCTGGGATCATCAGGTGTGCTGGGCAAAGGGGCACGCAGTGAGACTGGACACTTCTTCATCCTGTATGGTGGAGTTGGCTAACGGTGGTGGCCAGCGTCATTAATTGACAGTAACATTCATTCCCAATGAGCCTGAATGAGGCCTTAGAATCCGTCTCAACACAGCCATTGCTAATCAGCTAGAGTTGGCCTCTATCCCAGACGTAAGCAATGGCAAAGTATTCATAAAATTAAGTCAGAAGCATTTGTCAGAAACTTAAAAACAATTAGTCTTGGGATTAGTAGTATAAAACTATGTAATTTTTTAGCTTTCAAATTGTTCTTCCTTACCTGATTTGTAGATGTGATAGAAACATATCTCAGAAGAACTGGAATCCAATAAGATGCAGCAATTTGGGTTTACAAGGGTTTCCTGAAAAAGTAAACGATGAACTGTCCCCACATGATCCCCTGACTTCCTAAGGTTCTTAAAATTCAGTGAAATGCTATAGTAACATCATCATATCATGGCTCTGGGAATTTTGGCCTAAAACTCAGCATTGGAAGGTTTTAAAGAAGGTTTATTCTTAGTAGTTTTGCTTTTATGCCAAGTGATAAATGATCACCCTCACAAATCCAAACAAAACAAACTCCCTGGGGTTACCCTCTATTGTAATTGGGAAGCATTTAGGACACAGTATATTGGTCAACGTTACCAATTTGTATTACAAGGCCCATGGGCTGCATATGATATTCTGGAAAACTTGGCCTGCATTTCTATATGCTGTTTTAACACTCATGTTTTTGTTCAGAAGAAAAGAGGTTGCTGTTATGGTAAATGAAACTTAAATGCCCACTTTCTGTTTTGGTGAGTTTTGTCCATTTTTTAAGAATCATATCCTGTTAATTTCTGGCAAGATAAAGACACATTTATTTTAGTGCCATACATATGTTATATATAAACATTTAAAACTGAAGATAGAGTTGCATGTTCTGATTACTTTCTTAAGTTATGCTACATATGTATGCAGAGACAAAGGCTGCTGTCAGTGTATAGTGATGCTGTCATAGGTCACTTTCCCCAGGAATCCAGCCCTGGGATGGAGATTTGTATGTGGGAATATTTTTAAGGGCTGTTTTTAGGGTTAACACTAATGGAGGAGTAAAGAACTAATCCTTCAGAGTTGCCCTGAATGAAGGTCAGGTGCCAAGCCTTTAAACTGCTGCATAACCAGGTGCTGGACTGGGCTCTCCCCAGGGAGCAGATGCAACTGTGGGTGAGGAGCTCTCATAGGCTAAGGGTAATTCCCATAAAGGTGACTCTCCTGGTTGTTGGAGGAATGAGTGCTTCTGTTTCGAACTGGGAAAGGGATTTGGGGCACTGGGGATGCTCCATGGACCGATGCATCTACACAAATATGCATATCCCTTGCATCTGCCAGAAAGTGGTCTTCACTCTGATGGTGGTACATTCACTAGATACTTAGGTCATGACTCTTCATGCCTATTTTGAATTCTTCCACCATTCGTTGGAGGGGCCCAATATATGTATCTTTCTTATATCTTCTTCAGTTGACTCAACCTGATGCTTGTTTCTGGTCTCCTGGACCAAACCGCTTGAGGAAAGGCCATACTTTGCTAAATGTTTACAATTCTTTCTTCCATGTACACTTGAGAACCAAAGCCCACAGGCTGTGCTTGCCATGGGGAAGAAAGTTAATTGGATTGTGCAGAAAGAATCCATTGTTTGAACTGTGAATGTTTCTAGCCTCACCTGGCAGTAAGTTGTCATTTGGTATAAACTTACATTGAATTCAAGTCCTTCTCATGCTACCACTTTAAAATGAAAGTGAAAAGCAGAGTCCTATTTAAGGGTAAATATGCAAGGACAGCCTGCTGATGAAGTAATGAGGAAAGTGCTGTCAGCTGGAGAAGACCCTTGACTCAAGGGTGTCCTCTGGGGCCCCACTCTTTTTAAGCTTGGAGGGACCATTGCATACGATCTGGTGTCCATCAACCTTGGCAGGTAGGGGGATGGAGGAGTGGGGAGTGAAGTTCATGAAGTTCCAAAGCTACCCTTGAGCAGAATGTCAGAGCATTTTCAGTGTTAAAAGAAGACATTGGCTTTGTTGGGGTCATACCACCTAGGGTGTGTTCGAATGTTTTGCTGCTCTAACTCTAGAGATGCAGGCACGCGAGCATTTTGCATTCATGCTGCAATTGTCATGTAATTATAATGAATGGGTTTAGGAAAATTACTTGATTAACCTTTTCTTGTAAGGGTTTTGAGGATCTATGTTTGGTTTTTAAATTTGAGACTGGAATGTCTATACTTTCAATGGTGAATGGGATATCGTAAAGCACATTATCAACAACCACCCATCCTGGCCACTCAGTTACCATTTGTGTGGATGTGGTTTTACTTTCAGCCTCATTTCAATTTCACAAGTATCTACCGTGTGCCTACTGGCAAGAAGCAATATTTGTATGATGAGACCCCAGCTGGGGACAGGTAACCAGGCTATGCATTTGGATGGAGCCGACACCTGGTCATGATGGAATCCATGCCACTGGAGTCAGTGCCCCAACTATGTCTGAGATAATGACATTCTGGTCTAACGCATGTATATTGAATCTGAAGACAGGCCTGATGAATACCAATACCATCTGACAGCAAATAATCAGCACAGGAAATTTAGGCCACAGCAGCTTGCTTGTTCTTTACACTGTCATGGTTGATTGGTTATTCTCATCACCCTTTGTTTAAAAGCATTTCGGAATTAATTGGCATTCATTAACGAAAGTCTTTGCAGTGGAATTGCAGAAACAGTCATTAATGTAGCTAATAAACATAAAAAAGAAAAAAAGGTCCTATTACTGGGTCCCTACAGGCTGTTAACTAACATTTTGAATAAGAATGCATAAACATAAATTAAACATTTTTCAAACTGCTAAGAATGTGGGAATTTCACACGGTGGTCTGTAATAATGCTTTGAACTGATTTGTTCCTTTTAAAAAAGTATACTCCGGAGAAAGTGGTTCTGGTGAGAAATCACCATCTTGGGTGATCTCTCAGGGAAGCCATGGCAAGGCCAGAGGCAAGCCATCCCATCAGCCACTAGATTTTACTTAAAAGTAGAGCCTTCTAATGTAAGTAAGACAAGAGGTGAGTCTAACATCATGGCTTTGTTTGATCACATAGTAGGTTCCTAAGGTAAGCTCCTGGATGAGATTTAGAAAAAGACTAATTTCACAAGACAAAGAAACAACTCTCTCTTTTTAAGCATAAGGGATGCTTTCTTGACCAGGCACCTCAGTTGCAGCTTACCGGTGTTGTATAATGCCGCATGTATGACCACGTCCCATGAGAACAAACTCTAGCAAGCATCCACATTACTTTGGAATGATGGAATGATGCTGACCTCTGTTTCTGTCCAAGGGCCAGGGACTAGGGCTTGTGGATATTTTCAAATGAGCTTTTAACCTGTGTCTCTGTGTGTCTTCTTATGCACAGCTCTGGTTAACTCCTGAAGGTACACCATTGTAGAATTGAGGTGCAGCCAGCCTAGAGAATCCATCAAAATTTCTCATTTTTCTTCTGTGACACTACCAGGCATTTCCATGATCTGACCAGAAATGAACATTAACATAGAGTTTTAAAAATTCGCTTTACTATTCAAAGGATATTTGTGTCATATGGCAATATTGTGTTTTTAAGAACAGGGCAAGGAGTGGGAGTGGGAGCGAGGAGAGCCTTGGTTCTAACATCGAAGACCATGGCAGCTCCCTTAATGGACTTCCACCCCACCGAGAACTCGCAAGATGCGCCAGTGCTGTCTAAGCCCTGTGGGAAAGTGCCTGGATGCAGCCAGAGGTGCCCTTCAGACACACCTGCTGCATCAGCTCCCACCAGTGCAATTGGATGGATGGAGGGGGTTCGCTGTGCTTGTCCTCGATCTGTTAATGCCAGATGTACTTAGTAATATAAGTATGTAACTTAAATCAGTATTGCAGAAAACTAAGAAAAATGAATGTGAAAAAGAGGAAATTATTTCTTCTGTGACATGAAGTTGAATGTTTTGAAAAACTCAGTTCTATTAGTTTCCTATTGCACTGTGACAAACAACCAGAAACTTAGTGGCTTAAGACAACATAAATACATTCTCTTAAATCTCTGGAGGTAAGAAATTGGGAAATGTGAACTATAAGGCTAACCATCAGCACGCCGTTTTCAAATCTTTCTCTCCTGACCTCTACGTACATCCTCACACATCCTGTTCTGCCCCTGCTTTTGCTGTCGCGTTACCGTCTCTGACACCGGCTCTTCTGCCTCCCTGTCCCGCTTTGGAGGACTCTTGTGATTATTGGCGTGGCTTGGGATAGTACAAGCCAAACTCCCCATCTAAAGTGCCTTAACTTAATCACATATACGCAGTCCTTTTTCCCGTGTAAAGGAACATATTCAAAAGTCCCGGGCCATTATTTTCTCTACCACAGTCCAGTCTCCGGCCCCCAGAGATTCATGTCCATCCCACATGCAAAATGCATTCAGCTCATCCCAATGTACCCAGAGGTGTGAACCTATTATAACAGTAAAGTTCAGTTGATTAAAAAACACAGTCAATTTGGTGTTGATGAGACACCTATTAAAGACTGAAGAAGAAAATTACAAAATCCTAAGAGATCCTGCACTCAGATTGCTTTAAATTCCTAGTCCACTTTCAGTAATCTCAAACGAGGGATCCTAGAGGATGCATTATAGGTGTGGTTTAGAGGTGTGGCTTATGTGAGAAGTATGTTGTGGAAATCTAATCTGTGATCTGACTCAAAGGCCTTGGCCTCAGAGTAAAAGATTTGTGAATGAATCAACAATTTTATGGGTGGTGTGATAATATAATTTTTAATGTACCAAATGTTGCAGTACCCCATTTGGACAAAATCCTTTGATTCAGTGGCCAACGAAGGGTTGTGATCCAGTTCAGCTGAAAGAGCTTCTCGACCTACAGAGTGTCATCGTGGTGGGCTCAGAGTCACTGTCCCAGATGAATAAACAAAGTTGAGAATTATGGGTCTTGTCTTCATGTCTGGTCACTACATCTTCTACAGCCAGACTGGACCATTCACTGACCCTGAGCTCCTCGGGCACATTGCTTTCTCTGTGCCATTGCTCACACCATTTTCCTTTGCTTGTAATGCCCTCTTCTTCCCTCATCTTTTCAAACTCCCGTCTTGCCCTCCACTAGGAGGCATGTATCTTATCTCTAGGTCCCTTTTAAAAGGAGCCAGTTTAGGTAAATATACAATTCTGAGCTTTGGCGATTTGATGAGCAGTCTTCGTACTTGGGTAGCTGAGGTCGCTGGGCCCACAGGACCCAGTGGAGGTGTTGCATATGTGATGCAGTGCAGTCCAGCCGAGGCTCTGAGTCTTTTTTTATACTGAAAATGATTTCCACAGCATTTAGAACTGATATGACTGTGGCTGGTTTGTAATAAGTGTCATAACTTTAAGCCTAGAAAAAGTAATGCAATTTGAACATAAAGTACCAGGACAGGTAATTTGTAACAAGATGTTGACAGACTTTTAATAAATGCCAAATCTCCTCAGAAGTGCAAATGCTGAATGTGTTGCAACAAAACATAATTTCATTATAGCAACAAACATACACATGTGTGTCTAGCGTATACATGTAATTGCAGGCATCATGGTACAGGGGATATAATATTTAACTCTTAACTGCAGCTAAAGTCGGTCCTTATCTGATAAAGAAAAATTGTGTTAACCTTCGGTAATTAGAATATAAAAGCAGGAAGACTAAAAATTGTTAGTCTAACTTTTGTTTATTGACTAGAACATCTAAATGGCTTTAGGCATCACAAAACAATAAAAAAAAATGTGGCTTCCTATTGGGTCTTTGATCCATTTTAATTTATTTTTGATGCTGTATGCAGTTTCTGAATATCTTTTGTGGCTTGTAATAAAATAGCCGCAGTGCAATTTTGCATGTATGTCAAGCGACGCGTGACCTGCTATGCAAATTTAATACCAAGGTGCCAAAGCTGAATTCATAATGTTTCCCAGCCACAGAGCTGTTTAAGGCAGTTTAGAAATCAATGAATATGTAATATGAATGTGATAAGACCTAAATAAAAACCCTATTTATCTACTATGAAAAAGTATTTATACACAGAATACTTAGCACAAGCAAAAAATGGACAGAGTTTCCAATTATATGGTTTGCGTAAACAAATGTTAAACTGTGTGCTCTGCATAGATAATAATATAGGCAGTCCTCCTGCGCTGTGCTTTCAACTTTGGAAGTGTTTACAGATGTGTTCCCCTCTCTTAGGATATAAATAAAAGGAAATGTGCAGCTGAAGCATGGGTGGCCTCTGAGTTCCAGTATTTCTTCTACGTAGTATGTCAGCCTAGATTTTGTACTTGATATGGGACTGAATTGCTTTAATGCCGAGGTAAGCAGACATGCGTGTTATGACGTCTTGCAGTTTGT
Source organism: Phataginus tricuspis (assembly GCA_029783875.1). NCBI lineage: Eukaryota > Metazoa > Chordata > Mammalia > Pholidota > Manidae > Phataginus > Phataginus tricuspis. Next base: position 126,891,943 of record JAQQAC010016209.1, on the reverse strand, counting down.
TTTACAATCGAAGAGATCACTTGACAGCAATTGATGGCAGTGGGAAAATCTCTAACAGGTTATTTTAGAAGGTGTAATATTATATGGGCCTCCACTTTTGATATGCCACTATTCAGACTGATAAAATACTCCTGTTGCTGATGGAGCAGCTATGCCATAAGTTGAGTGAACATTTCAGGAGTTTGCTGACTGGTTCTTGGGTAGTAAGTGGCTGCACCATAAGCAGTATAGGGGAAGACAGAGCTTGATTGATAAGAATCAATCCTAGCTTTTGATCGTGAGAAAAATATATTTCTCCTTCTCCCCAGAGAGTTAGAAAGCAAACTAGTGTGTTTGTGTATATGTGGTATGTGTGCCCACATGCACATGCGGGTGTGCATATGCGTGTGTGCACGTGAGTGCACCCACAGACACAGAAACATAATATACACACTCAGTCTGCACTGTTTTCTGACACCCCTGCCAGTCAGATTCCAGACACATTTATATCCTTTGGCTTAGAGTAAGCTGCTACAGTAATGACTAATAGTGTGTAGAGCAGTCAGGGAAAATGGAGGGGTGGGATCTGAAAAAAGGCATCTATAATGCCATCTGGGCGGTGCTGATACTTGGAAGAGCTCAGAATGCACCTATCTAGAGGCCAAGTGCTAGCATAACAAAGTCCAAAGAAAGTCCAAGTGGTAGGGGAAGTCACGACTTGGTAAATAATGATGAACTTTCATACTAGGTCTGTGTTTAGGTCTTTCAGGGGAAACATCAATTTCTAGAAGTAGAGTGCAGTGAAAGCCACAATTTGTCCTTAGACAAGCTGCCAGAATAGACACTACAGCTAGAAAACCCGTGGGTCTCTGCCTTTGAATTTTCACTTGCCATATGTTTCCTTTGGAAAGCAACATACTCAGAGTGCTTAAAAATCAGATAGTAATTCTAAGGAAGGGCAAAATAAAGACTAAGTATATCCACTCTCATCTCAAGATTTTAATATCAAATGCTATTTGTATTGGTCTTTGTCATTGTATTTGCTGTTAAAGCTTAAACACACAGTAATTTATGCATTTCACCTGAAGGCTACATATTGCTTTCTAAATGAGATGTGATGTCAGGTGCTGTTCATCTTATTTAACAAATGGGGAAACTGTCAGGGTAACTGATGCGATCCTCAAAAGATCGGTGACATATTTGGGTTGTGGAGACTGGTGAAATGGAGATTTGGCAATTATCTGGGTCATTTCATCAACAGAGACAGCCAAACATGATAATTCAGACAAAAATAATCTACCTTGGCCACTTCCATTGAACAGATGAACTGAAAAATTGCCAAATCTCTATTTCCTGGTGCTCTGTTCAAACCAGCCTTCTCTACAACAGGGCCAGGCGAGTACCCTGATACACTGACTCCCAGGGTAGGTTCTTGTTGTACTTGGTTTAATTAAATGTCCCAGGCACCCGAAGTGATGGAGTTACCCAAGGGAGTATTTGAGCCTCATATTGATCCAAAGAGGGGTGTGCTGTTGAAGTGGGAGGTGCCATTCTTCGTGCCCACCATGTTCCTGATGCTTAACCCTCCACGCACTCCTCTCCCCTGATACAGTCTTCCCAATAGGCTCTTCTGACTTTGGCCTTTTGCTCATACTTACAGGAAGAAGCAGCTCATAAGGGGTGTTTTGGACTATAACCGCAGAAAGGCGTTTAAAATTTGTGTGTTTAGAAAGAGCATCTGTGGACTCTATTTTTCAAGATTCTAATTTACTGCTGTGCAAACAACAGGCCAAATTATATCATCTGCATTTAGCCCTACTCTGCTGCTGTCCTCCTGAGGATTTACTTGGCAAGCACATGTCCCGTCAAAATGCTTTCTGCGGCTGAAAAGCTTTCTAGCTCTTAGAGGTTGTAGGGCTCCAAATTAACTAGAACTCCCCTAATAAGATTTCAGTTTGTTATTTAGGGCCTTTGTCCTTTGTACTCTGTGAAAAATCTTTCTTTTATAGGTGTGATGATAGAGAAGTGGGGGAGGGAGAGAGAGAGAGAGAGAGAGTGTGTGTGTGTGTGTGTGCATGTGTGATTTGTGCCCACACCATTACAGTAAATTGCCTGGTGGATTTCACTCAGCTGTGCAAAAATCTGTAATTCTGGCAGGAGCAATTATATCATGTGCATAATATTGAAATAGACCATGTAGGTTTCAAAAAAAGTGGCGTTTGAATGGGCAGGCAAAATTGTGTTCTAAGTGATGTGCTACTAAGCATTTGATGAGCATGGGCTTATGTGGAGAGAATGTTTGCTTTGTCTGTCTGCCTAGTCTACCGCTGGCCAGTGTTAATGGTGCTCTTCTTCTCATGAGACTTTAAAAACTAGAGGGCCCTCTCTCTGTTTCTATAGCCATTCCTTCATGGAGAAGAAAAATGTGTTCATTGTTCTGTTATTTATTGCCGTGATAAATGACAAAACTTGAAGGGAACCCACACGAAGTCCACGGGACGGGAGCTACCCCCAAAAGACTCTGCCTTTAAAATATAGCACTGTCCACGACTTGGGATTTTCAAAAACAGCAACAGTATTTTGGAATTATTGGAATACTCACCCAGAAAAACACTATTTTCTTGAGAAGACGTTTTCTAGACTCATTGCTTTAGAATGTAGTTGTCCAGGCATCTTCTGGCAACACCTCGTGGCATACACACGCACTCCTTTTTAACCCTGAAGAGTAATTTACTTAGCAGTTACATTGATTTTATTTGTGGTTGTGTGTCTGTACATTAGTCTGGAACTTACTGTGAAATTTGCCATCTTTGCCATGACCGACCCATGAAATTTATTATCTGTCTTTCTGATTTACATAAAACTCCATTTACAGTCATCAAGCCCGGTTCATAAATGAAAAGTGTTAGACTGAAATTCCCAACATGGAAGCATTTGGGCTTTGTATTTGATGTGCAAGGAAAAGGTAAATTATGAAAGCGAACCATGTATAGATATTTTGACATTTATATTTTTAGGTTTCATTTGGTCTTAAGTGTGCCATCATTATGAATTCATTTGCTGTTACTGGAAAAGTACTTAGTGTAATGGATTCATTTGGTATCCATGTGGGTGTCACATGGTCTTTTATACATGTTCTACTATAATTTTATTTCAATTCCACTTTAATTTAGAATTGGTTAATGGACTCTATCATAACTAGAGTTCATTTTTTAAAATCCAAACCTCCTAACTAAATTTTCTCATACTTAAAGCTGTTGAACGGTATGGCTTTGGAGATAGGAAATTTTCCTTGGTCCTTGTCAGAACTATTGACTCGCAGCAGCTCCCCGAGAAGGGTGTGCATTGTTAATAACTGGGCACAATGCGACAGAAACATAGAAGTGGTGTTAAACAAGTATTGCTGAGGAAGACGAACACCATTTCCAAGCACGTTTTCCTATGCTTGATCATTTTTCTGGGAAATGCTGCCACACCAGCCCCTCATTTGTTCTTCTGTTTCTCCTTATGTTAATACCGGATGTGTCCCATCAGGGCTTCAGTGGGGGGCTCAGGTAGCTCGTTTCACCTGGTGGAAGACTATTTAGCACTGTCTGGAGTGTCACATGGAAGCCCTTTCTGACATCTCAGAACCAGGCTGTTTTGCCATTCCCTGGCAGAGGACTCTTGGTGTAAGCTAGAGCGTGGACTCACCTAGCATCGCAGCCTGAATGCACGCGATTTATCAAGAATCTTCCTCTGGCATTTTCAACAAAAGTGGTTTCATGCCCACTTCTCCTGGGAAGGGCAGTCTGCTTCAAAGCTTTGGGTTGTTGAGAAGCAATAACGCAAGGCCCTGCTTTTAGCTTGTTTGTAGAGAGATAGGGAACTGTTTGCCCAAGATTTGGTCTCAGATAACCAAGCCCCTCTAGACTCACTTGGAAAAGCCAGCAAACTCCCTGAATCTCTTCACCTGTTAGGATCAGGATGAAAAGTAAGGCCAAAAGCTGCCAATATTTATATACACTATTTGATTTGGTCATTGTGGATAAAGTAAAGGTTCCTGTGGCCAGGATTCTCACCTGTCCCTGGTCGGCTAGCTCTCTACACATGTGTGGGCAGTATGTCGTTATTGACTCTATAGAAAGCCCTGCCCAGTGCTCTGGGTGACATGGTGGCATGGCTGCAGGAGAGCTGGAGTGGTGGCAGCGTCGAGGACAGAGACTGGGCCGGCTGTGTGGGCAGAGAGGCCCAGAGGCAGAGACAGGCTTGCTGCATGCAGACTTGTTTTGAGTGGATGGGATTTTAGTGATTGACCTGCCACCGTGGGAATAAAGTTGGGTATAACCCTTTCACCCCAGGAATGTTCCACTGTCATTTCTTTGGTCATATGGAATCCATAATGAACTTGCCCGGGGCTGAAACCCATTAGCAAGACGGTCATCTTACCTTGTAATAAAACTAGTCAGGGAGAGACAGAGACTTGGATGGACCAGGCCAAACAAAAGTATATATAAAAGTATTTAATCTGGGTGTGGGGTCAGAGCCTAGCCTACTGTCAGCACTTCTTGTTGCCTTTGACAATGTGCCACTTGTTTACTCAAATATCTACTGCAATCTCCCCGTTCAGGAGCAAATTCTCTATCAACGTTCTTCTCGTATCATAGGGCCCTGAAGACAAAGGCATGCCAAGCCTTGGCCAGGACATTTCAGACTATAGTTTGGTTTCTTTTGCCTGTCAGCCGTCACTGGACATGACCTGCTCCTCCCACTCATAAACAGAGAACACGGGTCATGCCGACTAGTCCCTTTGCAGTGATGCTTGCTGTGTCATGGCTGCGTGCATATCCCAGGGAAAATGACTCTCATCACTTGTAGGCACCTTCACCTTGGAAAGGTCTATTGTAGGTAGGCCATAGATTTTGAAATGTAGTTTTTGGTTCATAGCTGTTTGAGGGTAAATCCCTTGCTTTGTAATTACTGGGATGGGCAGCATGCCAGAGGTTGGTTCAAAGGTCAGAGGGTTTAACAGGGTTTACTGTATGGTTCTCAGCTCTCTCCTGCACCTGCTCCCTGCCCCTTGTGCTGACAGTGCCCAGCTGACTGGTGTGTCCTCTCCACACCCAGATTTCCAACTGCATATTCTATTTTTACCTGGGTGTTTTGCACCTACTAGAAAATGAACTATTTTATTCTTAGGTGTTAAACTTGTAAAATGAGTTATAATTATTAATGGAACCTTGTATATGTCAGAAAGATATAGCTCCGTATTCTCTTCTAATGTAACTTTTTTTCATTCTTGACTGCTGGAAGCCCAGCATCCACACAGGCTCCCAGGCTCCAGCCCTGCCCTCAGGGTCCAGTCATTTGATGCCTGTCAATTGACCACCTGTGGCTTTGCTCACACCCACGCTCCTCTCCATTTTTCAGCTCAGGCGCTCACCTCTTGGCTGAATGACTGCACCAGGCTGTCCCCCTACTGGTTCTGCTAGCAGTTGCTACTCTCTCTTCTGTCCAACTCATTGTCCCTGTTCTTTAATTGACTGATTTTTCAAAACCACATGTCTCATCTTTTATTTCTGTGCTAAAATCCTGGATGGCCTGGTGTGTCCTGCAGAACAAAGTCCAAGCTCATCCATACCCTCAGCCACAAGCCTGTCTCCCGTTACTCCTCCGTAGCTCCATCTACCCCAAGCCTTGGGCGCCAATCTGCCATGCCCTTGTGCGGACCACGTGCTTGCGCACCTCCGTGCTTGGGCATGGACTTGCTGTGGTTGGAATAATCTTCATATGAAAATCCCATTCATCCTTTGAAGTCATCCACAAAATTTCCTCCTCCTTCTGGGGCATGTGTAGTGCCCCCATGCCTCCGAAGCACAGTTTATGATGCCTTCGTCTTTGGACCTTTTTGAATATTTTAATCACAACATCTATTACATTTCCATTTTTTATTATAGCAGCTTTATCTTTCCTTGTAGGTGGCTGTTCCCTGAGTAGGTCCTTTGTTGGATTCATCATGGTATCCCCACTCCCCAACCCGGGATCGTTCACACAGTAGGAACTTCCTTAATGTTTGTAAATTAAATCCACTGGAATCACATGAGCTCCAAGTAACCCGCAGAAGATCAAGGTGCAGCCGGCATGACTTCGTGGCAGAAGCAGTACGCTTCCTGGGGCTCCTTGTGGAATATCACGTCTTGCTGTGATGAAACAGTAACCAGACTCGTAGCTGATGGGAAGGAAGTGTAGTATCTTGCAAAAGGGCAGTGATTATTGCAGCTGACTCTGTGCTTTTAAGACTATGACATGAGAAAGTTTCAGCGAGGGCTGGGTGCCACAGTGAGGGGTCCATCACCTGGAATGAGTTAGGAGGAAAGCAAGGGGAGGTCTCCACGCTGGAGCACATGAAGCAGAGTCAGCGACTTTAAGGGAACAGAAGAGATTTCATCCTATATCTGACTGTCTGTCAAATAGAAGGAAAGGTGAATTAAGCATGTTCTACATGGCTCTAAGGGATGAAATTCCAATCATCGTGGGGAAGCTTCAAGGTGGCCAGTTTTGGCTGAGCGTCCAGTAATGTATGCCTGGTCCCAAAGCAGAGGAAGTAGGAGTTCCCTGTGACAGGAACTATGGGAGGAGAGGCTGCACAGGGGACTCAAGTATCAGATGAGGATTTCAACCAGATGACTGCAATTAACAGGTCCTTCCAACCCTGTGACCCTCTGGTTCTATGGATTCGAGGGGTTCTCCTTATCATCTTATACAATATTTATGGACTCAAGTTGTCACTGTATATTTTAGTCCTCTATCAAGCAACTGGGTTTCTCAAACCCTCAGTGGTCATTTGGTTTATTCATCTGACTTCTGAATGTCACATTTTAACTCCAGTGTAGGAAGCACCTGCACCCTCCAGTTAGCTCCGAAACCTCGTTTCTCAGGGCCTTCTGCTGCAGTTGTGGTTTCAGAGGTGAGCGCTCCTGGTGGCCAACCCAGCTATAGTTCTTCCTAAGAGACCATCTGGCAGGAGGTCATTTGGGACCCTGTCCATCCAGCAGGGGAACGACTGCTTGACTTTGGCATCTGGAGCAGTAGAATCACACATGAGAAGGAGCTCTTTGTGGTTTTTGTAAAGGCTCTCCCACTGCTGAATCCACCAGCATTACTCGTAGCATAAAAGCTTCATATCATGTAAACTCAGCTACTCCAACTTGGAGAAAACTCACAAGTGAAGGGCACACACAAGATGAGAACTCCCACTACTGCAAAGCCTGCCCTTCAACTGTGTTGTCCCGGATACATTTAAGTACCTGTGTATTCCATTTTCTAAACCAAGAATGTTTGGGTTAGGACCTTGGGGTGTGCTGCCATCATATCTAGCCTGGAACCCAAGGATACTCATTTTTTTAAGGCATTGAAAGAATAAAATGGGAAAGCTCATCTGAAAAGAGTATAGCTGTCCGTGTTTCTATTTCTGCTTTACTGACCATTGACAGGGCTATTCCATAGTCCATGGATGCAACTCACTTTTGAGTGTAGTGGAGAAAAATCATCAGCCACTTTAAACAGCAACTGTACAAATGTGTTGTCTGATTTACGCTTAAGCAGAAGATGCTTATTTTAGTATAGACAACATTCTTCATCTCTCTGGTTAGGGCCGAGCCATCTCTCTCAGTCGTCTGTCATCTCCTGGAGGGCAGAGACGATGTCTTCTCTTACCTTGTGTCCACAGAGCCTATCAGTCTCTTGCCCTTTCCTGGAATGAATAGTTTTAATTTAATTTGGAAAGTTTTGATCTGTTCTAGCTTTTAATTCAGTGTTCATTTCCTAACAATAGGTCTGATTTGCAAATTGGAAGAACCTAGCAGACTCTCAGAGTACAATCTAAATATACAGAGAAACAATCTCACTCTTATTTCTAGGGATAATAATAAAGTGACCTCTGACATTTCTGTCACTATATCTCTTTGAGGAGTTGAAATGGCTCTGCTTGCTGTATTCATACAAAGATATCTTTTATTAAAGTTTTATCTATTCATTGTAGAGACAAAAATCTGTGTATAATAGTCATTAGCACATTCATCTGCGGTAGTTCTCAGCAGTAGAACCTCTTTGGCACTTTTCTGTTTGGAAATTCTGTCACGTAATTAGACGTATTTATTTCCTTATAATTTATTTCCATTGCAGAATTTGAAATAATAGATGTTTTTCCTTTTTCTTCTTGGTCATTTGGGGACTGTGAGGTAAATTACATTTATTGAGTATCTTGTATGGGCCAAAAAGTGTAGGAGGGTTTTGTACACATTATTTCATTTAAATTTCATGATTCTTTGAAGCAGGTGATATCATCATCTCACTATTTTTGTATACTTTTCATTGAAGTATAATTGATAGACAATATTATATTGGTTTCAAGTGTACAACATAGTGATTTGACAGTCATCTACACTGTTAAGTGCTCACTCCAACCAGTGTAGTTACTGTCAACACAGAAACATATTACAGAACTATTGGTTATATTCACTATGCTGTACTTTCATTCCCATGACTAATTTATATTATGATTGAGATTTTGTGCCTCTTTATGCCCTTTACCTATGTCATCCTCCCTCCAACCCTCCCCCATGGGAACCACCAGTCACTTCTCAGTGACTGTGAGTCTGCTGCTGCTTTGTTCCTTCAGTTTTGCTTTGCTCTTATACTCCACAGATGAGGGAGATCATTTGGTACTTGTGTTTCTCTGCCTGGCTTATTTCACTGAGCATAATACCCTCTAGCTCCATCCATGTTGTTTCAAATGGCAGGATTTGTTTTCTTCTTATGGCTGAATAATATTCCATTGTGTATATGTACCACATCTTCTTAATCCATTCTTCTACTGATGGACACTTAGGTTGCTTCCATTTCTTGGCTATTGTAAATAGTGCTGCAATAAACATAGGGGTGCATATGTCTTTTTGAAACTGGGCTGCTGCATTCTTAGGGTAAATTCCTAGGAGTGAAATTATTGGGTCATATGGTGTTTCTATTCTTAGGTTTTTTGAGGAGCCTCCATACTGCGTCCCATAGTGATCGCACCAATTTACGTCCCAATTTATTGATGTTGAAATTCAGGATGTAAGGGATTAAAATATCTAGCTTGAGGTGATAGAATAGAGAATATGAACCCAAATCTGCCCAGTTTTAAAACCAATGTTTCTTTATACTACAAAATATCTGTTCAGTTGGACTCATGGCCTGTGGTGTGGTTTTGTACAGTAGTGTTTTAGTCTTGATCCAATGTCACCATTAGAACTTTATAATGCCTGTCATTTATTCCAACCATAGCTAAGATAAAAAAGAGATGCAGGAAGGATGGTCTCTCAAACTTTAATGGTGGAAGTGTCAGGGGGCTGGGATTCCAAATAATAAAAAACAAACTCACAACACAAAAAGGATAAGTCATGTTGTCAGAACTGCTGGAAAGCCCCCAAACCTTTTAAGCTCTATTCATTTATAGCTGAACTTGTTGGCTTATCATTGTTACCACTCCTGTATTTCCATTTTTTTGTGTTCAACGTATGCCACTCACTTTAAACTGTTCTGGTAATTAGATCTTTAAAATAATCTTCAGAATATTATAGATGAACTTGTCTCTAAATTTTCATGGAGTAGAGCCTGAACCATGCAGTTGAACCACCCCACAGAGCTTTTTTTTATAGCATCCTACAAAGTTATGTCACGGAATAAAAGGAGTTAAATTGAAGATTGGCATTAGCCCTTATTACTCTGAGACAACTGCTCACATGTACCATGGTACTCTAAGTGAAAAGTGAGTTTTACAAGTGATAACTTTCTTTTTATATTCTTTGATCAACTGAACTCAGTTGGAAATTCCCAAGCAATAAAGAAATCTCCAGCAGATTAACTCTTTGGCTTTCTTCTAATCTAAATGAAAACATTACAACTACTTTGGTCTCAAAGAGAAGTCTTGAAATAGGGTAACATGATGAAAACAGACCACTTCAGACCATGGTTTCAGGGGTCAATCTTACAGTTAAATTGTAGCTAACCGGATTTTGAATTAAGTTGACTGTCTTAGCCAAATGTGCTGGAGTCCTATAACTGCCTCCCTGACCATTATTCACTTGAATAAGAAAAGACAGTATTAGAATGGGTACAATGACTGTTTTCAAAACAGTCTTCATATGTCCTTGGCACCTAGAATGATGGCTAGCATTCAATAAATGTCTGTTTTTTGAATGTGGGAATTACTGTCTTTAATGGGAATGCTCACCCAGGGAAAAACACAAGGTATTGTGCTCCACCTCAGCAAAATGACCACTGGACCTATCTCATAGACTTGCTATGGGGGTAAAATTAGATAATCATGTAAAGCCCTTTGACTAGTATGTGGCATATTGAAATCACTTAATAAATATTGCAGTATAAAGTATAAGTAATGTTTTCTTAAAGTGACTTTGCTGTTGGAACAAACTATGAGATACACACACATGCACGTGCAGTGGGGCATAGTAGAAAGAGTAACAATAGTGGCCAGGAGAACTGGATTCTGACTCCTATTCCACAGTTTACATGTTCTCTGACCTCAAGAAGTCACCATCACCTATCTTGCTTCAGTTGTCTTGCCTGGGGAATTATGATATTTGAACTGCTTGAAGGCAGTGTTTTAAAACAAACTCTCTGGAAGGCTTTTCTAAGATACTTAATGACATGGATCAATGATAAGCATAATATCAATTATGAAAGCCTGGTATGAAAATAGATGCATGATCTGTAATTGCTTAATGTAAAAATTGTCACTGTGGCGATGATCAGAGCCTAAGAACAGCCATGGATTATTTGAACTGAGAGCCTTCCTCACGCAACAGATTTGGAAATGGAAACCCAGTTAACCAAAGTAACTTCTCCAGGGCCAGTCACTATTTCTAAGGGGAAGATTCTAGATTAGAAATAAAGTGTTCAACTGGTGATGAGTTTGAGCAAGTTATTCCTATTGCACCACTGACTTGGGTGAAAAAATGGCACAACCTAATGGAAGACAAATAAGGCTCTTAAAACACATGCAGTGATAAAATGAATCTCTCTGAAAATGGATGATTCCCTGTACCCTTCCTCTCTGCCTCCCTTGACAGCAGTTTCCATCCATCATATGGGCAATATATATCTGAAAGCAACATTTGTAATTTTTCTAGGGTTCTGTTCCATCTTCCTGCTTAGACAGATGGGAACATTTAAATTCTTATGACTTTATAAATAACATACCATTGAAAATCTTTCGATTGTGGTAAAAAATACATATAACATCAGGTTTACCATTTTAACCATTTTCTGACGTTCAGTTCCATGGCGTCATTAAGTACTTTTTGCAATGTTGTGTAACCAGCACCACTATCTCTTTCCAAAACCTTAATTATCCAAAATAGAAATGCTGTAATATAGCATTTTGGAAAATAAAATACGTCTTGATTTTTAGAACTGTCTTGGGAGAGTGCATTATCTCCACAGAGGTAATTTGCACAGTGGGTTTATTTTATGTTTTTTTTTTTTTCCTGTTAAATTCAATTTAAGCAATTGGTTATATTTTCTAGGTATACGCCATATTCCTTGGAGGCAATTTTCATATTTTTGCATCTGTGAAATCCTAACAGTTCCATGGGATGGGAGGAGGCATTGGTTTTAGGTCAATTGGCTGGCTGACCTATAATTATGATCTATCTTGAAAATAATGACAGGGCTCATTTTAGTATTCTTCATACTGATTGCTGTTTTTATAGGTTGTTTAATTATTTAGAGACCTCCTTTTTAAGGAACAAATTTAAACCTGATGAAGTAACCCACACTAACGTGTGTTTAAGTGTGCCAACCACAGGCAAATATAATCACTGAAATGCTTAATATGCCGAGTTCTGACAGCAAAGTCTAGAGCAACTGAGTAAACCTGAAATGAAAACATAGAAGACACCGTGTAGAATAGGTTCTCCCTTGCTTGAATATATCTTAGTTAAATAGGTTTCTGAGAGAGAACAAAGTGTTCAACTTGGCTCTGGGAAAAGAAATCATTTTGTAAAATGGATAAACTGCCATTTTCCATACCTAATGATTCATCATGTATTTCTGAATTTTGATAAGAATTATTACAAGTCTTTTCTGTAGTATTATTTGAAAATCTACATTATTATGTATCACAGACCACATCAAAATAATTGTATGTGGGACTAGTCTGGGTTAAGGGGAATCATATTTGATATTACTAATTTTCACATTATTTCACCCATAAAAATTCTTCTAGCAGCAAAAGTTTTATTGCACTGTATTTCAGAGTCTCTAATTTATTCATGGGATAAATGTTTCATATAATGAATTTTCAAGTAAATGTATTCTGAAATTCATGCATAACCACGGCTGCTGTAAAACCATAAAAATTTGGTTAAAATTGAGGCATCTCTCCATTCCTCTTGGAAAGCATAGCAGGAAACCTGCAAGATTTTATGGTAATGAAGACAGTATTGCTCAGCTTACTTTTTATCCATTATATCCCTTTTATTGAGTGTGAGCCATTGTAGCAATTAATAACTTTAAATGGAAGCACTTCGTCGATTGTATGGAGCCGCTACTACTGCCTACAGGGTAGCATGTGTGAAGCCCATTTTATGTCATTGAACACATGCCTCTTGCTCAAGAAATGCTCTCTATATTGCCTTCTGATTGTCTTCTTTGGTACTAGTTCAAGGGCCCTCTGCCGGTTGGTCTGATAGCTGCCCTTCTTCCTTCACCCCCTCCCTGCCCCGTCCACACCTTGGGATTTTTGTGTTCCTGGTGGCAGTTGCTCAGCTCTATATTGAACTGGAGTCCATGGGCCTTGGGAAGAAGCATCTCCCTACTGCGATCCATCTATAAGAAACAGACATGAATACAAGGAATGGGTTCAAGCCCTCAGCCACACCTGCCTCCATTCTCACCTAGGAGACTGGGCTCAGATTACTTCACCACAGATTTTATTGTAGTACTTCTCAACTCACAGTTGTAGGAGGTGAGCATAGGACTCAGAGGAATCTTTGTGACGTGAGAATGCTGCTGCATGCCGAACCCATAGAATTACGTTTCGATTCATTCAACAATATTTATTGTGCATCTACTATGAGCCAGTCACTTTTCTAGGCACTACGGATATGATAATGAATAAAACAAGCCAAGTCCCTGCTCTCATGTACCTCACGTTTCAACAGGGGGCGGGGGGTAGGCAGAAAAGAAGCAAAGTAAGTATGTAAAGCATAGATGGTGCAGGGCAATGGTGAGAGCTGTACAGGCAGCAGAGCAGGGAGGTGGTCAGGGCGTGGCTGAGGGTTCGGTTTTTACGAGTGATTAGGAGAGGCCCCATTGAGCTGGGACTTAAGGAGGTGAGAAAGCAAGGCACAGGCACGGGGCTGCGTGTGGGAGGAGCCATGCAGGCCATGGGGATAGCAAGTGCAAAGGTGTATCTGAGAACTGCAGCAGGGCTGCAGCCGAGCATTCGAGCATTCGAGGGCACAGTGGCAGGAGGTGAGGGAGGGCAGTGAGGTTGCATTCCAGCTGGGCAGAGATCCAGCCCGGACCATGTCTTGCAGGCTGTTTGCAAGGGCTCAGATTTTACTCTAAGTAACATGGAGGGTTTTGAACAGTGTAAGCCGGGCACCCTTGTGTGGCATTTTGGTGAATAAAGAAATTCATAAAATTGAGTCTTTTCCCTTTTATATGGTAAAGTAAACTTTAGTAAGAGGACTTTATAAAACCCATGTCTCCTAGTACCAACACCTTGGCCTGGGGGTGCAGGGTGTCAGGGATGCCTGTCTTGCCGTAAAAGATGCACGGCTTGCCTGATCTTAAATAAAGCAATACATTTCACAGGAAATGCCTCTAGGATAGAATTTTGTGTGCTTCCTCTCCTACCCAACACACAAAATTTCTGAAAATAAGTTATGTTCCAAAACCACTAGCAGTCAGCCTAATTATAGGCATCTAAACAATCCCCTCTATCCATTGGTAGAAATAAGCTTGAAAAGGCTGCCCAGTTATTGACTCTCAGTCCAGAAATCAATGTGAGGGTAGTCAGTTCTCAAATAGAAGAGGCTGAGTGAGAAGAATGCAGGAAGACGCTTGAAAAATCAGCCTCTTCAGAAATGCAGAAAGAGGACGTTTGCAGTCTTAAGGGGGGCATATTTCCCATGAGCCTGTCTTGCAGGAGCCCTATTTACGCAAGTGAGTTCATCTTAGTCTGCTCAAGAAGTTCTGTTATAATGGCTCTTTCAGGGTATGAAAATGCAAACAAGTGAATCTTTGGATGACCAGATGCATGGAAACATGTTTTAAATGACTACAATGTAATTGACATATGCCGCTATCAGTTGTGACCCAGGTAATAGTAGAGCTGAAACAATTTCAAGTGGGTCAAGACATCCCTGGAGTACTTGCTGCAGTGATATAAAAATCTCCCAGCAATGGATCTTAAGTCCTGTAAATCATGTTAGGTTTAATGAAACCTTCTGCCGGAGCATTCCATTTCTGTGATGCATTTAACTGCAGTTGCCGACATGTTGTATCTAGATGGAAGACATATGTAAACTTTTGATTAATTGCAGTTGTACAGGAAGATAAAATATATGGGCCACTAATTTTTTAAAGTAAGACTCCGGGTATGTGTCTTTATGTATAATGACTCCCTAATTATTTGAAACATGCTCCCTTAGACTTTTGTCTTCCATCTCAAACTAATATTTGCATTTCTACTTCTTGAGTTTACTTCAGGGTGTTTATTTTTTAAGATAGAACACTCTGAAACTCAGGTCTCAATTGGGTGTGGTCAGGATGTTTATTTTTGTCGCGTTGGCACAACTGAGTTGAATTTAAACAGAAGGCAGGCTCTGTTCAGTCGTGTGGGACAGATTCAGGGACTGCTGCGCACCCGCTCTGTGCAGCACCGCATTTGTGGGGCATCTTCGTGCGGCTCATCAGAGCAAAGCAGGATCCACCACAGCCCTAATACAAGAAGGTCACTAGGAACTGAAATTTAAAGCAACACATGTGTGTTTTCTCCTTTGTCTTTCGCCCTCTGCCCCTCGCCTCCCCCTTCCTTCTCTTCATCACTCGTCTATCTATGTGCCTGCATATGCATATATTTAATCTTCTGCCTGAAAATCTTGTCAGTTCCCCTTTGGCTAATAAGTATGTATGGTCTGTGCTCCACGAATATTCGTTATGAGTAACAGTGCAAATAGTGGTAAGAAGAGCAACACATGCACTATTTCTTGGTGCTTTTTTATCTCATGTACCGAATGAGTCATTAGTGTGGCTATCAATTACTCCCCAAAAGATGGTGAAAGCATATTTGTTAGTAATATTTTGATAATAACTATATAAACAGATATTTGTCGTGCTATTCTGACTCCTACATCTTCATTCACAGAAGAACATTTTATTTATGTTGTCAAGTAAGAGGGTGGCAATTGAAATGAGACTTGCAATTTATCACTTGCTTTGCTTTCCAAGGAAGGCCTGGGAGTTGTGTTTTGTTTTGTTGTGCTTTGTTTTCCTGAAATGGATCTAGGATCCTTCTTTTGAGATGTATGTTTTCTGGTACACTCAGAGGGAAGAAACGGATATTGATATCATTATATCATATCTCTGTCTCCTCCCGCTGCACCCTTGGGAGACTCCCCTGCCTTGGGAAGCTGAGTTGATTCCAGCCCACCAGGGCACACTGTGCGTCTAACTGCCTCTTGCCGTTATATATGGAGAATTCATTTCAGTTGGGATACGACAACTGTCTTTTGAGTGTGTATTTCACAATCAGAGCAAGATGTTCCACACTGTGAAGGAAACTTTGACACAGGAAGGAAGTAGCATGAAACTGAACAAACCTGGGCAAGGCTAAAGAAGTATTGCATGTGGACAAAGGAAAACTTGGCCTTGGCATTGAATAGCACATGCTTTGCAGTGAGACATAACTGGCTGTCCCACTTAACTTGCTATATGACATTGGGGAAAGTCCTTCTCCAGGTCACCCTTTGCTCACCTGTAAAGTGGGGCTAATAGACCCTGCCCTGTGGTGTCATTGTTGGGCTCAAATGAAACAAATGTGTTTAATATCCCTTATGAGGATAACATGACATAATATTTATCAAGTGGTTGTCACATGGAATTGCTTAATAAGTGAGAGCTATTGTTACTGTCCCAGCAGATGGATTGTCTGTGTCAGCCCCTCGTTAGGATGGCACCATCTACCTGGGCCAGCAGTGGAGGGCAGGGAAGACTGTGGGCTGATGACTGTTTTCTGGTATGAGGATGGATCATTTCAGGCTTGGAAAGACAGGGTAGCTTTCATGGCGGAGGCATGATTGTATTTGATTGTCTCAGTTCACGAATGTATTAGTTTGCTTGGGCTGCTGTAAAACAGTCCCCCAAACCATATGGTGTAAACAACAGGAAGGTATTGTCTCACAGTTCTGAAGGCTTCAAGAGCAGACTCAAGGTGGTGGCAGGGTCACAGTGACTCGGGAGGCTCCAGAGGAGAAGACTTCCTTGGCTCTGTCAGCTGCTGGTGGCCCCAAGTGTTCCTGGGCCTGTGGCTGCGACATTCTAGTCTCTGCCTCCATCATCACATGGCATGCTCTGCACGCATGTCTGTGCCCAGATCTCTCTCTTCTCATAAGGACATCAGCCGTACGGGATTAAGGGCCTACCTGACTCCAGTGTGTCTTCATCTTAACCCCCTAATTACATCTGCAATGGCTTCGTTCCCAAGTAAGGGCAGTCAGGTTCACAGGAAGCGCGGCCTGGGACTTCGACGCACCTGGGGTGGGTATGGACCAGCCCACAACAGCTAGTATGTATTAAGGCCTATTAAGGCCCTACTCTGCGCTGTGGATCATAATTTGGAAGGTGGGCAGGGCAGAGGAACGATGGACGTCATGTGAGTTGAGGTTCACGAAGTCACATGCTGATATCCCTGTCAGCTTGGAAGTTTTCCTGCGGCATGGTGGGAGGGGTCCCTGGGAAGGTGGGCTGTGTGACGTGTGTCCAGGCCTTCTGATGTTTGGAATCACACGGGCCCCTTTGGCCTTTTTCCCCAGCTTGGGGACTGGCCCTTGCGTCCACTCAGTCTCACAAGATGCGAACCTGTGAGACGTTCTAAACTTCTTGCTTCTTCCCACCTCCACGCGCTCCGCCTGGGTCAGTCACTACAGGCTGTCAAGCTGACCTCTCCCGGAAGCTTGCTGCCTGCAATGTGCTACCGTGCCTTCTAACTTGCCCGTCTCCAGCTCCCCTCCCTAGTTGGGGCTCCTACTGCTACAGGGGCGAGTGTGCCCATCCTGTGCTGAAAGCCCCTGCCATGACTCTCCAGCACTGATGTGATAAAACTCAGACTCTGGTTCAGCAGGAGGCCAAATGTGCATACCCCTTCACCCTTCCTGTAAGCATCCTTCATTCCCATCTCCTGTGGCGCCTCAGCTCTCCCCTCCCAGACTGTGTCATGCTCAATGCCTTCTTACACCCTGTCCCTCTGAGAAATGCTCTCTTCCTTTCCGTTTTACTGTCTTGTTGGCCCCTTCTCAACCTTAACGCTCAAGCATCACCTTCTCCAGGAAGCCTTTTGTGACACATGTTTCTGGTCTGTTATAGGTCTCCTTCTTCTCCTGTTTCCTGAGTATAGAGCTGCTGTCCCTGCCTGCGCTGATACCCAGTGCAGTATGCCGCAAGCACTGGTTCACTTGGTTTTCCACTCCACCCGCAGTGAGCGCTTGAGAAGGGCCTGTAGCTCATGCCTGTCTGTAGTCCCTATGCCTAGTGCTGGGCCTGCCTCAGGGCAGGAGGCCAGGAGACTCCATGGGCTGGAGAGCAGGTGGCAGGCCAGGCCCATGGCCCATGAGTTACCCTGAGGGTAGAAACATCTTCCCCACAACCTACGAACAGTGTGAGAAGGCAGGAATTTCATGCAACTGAGACACAAGGGGAGAAATTTTCTAATTATACAGCCCACGGGCCCGCATTCGGCAGGGGTGGCATACAGCACTCACTTTTCTCTGTTTTGATCCATTTCCCTAAGTCTCATTACTGAAAGCACATTAGGCAAGAAGATGGAGAATGGAAAAAAAACTTCAGTAGACAGTCACCTTGTAAACATTTCGTGATGGGGATGGCTATTAAACAGGGACGCTCAGTACCCACTGAGGCTCAGGCGAGTTTAGCCAAGCAAATCAATGCAAGTTAATCTTTCAGTGTCAGCTGGCTGAGTTTTGGACGAGTGATGAATGCCTTGACTGGCAAGATGGAATGCTGGAATGCCAGCCAGTGCTCTGACAGCTACAGATGGTGCCAATTACTGCCAGTGGAGCCTGTCCTGCTGTGAGCCCAAGATGTCTGATTTGTGGCCAGAGGAAAATGAAAAAGAGGCCTTCCAGCTGGGCCTGTCACCTGTCCTTTATTGTTCTGTAACCAAAATTGTATTCAGGTGTGAACACCTTTTTCATGTCTGTGATGGGAGTGGGGAGCCCTGAGCATGGGAAGGGACTGTGAGCCGCAAGCTTATTACACAGCCATGCTAATTGCCAAGCATGTGCTTGCAAAGGGTGAGGCAGGTCACTACCAAGGTTGGCCATTCCTTCCCGCCCCATTCCCGGCAAACAAAAGACTGACCGTAAATCACCCTAGAATCTGGACAAAGGCAAATGAAAATATCCCACCTACTCATGATTTCCATGGGATTTTATACACACCAGCATCAACTACTGTGTTGTTTGATGAGGGTACCCTTGCTAGACGGATCGCTGTGCTTCTGTCCTGTGGCAGTCTTCAGAGATAGTCTCTTCCCATGTTTAGATCATGGTAAGAAGGAGCCTGCGGTGCAGATTTGGGGCCAATTGCCTAAAGGCCCACTAGTCTTCTCCTCCTCTGAGGGAGTAGCTTGCACGTGTATTTTGGAGGCAGTGACCAAGAATAGTATCTTTGTATAAACTGCATCATCGTTATAAGAAGAATGGTAATAAAACCTTTTCAAAATAACAATAACGCCAACAACAATAGCATCTTCAGCCACTCTCATTTAATGAGAGCTTTTGATGCACTTTCCTTACCTTAGCCTTCATCTTCCCAGCAGCCTTGCCTGAGAGATATTACTGCCCCATTTGAAAAGGAAGGGACACTGTAACAGACTACATATGCCTCCCAGGTTACTAAGTGATGCCACCTAGATTTAAACACAATTCTCCAAATCTTAAGGATGAGTGTGGCCAAGAACAGAAGATTATTAGTTTCCGGGCCATGTAGTTCAAGAATAAGGCACTTCATAACTGCTGGAGGATACTGGGCTTGTTAGTAGTGGTGGAAGAGCAGTGGAGGGCAAAGAGGCTGCAGCAGGGGTAGCAATTAATGCATCAGTTTGATTCTCACTCCTATTGTATTGGTAGCCACATTTCATTTCCAGTGGGCCACCAGTAACTGTTATGGTTCTGGCCTTAGACAATGGTTAGGAACTGGTGCAGTTTTTCATGAAGCAGGTGAGGAGATAGGGGCATCTGGCATCCAATAGCTTCTGTCAAGAGGAAACACCAGCCTGCGCCCAGTGCTGAGCCCTGGGGTGGCCCTGGCCTCTTCCAGAGCACCTGAAGGAAGCCACTCTAGCCACACTCATCAGTAGTTCCATCAGTCCCTGGAGAGCCCCTCAGATGCAGGCTGAGGAGCTTTTGGAAAAGTCTGTCACAAAACCCCATCCTAGGGAGCCTGGGAGCAGCATCGCCCCCACAGGGCCCGGTCGTCTCCCCCACATCAGCTCAGCTCTGTCCAGCTGATGTCATCCTCCATCCAATGTGCTTTCTCTGGAGGTAGAGTAGAGGGGTGTCTGCTGTGGTCATCTCCTCAGGATTTGGGACTATGGGTGCTGGGTCTGCAATATTGGATATCCCATTAGAAGACTGTCTCCCCGTCAAAAAATCATGAAACAAAATCAGGCTCCATTGGCCTCTAGGAAAGCCTCAGAGGCTTAATACAGCATCTTAAAAGGTATTCCTTACAACCTTGTGGGCACGTAGAGATGGAGTGTAACGCCGGGGAAAGGAAATCCCGGGACAAAATACCTCTAAAACCAAAACCAAAGGGAAAAATAAAGTTTAAAATCCATTTATTGCTTACAAACTGCAGTCCAGAGTCATCTCTCTTTCCTGCTCTCCAGGAAAACCAGCCCTCCCCTCACCTCTCAGGTTCAGATAAGCCCTCAGTTGCCCAGGTAATTACCTATTGATATGGAGATGGACTGTCTTTCCATCCCTGAGGAATGTCTGTTGATATGCAGATGCACTAAAGCCAGGTGAGATATTCTGGAAATATTACACTTTTACCCACATGAAGCATGGGTCCTAAGAAGACTTGGCTCGCTAAGAAGTGCTGGTGTCTTTAGACCATTTTCACTTTTCTGGCATAATGCTCATCTTTGATAAGTTGTCATTACATTTCTCCCTTTTCCCATTTTATTGTCCACACTTTTTTATTGTTCAACACAAATTATCATTTCCTGCACTTACCCGTTTCTTTGTCACATTTAATAGAATTAGTCTAGACATCTGTGATCTCTAATTGATTTTTTTTCCCCCAAAAGGCAGTTAGTTATAAGAACTCAGAATTGTTTTATTTGTAGTATTGAAACCTTGTGGACAGAGTATCTGGGCCACTTTCGTTTGCTTTCCTGGCTTTTCAGGATGGCCAAAGCTGTCCTCTAGAGTGTGTTGGAGAATTAACAGCCAGTACACTTTTGGAGGAATTTTATTCAAAAACGATAGTGTCTGGAGGGTAACAGGCCAGTGGTCCTCAGTAATGGCCATATGGAGATTGTTACAGGGGTTCTCAAGATCACCCAGAGGTCATTGATCTGCAATAAGGGCTCATAGGACTTAACATCTAGTTGTACCCATAGCTCACATTTATTATAGAGACACAGCAAGGATATATAGCCGGGTCAGTAAGAGAGAAGATATATCAGGAAGAGTCTGGACAAATCCATATGCAAGCTTCCTGTGCCCACTCCTTCCCATGAAGAGCCACACAGAATGCTCTATCCCCAACAGCAAAAATACTGCAACATGTGTGAGCTGTTTCTTCCCAGGGCATCATCCCATTTGAGACTTGGTACCCAGGTTTTTACTGGGGTCTGCTCACATAGGTCCACTCTGCATAGCAACTACCAAAACTTCAAATTCCCAGATTTGAGGGTATTCGGTGCCCCAGATGGGCAAAACAGCCTTACGCTTAGGCAAAGTTGCACATCAGCGTAGGGAATCATAATGGGCTTGGAAAGCTAGGTGGCTTCCTTCTTCAGTTTCTGTATGAAACTTTTCAACCTGGCCTAGGGCGTCAATGGGGCACGGCACAACTCTGGCAATAAGTGGGAAATGACCTGAAAACCTTCCAGGGCTGAGGTGGTATCATGATGGGGCACACACAGGATGTACGATCCCTGAGGGCACCTGGCATCCCCCTGCAAACAGTCAGTAGGCACCCCGGGCAGGACGGGTTAACAGATGCCCCTGCCCTGTGACCTCCTGCTGCAGAAGGAAGTGGCAGGACTGAAAGGGAGGAGTCCTGCTTTATAGTCAGATTTAGATGTTTGTTTATCTATTTAAGATTAATAAAGATCTAATGATTCACCCTATTTAAGCATAATAATGTGGAGATTGGCTTCTTTCTCCTTGCAGTGATGTGGCTGGAACTACCTAACTGCTAGTAAGCTTGCAAATTGAGATGGAGAAAGAAGCATTTTGTTCTCATTTTATTTGTTCTCAATTGAGCTGCTTTGCCCTCAACTTCAAAAACAGGTACTTAGCAAATTTTAGGATCCACTTAACAATACAAATATATTAGTAGACAAATGGCCCTATAAAAATGACCTAAGCATCTGGGAATCAGGTCAGAGGTTCCAGATAAGCCATTGTTTGCCAATTACCCTCATTATATTTCCAATTGTAACACTTTGGAGAATTGGTAGATTCTGCCCCAAATGACTACAAATGCTAACTCACACTCTCTTAAAATGGGAAATTGGCTTTCACGTTAAAACATTTGGAAGTGAAGATGAATGGAGAGAATGAAAAAGAGGACAGTAATGACACAGCACTTTATAGTTTACAAAATATTGTCCCACTGGTTCACGCAACTCTCCTCTGAGGTTGGCATTTTCATTCCCACTTTATAGGTGAAAAAAAAAAAAGTGGAGCTTGGAACATGCTGAAAATCACTCCAAACAAACAAGGAAGCAAGGTATGGCTGCAAACACAGACACTCTGACTCCCAGCTCTCTGCTCTTCACTCTTCCCACAAGGCTTGTTTTCGAACCTTCAGCCCCTCACGTTGCTTCAACATGGATATAGCTTCCATTAGAGAAAACCAGGCTGGCAGTTTGCTAGCATTCTTTATGGCCTCCTAGTGTCTCAAGGCTGATATTTGCACTGCACATGTTCCTCACCTTTTCTGTTTGAGGCTCAACAGAGTTCCTGTAGGAAGAGGTTGTGTTCTGTCCAGTTTGCGTAGGTAGTTGGTGGTGTTGACATTGTTGGTGGATGAGTGCTGTAGAAGAGCTGCTGGGAGGGAAGAAGCTTCAAGACACAAGCCCGCGAAGACTTACCAACTATTATCAGAGAGTGGCTGCCTATGCTTGGGCACAGAACCTCTGCATGTCAGCTGGACTGGAGAAGTGACACTCCTGCCAACAGAGATGATCATGTAAAAGGCTCTGGGGTTTGTTTGCCTTACTAGTGAAAGCTGCTGCTGTGGCGTTGCAGGGTGTAAACACGGCTGCAGCTCAAACATCAAATCCTCTCTCTTAATCATTCGACTGTTCCTAGCTAGCCAAGGATGGAAGCTGCCAGCAATTCTCATTCCACACACAGCTGCTCTCACAGCATCACCAGGCTTACTGTCCATTTTCCTTTGTCTTAGGCTATTTAACAAGTCTCCAGCCTTTAGCCTTCCGTGGGCCTGGCTTCTGCTAAAGGAATCTCTGCTGTCTCCTGAACTCACTTTCATTTCCTGCCGGCAAGAAGAGAGGGCGTAAAACTGACGCAATCCATAGGCCATAGGCCCCAGGTTGACAGTTTTCTGTGGAGTAAGAGAGGACGGTGGGTGGGCTTATGTAACATTAAACCCAGGCAGGCACTTACCCACTCGGCCTCGGTGCAGTGTGTCTAGGACTTGGCACCAATTAGTGCGTTTGCATTTTGTTCCACTTGGCCACTGGCCAACAGGACCATTCCATTTTCATTTTGAAATTTCACTTGGCAGATCCTTAAAAGTCATCAGAGAACTTTTCCTGAGTAATAAAAAAGCAACTTTTACTGAAGACTAATTATTTTTTCAGATGAACGTGCCAGCTGTTTGAAAATGTCCTGGTCATATTAAAGCACATTTTAATAGTGTGCTTACAAATGCAGGTTCAATTGTGACACCTTTTTAACAGTAACTTATATGCACTTTATTCCAGAGTGCCTCTAAGCCTAGTCCCATGCAGGTCTAAGAAGCTGATAAATGGAAAAAATATCCACTAGTTGCACAAATCAATTATTTGGAGAGTGGGCAAATATTGTAAAATTTGATATATAACTTATGGCATTGTTTCCTCAGGATCTAAGACAGACAAAATAAATGCAGATTTCATGCACTGAGCATTTTTATGCTTTTAGAAGTAAGTGGAATCTAATGACTAGGGAAGGTTTAGGTTATTTGGCGTATACTTGGTTGTATGTTGCAGTCCAGGGGACCACCTCTGTGTCTTTGGCTGTGTGCACACATGTGGCCATTATGTTTTTCCTGTGTTCAAGGCTCCATACTAGCCACTGGAATATGAGTGAAACACTAAGCTGAATAGTGAATATTTTCTTTGCTTGCCAGGAATTTCCAGTGTTATGTGGTGGATTAGAAGAGGGGTGAGAAGAGAAATGCAAATGAGCCAGAACACTGTGTGTGTAAAATAGACGTGTGAGAGGTTTCTTGAGCAAGCCCAGGGTTGGTGTACATTCTGACTGAAGGGGCCCAAGAAGAGGCTGAGAGAAGTGGGACTATCTGAGCAAGGCCTTGAAGGATAAGAATGCTCTTGATGAGTGGAATATGGATCAAGGCCATTTCTCATTGAAGGAACAGTGACACAGGCACCAAGGAGTGGAGGGGCATGATCTCTGCGGGGGAATCTGAAGGGAGATAAGGCTGGGGGAGCAGATGACGGAAGGTCTAAAGGTCACACTACAGAAGTCGTTGTCTTGAGGTTTGTGAGAAAGGCAATGGATTTGCTCTCTGTTGCGAATGGGCTTATGAGAAGGGAGCTAGCATATTCAAGCCTTGTTTTAATTCTGGTGGAGAACAGAAAATGGATCAGAGGGGCATTAAGACTGGAGAAAGGGAGGCAGACCAGTTAGGAGCTAGTGCGCTTGTTCGGGGAGGGTTGATGAGGGCTTGAAAGGGACATTAAAACAATTATCCAGTGAATTTAATCAATGCAGAGAGTGATCTGGCTAATTCAGGGGTGGAAGGGGGCGGAGGGAGGCATTTACTCTCAATCACTTGTTTTTATTGGCTTGACTTGGCCAGATAATTGTCTCGACTCTCCACTTTGCTCTGCCTACATCACAGTCATTGTATGGTTTGGACAAATTGCTTAGTGTCTTAGGTTTTCTTTTCACCAGCTGTAAAGTGGGGATAATAATTCTTGCCACCAATGGTAATTGCCTCATAGGAATGCTCAACGCATTTGTGTGAGTGCTAGCACATTCTTCGCACGAAATAATCATTAATAACATCTCTAATCCTCCTACAAATGTGCTTGGAGATCTTCAGAGAAGTCAACACCCCCCCCTCCAAAATACTAAGTATTTTATCTGAGGAAACATTCAGGAGTAATAGAGGATAACACCATTTTGTTAAGCAGTACTCCCTGATGGCGCCCCTTTCACTTGCAAATCCTCTCTGATCCACTTTCATTTAATTCACAGAACTTCATTTTATAAAACAAATGCAACACCCAAAGTTGTCTTGACAGCCTTTCTACGGTTTTTGCAACAGATTGGAAGCTGCCTTCCACCACCTCAAAGGATGTTCCAAAGACCTAAAGCTGCTAGGTGGTGAGGTCGCCCATCTGTCTGTGGGTGACAGTTGAAGTTCAGCGGTGTCTGAGTTTGACAGAGTGCTTGGCCCGTGGCCCAGAGGCCCAGGGACTGAAAGATGCTTTGTTATTTTTTCAAAACGGTGATGGCAACTTTAAGAAAAAAATGCCTTTGCTCGCTGACCTCAGGCTATTGGAGAGTGTAAGCGTAAGAAAATCACTTGGCTGAGCCAAGGGAAGATTTAGAGGACATTGGTTCAGGATGCCAGCCTACCCTGCACCCCCTCCAAGGCAAAAGTGTACGCTCCTGAGGTACACAGGTGCTGTGATGTGTTGAGGTGGCCAGAATCACATTTTCCAAAACATCTGGGGTGGGTTGGCCAGTTTTAGCCATGATTAAAGAGAAAAACACCCAAAGCCAATGCTGCATGTCAGTCCCACCACCAGCAAACAAACAACTAAAAGGAGTCTTGGAACTTAAAACCAGTTCTCCAGGAAATGAGGGCGAGTGGGAGTGGAGCTGCCCATTGCTAGGCAAGGTGGCTTTTCTGATGGTGGTGTGGTCTCAGAAAGCCAGCCGCAGAAGAGAGAGGCTCTGCTTGAGCCCCTACCAGTACAGCTGCTGAGGCCTCTCGCTCCAGGATGAGAAGGTTAACAGCCAAGAGGATTCTATGCCTAGGGGGTGGGCAAGGCCCCCGAGGCCACTTGCTCAGAGATCAGACCTTTCCGACAAGTTAGTTCAGTGAGACAACCACCTCAAGGTGTGGGGCCCAGGTCCTCGAGTGGCCTAGATCTCCCTGATGCCCATCTACCCCCAAAAGACCCCAAAGGATCTGTGCTTCCCCAGGGCCCTTACACCAGCTTCTAGCAAAGTATTCCTTTGCATGTGTGCATACTGCAGATCTTGGCAGTGTTGAGCCAAGTTGCATGTGTCCTGTCCCAGCTGATAGTGGGGACGGACAGATCCCACAGGCCCTCAACCACGGTGGCCACATTTGAATCCATCTGTCAGGGCTGCTTTAATAGGTATGGGAAGATTTCGTTTGTGAGAGCTTGGGCCTGGCCTTGACATGACAACTGACTGCTGGTTCGCATTGACACCTCACCCCTGAGCATCCTTGAAGTAGATTTTCCTTCAGGGTTGCAGCCTCCACCTTTTCTTAGTAGTAACAGAAGAGAGGAAGTATTGGGGACATAGCACTTACTTTTGAACAAGATAGAAAGCCCTATTTAGAAAGGAAGAGTTTTAAAAGCACTGGATACGGACTCCAGCAGGCCCAGGATGCAAGGGGAAAGTCTGCCACTGTTTTATGACTGTGACTTGGGGTAAGTTGCTGCTGCATTCTGGTCTTCTGTCCCTTCTCACAGAAAAAGGGGCTATCCAGGACCTGCCCCCACCAGGCTCTCTGTGCTGACCGGAGGGCCGAAGAAGATGCTCCTTATACTCAGTTTTTGAAAACTGTCAAGGCTTGTTTATTTGGAAGTTTCTATTTGATGAGGAATGCATTATGAGCAAAGGGCCTGTGATTGTCCAGGTTAATTACTTGTCACTAGAGGCAAGAAGAATCCAATAACCTGGCAGATCACTCTCATATTCAAACAGTACCGAATGACATGTTTGTGGCTTCCTTTTTCCTGGTGTATAAATAGTACCAGCTTAGAAATGATTTGAACTTTGGTCAAGAGGTTATCACTGACTGATTTAGAGATGCAGTTAACTTTCCATCAGAGCCTGTGGTCGACCTCAAACAATCACAACAATTATTCTTTTCCTTTCATGGTTTCCTCCAGAGGTGGGGTTCACTATTACCTCCCTTCAAGAAACTGGTGAGAGTAAAGGAATCAAATATTAGTTTATTTTGACTGCTCATGCAACCTACTGCCCACCTGCTGTATGTTATTTGTTAAAAGACATGTGATTATGGATGGATGAAAGTGTCATGCATTTATTCATTGAAATATTTATGGCACAACACTTGTGTCCTCAGTACTGTTGTTTTAGGTGCTAAATACTGTAGAAATTCTTTTTTTTTGCCGTGAAACATTATGTCTTTTAAGTCTAGTATACTTTTCCTTCTTTTGTGGATTCATTCATCTGTTTTTGATAAACATTAGAATGAACCTTTATTCTATCTAAGGAACTGTGCTAGTGCTCTGGAGGTGGGGATTAGTAGGTTTATCTATGACCCTGAATTGGAGGAGTCTATAAAGTGATTTTGATGAAAACATGTAGGTTTTATATTTTTCCCCTTTGGCATGCTGCCACTGTGTGAACATACCAGTAGGTGCACAACCCACCAGTGGGTAGAATTAATGCTTGGAAATTGTGGCTGTCGGTCTCACCAAGCATGGGAAAATGTTTGACAGTCAGCCTGGCCAAATGCTACTTTGTTCAGGGAGACAAGACTAGCCAGTTATGCAGCTACATGCATATGGTCTATAATCTGAATGAAAGGAGACCAAAACCTGTTCATCTGTTTCCATGCCGTGGCCCCAGTTCCAAGTACATTACCATTCTTGGGAAGACTATTAAATATCTTTGCATGGCATCACCTGGGGACAGAACATGTGTGTCCTGGCCCTCTGCCCATCCAATGGCAACCTCCCAGGCCATACTGGGCTTGAATCCTGTCTCCGCACGGAGTGATCGGGCAGGCCTCCCAGAGCCATGTACTAAGCATATACTATGTGTTTGGCACTCTGCTCAGCTACTGAAGACAGGCCATTTTCTTGGTTGGCTGACCAACATCATCATTTTGAATATGTTCACTAGAACCATTTTAGGAATTAAGATTTAAAAAGTCCAGCTCAGTGTTACCCAATGACAGGCTCCTTCCCCACCACTTCCATCAAATAACAGGGGCAGCAAAACCTGTCTACAAAAACATTCTTTCATAAACCTTGTTTTCCATAGGTTTTGTGCTTTTGTATTTTTCATGTGCTTCCACCTGTTTGAATATGTACAGACAGATAGGTGTGACAACCGGGAGAACCTTCCAAGAGTATCTGTCATGTTTGGCAGATAAGTAAACTTAGATCCAGAGAAGGACACTGTTATTGCCTCTAAAGTCACACAGCAAGCAAGTGGCAGCGCTAGAACCTGACCCCGAAGAAGATGTCACTGAACTCATCAGGGCTCTGTTCAGATAAGAATAGACTCTTGGGTTTTGCAGTAGCTTGACAGATACGTGCAAGCGGCTTGCATGGGAATCACGTCCATCTCAGGCATTAAAGCAAGAGACAGCTCGTTATCTTTGATGTTAGAAAAACCAAAGACTAGTAAAATAATTATTCACTGGAGAATGGGTATAAAAATATTATCTCAGATTCTCTGATGCACAATTCTATTTGAGAGTCTGTGAATATTTATGTACATACCCACCCTTTCCTTAATTATTCTTTCAATCCTCCATTGAACTCTTTGGAATTTAAGCATCCTCCGTGTTTTTTGTTCCTTTTTGTTTTGCATCTTAAGAGTGAATTGGGGGTGGAACAGGGCTGAAGGGTGGCTCAACCATACAGTTTATAATTTTTAAACAGGTCAGAGGATTAGTGCATATTAGAATATTAAGGTTTGTTTTTCTAGCATCTACACCTTTTTCCTGCTTATTTAAAGAAGTGAATGCAGTTCCCTGGAGACTTTTTTTGTAAGAATAAGTAGGCAATGCAGATAAATTTTTCTTAGCACACATGACTTAAAGCCAAGATTGTAGCTCCGTACATTTCACTTTTAACTTCAAGACTTCTGTTATAAATCTTTTAGAGATTCAAGTACAAATTAGTATTGGCAATGTTTACTAGATAGCTTTCTGCAACAAATCTGTTATTAGTTTCTGGATAAAAATTATGCTTGATTTATCATGTGCCCTTAAAACTTGGACTTCCTTATGTTTGCTAAAAAAGGGGAAGGAGAAAGTAAGACTCTTGGTTTAAGAATTCATTTTGTATGAGTTTTGAGGTGGTGTTAGAAATGACCCATTTCCAGTTCAAAAAGTATAATAAAAAGCTCTGAAATCAGTGTAAGCATTCCATTTTCAGTTTACGGGGGCCGATAGCATGCTATCATGGTGTTAATCACCACAATGGAGTCAGAATCCACTGGACTTCTGTTTTTCTGTTTCTAAATGAAAATGGAACTTAAGTTATCTTTCACTCTCCTAAAATACTGGCATCATGTGGTCAGTGAAATTTGCATCTACGTTGCAGGTAGGGATTTAGCAACTATATGTGTTGTAAAAAAAAGTGAACTGTGTGTTGAGTCCTTTTTTTTTAACCACGGGAATAGGTTCCTAAATACTGGGGCTCATTGTCTCTGTCTCTAGACTGTGCTTTTCCTTTATGAACTCCATCTTCCCACCATCCCTCAAAGGGTCGTTATGTAAGTTACCCTCTAGAGTTCTTCCTTAGCTTCAAAATTGTATGTGGATTCTGTTCTAGCCTATATCTCCTTCCTTTATCCAAAACTTATTTCTTCTTCTAATTTTGCCTTTTGCTTCTCTTTGAGCTTTGCTACCCTGTAGGGTTGCTTGGCAGTGGTAAGTCATGCGGCAGTCATCTGTTTATGGCTCTATTTATAGCTGCCTCGTCCTGCCCAAACATTCACTTGCTCTAATCTGATCTTAACACTTTCATTTCTTTTCAGTTTACAGTTGATTTTGCCCCTAAAGCTTTTGGGATGTTATTGCCTTATGAAGTAAAAACAAATGACATTTTATTATAATGATCTAATGGGATCAACTGTTGCATGAATGTGGTATTTGTCAAGGAGTAACAGTATTTGTCAAGCAGGTGTTATTCCATTTGAATAATGGAAAGTGCTTGGTGTCCTTCAATGGTAACAATAGATGAAAGTGAAGATTTTACTAATCAAAGTTTATGTTTTTTTAAGTGGATCTGAGAAGAGTGGTTATTTCAAGTATTTAAATATGCTTTGGAGAAGCACACACACACAGATACTTTTCCTGTGCATGGATATTTTGTTCTTCATGTCTTGTTAAACAAGAGAAGCTAACCATTCAGTGAAGAACTTGTGAACTCCAGGCGAAGGGTGGTATTTTTGTAAGTGTGTGTATGTGTATATATCATGGCCAGGGTGGGTGCACCTGATGAATTTCCTATTTTCTTCCTCTGTCTGCTCTTTGTATTTTACTGGAGGGCCCTGAATTCTTTATCCTTTTAACCATGTCTACTGTGCAACAACAAAGAACACTGAGGATGCACACAGGTAGCAAAGGAAAGCGCTCTAATGAGATCCATCAAAAGGACTCGGTTTGAGGATCAGAGTAGGGCACACTAGTTATTTGATTAAAAACGAAGTCCTTAATGGCTTCTATCACAAATGGATTCTCAAGTGATTATAGAGTGTGGCATACTGGCAAAGAATGGGGAAAATTACTAACTATAGAATGGACTTGTTTGAAAGGCTTTTAAAAGAGGAGACAGAAGCATAAACAAATGTAAATAAATGTGTGTATAAGAAATATATAGAAAGCAATGTGTAAACCTGTGCTTATATTATTCCTTCCACTGTGCTGGGATTTCTGCATAGAAGCATCCTAAGAAATCCTGTTCCTGATTGTCTGCATCTTACGTGTCCAAAGAAAGGGGTGAATAGTGGTGCTTAAGGACCCAAGATTACCTTACACTTTTCAAATTGCTACGTTCTACCACGTCTCCTTCAGGGCTCAAAACAGCCCCGTGCGGGAGGAGCCCCTGTGAGGTTAATTATGTGGGAGCTCAGCATGGCAACTGCCTGGAGTACACCTGACAGAACCATGTATCCTGCCCATTTTTCCTGTTAAAATTTTGTTATTGTATAATGTTAAGAAATTTGCATGTATGTGAACATATAAAGAAGAAAACAAAGTTAAGGCATATCCTCACCCAGAAACACCGGCTATGTTGGTTCATTTATGCGTGAATGTGCATAAAGAAGACAAGAAGATTATCATTGCAATCAGAGTCTTGCACCTTGTTTTACTCCTCTTAACATAATATCGTGAGCATTTCCCCATGTCATTAGATAGTCTTCAGAATTATAATTTTAAACTCTCAGTGACCTTCTCCCGGCTTGTGACACCCCCTTTCAAGGTGACAGTGCCCACGGTGGGAACATGCGGCATGCTGATCTTCTAAGAGCCTTCAGATACTGACGATGATATTGCACAGAAGCGTCACATTAGTGTTGTGTTTTGCTTTATTCTGGTTTCTTTGTTTTGTTTTGTTCTGTCTTGTGCATTAGCCCCGAAGAAGGAAGGCATGGAGAGAGAGGCCTCTGCACCTGTCAGTTTTTAAGCTGACCTTGCCTCCTTTTTACCCCTAGACTTGTCATGTACACTGATTTCTTAACTATAAGGTAGGAGTGCCCCTCACTGGTGAAGAATAAGGATTCCTGAACACATAGGACCTTGGCTAAGAAACTAAAGGATAGGCTAGGATTTCTCAAGCTGTCTCTACCATGGCATGGCAGGTGGTGACCTTTCTGCCTGGCTCTCTGCTTTCCTTAGACCTGTTGGCTGGTTATGGCTCTTACAACTATCCCCTTGACAACAGCCTTGTGTAAATCAACTGGTAATCAGCACGCCTAGGTTTTCTTATTGCCATGTTTCTAATTGCTGTATGACCCTGAGCCAATCATTTCCTCTCTGTGGCTTCATCTCTAAGATGTTGTACTCTTTAAAGGTTGGACTAGCTGATCTCCCCATGCCTACAAGTTCCAAAAATATTGTGTGTTTATCGTATTCTGGACAGGAATGGCTGACAAAACATGAGTCCTCTAATTCAGCTCCTTGGGCAGGGATGGGAGGAGGTGGGAGACACTTTCAGATTTCCGGTAACCCTTCCCCCGTGGACCCCCACCTCAGGATTTCTTTCAGAAATCAAGTGCTTCTTGGCCTCTTGCAAAACAGGGTTTTGATGAGTTCATTTCAAATGGATCAGCAACATATGGACTCCATTTTACTTGAAATGTCCATTGAGTTAAAAATAAAACAAACAAAAAAGACTTTGGCAAATGTTTTTTAAAGTATTTTGAAACTTAAAGCAGACTTCCTGTGCCTGTGCCCTTGTATGAAAGTGATGAGTATTGCTCCCCATCTTTTTAAATCCTGAGACCTGCTGTGTCTCTTAGAATTATATGTGTACCAGAGAACCAGTATTTATGAGCTGACAACCATACCGTATTATTGGAAGGGAAAAGACGCATGCGCCATGCAGCTTGTCCATTAAAAAAAAAAAAAAACTAGCCGAAGTTAAAGTGAAGAAAAAGCCATACAAATGGCTACTTACTTTATTAGTACTGTGTGATGGTGCTATAGGCAGACAAGGAGCAATGGTCTTCTACGTATGTCTGTTCTTAGTTAATCTTGAATCCCTGACAGGCTTTTCATTGAAATTCTGTTTTCCTCCTTTGGATAGGATATTGGCCCTTGTTTGTAAGATGCTACTATGTTTTCTCCTAGCTGCGGCCTAACCTTTCCCTCTCAAATCTCTAGAAAATGAATATTTCATAGCATCATTTGCCTTCCTTTATTCCCAGAGTGTTTTGAACCACTATGAATAACAGAACACAGGTTGCAAAGCCAAGCAGAATCCCTCCTCTTATTCATTGTATCAATCGGAGTGTTGGTTTTTCTAAAGGGATCAATGCTGCTTATCTGTTGGAGAACATTAAACCCCTGCCTAAAGGATTTAGGCTAGTGTTTTCCCTTCTAGAAAGGAATTACCACAGCCATACGAATCAGTAGATTAGGTTAAAGGCATTTTATGGCCTTGCTCATTCATTCATTCATTCATTCATTCATTCATTCATTCATTCTGTATCACCTGCTACTTTCTGTATTGTGCAGGAGACAGACAAGAAAATGAACTGTGCCTTCCAATAGAGAAATGACCAGGATGCTATGGGAAGTCTAGCAAGGAGGGACTCACTGCCATCAGGGAGGGTTTCTGAGAGTGGATTTGCTCTTTGAAATCTGAGGACCAATTCACTGGTAGAAATTGTTTAGGAATGATATCCTAGAAGGCTGAAACAGTACCAAGGCACAGAAGTGTAAAAGGGTCTGGCTGACATTGGAAAGAAGGACATTCAACCTGTGTGCTCATTAGCATGGTAGCAGAGAGGTGGGTGGCCTGGGGACAGGGTCCCTAGGCACAAGAGATACATTGGATTCTTTCTTTTAGAAAAATACAGAACTTTTTCAAGTACCTCTTTCACTGTGACCAGTGACTTCTCCATAAAGCTTTCCTGACTCACACCTACAGAGACATGAATATTAACAAAACTTATCGTTGGCATAGACTAATTCTCACGAGCTCCTACTCACCCTTGAAGACCTAGCTGAAATGTACTTTCAAGCACGGAAGTCCCCCTTGATCCCTGACTGCAAGTACCCTCACAGAGCACTTACCACACATTATGGACAGTGCTTTTTTAAATTGGCTGTCTTCTGTACTAGGCCAGCCTGTCTGTCTTGCTCATTGCTATATCTCAAGGCCTAAAATAGTGCCTAGTCCCTAGAAGGAGCTTAATAGATCATTTTTGAATGTACAAAATAAAATACACTCAGCCCACAAAACCCTATGAAGAATACAGGTACAACCAGGAGCAGATATGAAAAAAAGAAAATCTTTCAGCTTAGAGAGCAAATGAAGTAATACAGTTTGAACCTTTATCACAAAAGACTGTAAAGCACTGAGTTGAAGGTTTGGGGTTTTCCATTTGCCTTTCACAGCCCAGGGTCACTTCCCAAACACCTCTGCTTATGACTACTGTGTTGTTTACAGGTTCCTTTCTTTTCCTTGCTATTATTTTCATCAACAACAAACAGTTTAATATGATGCTAAATGGAGCTCTATTAGATCAGCCAGAAATCTTTTAGGCTCCCAAAGCATGGGTATTACATATTCAAAACGGGACCTAATATTTCAGAGCTTCATATTCTACTATAATTATATGGTTCAATGCAAGTGATTATATCTCTTCTTCAGTAACGGGCTGAAAAGTTTTGGTTTGCTGGTTCCCTCATAATTTACTGCCTAGGTATAATAGGCCAGTCTTGCGGAAAAAAAGATGATAAATGATGCTGGCTAGGATTCATAGATTTATTAAATTTCTATCAAACAGTGCAACAAAAAAAAATCTGCTTAAGTTAGAAATGGGCTCAAATTTTTTAATCAAAATTCATGCTTGGTTCAGTAGGTCCAAGGAAGGCTTGAATTGAAGACTGATTAAAGAAAATAAAAGGCTTATTTGAAGTAATTTTTCAATGACGGCTTTTAATTGGATGTTAAATCAAATTCTTATCTGCCTTTCTGCAGATAGCACATTATATAAAATACAGTTAGTGGCACTGCCACTGTAACGGATCCACTGAATAACAATTGGCTTCTCACTGTACACGGAGAGGGGAGAAGGGCTGTCGTTGTCAGCCTGTCAGAAATTAAGTATGTAAATTAATGCTTAAGTGTATGAATGCCTATGAATATGATTTACAAGAGGCTGGGAGTGTCGTCGGGGGGAAAATACGGGGGTTTTCTTTCCCCTTGCTCGGTGACGCGCGTACAGCTTGGGTGCAGCAGCGAGCGTGCCCACGTCTGCATTTTGCCACTGAGCCTCGGCTGAGAGCTGAAACACTCCCGGAAAACAAATCCTGGACTCCTTCTCTAACGCTGCTTTCTACCATCCTTGAATGGCAGCCCGTAAAAGCAATTTCAATAGCATTTCCTCGTTTTTCAATATAAGCTGGTTCGTGTGGACTAATCATGGGCCCTTATTCGCCCTTTGCAGGGCCTGGGTGCCAGGCCTTGAGGAGGGAGGGGGCTGCCAGGACTGGGGGTCTCAGCGAGCACCCAGCTAGCACACGGGGGCACTGGGGCCCTGTATGGGCACAAGGCGGGACACTCCTGTGCCTCTTTCACGGCTGACTGAGATGGTGGCGGTTGGCGAGAGTTCATGGAACTTCCCTAAGTGCTGCGTTAACTCCCAGGGTAGCGCTTACAGATGGAGGGAATGGAGTGCGCATAGACCGGTTTTCTCATATACATTTTTAATGGTAGATCTTGAGTAGACAGCTCATTAATTTCACAGTTCTTTATTGCCAAGAACAATATCCTTTAGGCTTGGGAAAAGTTTCTCCCATTTTTGTTCTAATTTTCAGAGGAACTGCAAAAGCTGTGCTTCATAGAATTTTAAAAGGGGAAACCCTAGTACATAGCTCACATCCCAGTATGTCTTGATTTCTCTGTTACCCTAAATAGAATCGCATCTGTACTGGCTTTTCATGTTTGAAATTACACACAATGTAGTCATTTTGCTGCTTGCAAATTATTCGACCTAGTGGAATTGATGTTGCCTGACTAGATAGTCTATTGTTATTGCATATTTTGTTGATCTGTTTTAAAGAAGACTTCAGTTTAATTGCCTGATACTAAAGTTCATTAATAATAATACTTACATCTGCTACATATTGAGTGCCTGCTTCATGCCAGGCTGGTCACTTTGTACTGATGGTAACAATGACCTGTGGCAAAGGCTGGAGCACCTAAGGACTGACCAAGGCCACATGGCTAGAAGTGACCAGGCCATCCCTACACCCCTACTTTGGACTGACCCCCAATCCACTATGCTCCAGCACAATGCAGCACGCTTTGCTTTCTCAAAACTTCCCGGCTCCTGCAATGTGGCTGGCATTAAGCCCATTTTATGGATGAGGAACTTGAGGCTCAGGAAGTTTCAGTTATTAAGATCGTAGCAATTAAGAGGCTGTTGTGGAATCTGAGTGAAGGTCTCTCCACTTCCTCCCTTTAGCCCTTCTGCCTCCCTTCCTCAAACTGCAGATACTTTGTCCCCTAATGTTCATTCAGAGCCTCTTAAGGAGGGATCCTCTCTCAGACCTCATCTGTCTTGATTTTATGTTGGTGGGGGGAGGGGGTGGGGGAGCATTTGCTACTGTTGTTCCCCATCCTTCTTTCAAAACCTCTTTCCATGTCGTCCTATTCTGTGGGTTCTCATCTCACATTGCATCTGTCATTTGTTGTGTCCCCTTCCATGGCCCAGCCTTGAGCAGCACATCAGTGTTCTGACCTTGCACAAACTCAGTCGTCAGATTTATTCATTTCCAAAGCTTCAAGTCTCTTAACCATTCTTTCTACCTGTATCTCTCCCCAGCTCCCCTGTAGCACTTCTAGCTGTCTTCCACTTGCACCCAATTTGGATTTAAATCTGGTTTCTGCAAAGTATTTGCTGTGTAACCTTGGG
The DNA here is from genome assembly GCA_029783875.1 of Phataginus tricuspis. Classification (NCBI taxonomy): domain Eukaryota; kingdom Metazoa; phylum Chordata; class Mammalia; order Pholidota; family Manidae; genus Phataginus; species Phataginus tricuspis. The sequence goes on along the minus strand of JAQQAC010016209.1, from coordinate 126,855,620 downwards.
AAAGTCAATGAGCATTTCAAAGCCTCAGTTTTCTCATTTGTGAACTGGGAATTATGAGAATGCCTCAGAGTTTTTGCAAGGATTAAAACCACGATCGTGGAGGTAGAGGACTGTGCACAGTGCCTGGCATGCAGTAGACACTTACCAAGTGGGAGCTGTTGTTACTGTTATTAGCACTTGCTAGAGGGTTGCACTGCCATCCTTAGTGACCACGTCTTGTCTCCCTGAGAGACCACGAGCAACTTGAACTATAAATATCAATTGACCTCAGTAAAAAGGTAGACTCTGAACTCCTCTTCTGATGACAAGCACTTACAGTAGCTCATTTTCATTCTATGAGCTGAGTATAACGATTTATGCTCATTTCCAAATTCTCCAGTATTTACAGACTGTAATTGAAACTATATAAAGATACCACCTTTACACCACAGAGCTAATAATTCTATGCTAACAATATTGTGTAACATTTTTAAGGAAAGAGCCAGTTTCTATGGAGAATTGCTACTCTCACTGACATTCTTCATGAGTTCGCTGGCTTGGTTTGTTCATGGCGAAGCCAGTTAATGATGCAGGATGTGAACCATTGTGGACAGCAAAAGAGGACTGAAAACGTCATCCAGTTAGTTCATCAGCTTTGTATTCAGACATATGTGAGGAGCTGAGCAGGCACTGGTAGACAGGGTGCATGTGGTGGGCAGATCTGCCCTGAGTGTTTATGTGTGTGTGTGTGTGTGTGTGTGTGTGTGTGTGTGTACCAGTGGATGCCAGGAGCTTCTGAGTACAGAACACACCTTGTCTTGGGTGGCCAAATGTCAGATGTTTAAATAAAGGTGACACGGACACTCCTCACCATTTCTTGACCAGGCCTCTTGGGTTCTGACTGCTTTCCCCAACAGGACCTGCTCACTGATCCCCGACCTCCTTCCTCCCTGCTAATTCGTAGCCATCTCCACCTTCTCAGTATAAACAGAGCCCACACGTTATTATATGAACTTTGTGAGTCCTTGTCTTTTTTCCACTGCTAGGCTGTCCACCTGCCTCTGTATGTCCAGCACTCCATGCTGTTTTAAACTAAGGATGAGTTATCTTACTTTCTACAGATGGAAGCAAGGGAGGATGGGGCGGGGTGGGGGGAGAGGGAGGGAGGCGGGCAGAAGGGGGGCAAACTGGTCAGACCATTGGAGGATCAAACAACTCCTTAATAATCCAACTGTGGAGTTTGTGCATCTAGTTTTATTTCTGAGTAGCATCCCAATTAAAAAAAAATTGGATTTCAAGTGAGAGAATGTCATGGTCACATTAGTGTTGAACGAGCCACAGCACGTTCCTGATTTAATTATGTTATGTGAAAATCTGAGTAGTGATGTAAGAACATATCCCTTTTGGGGCTTTGCTGTTTTTTAATTTGACCTTTGTGGCAGCTGAAACCATCTCCTCAGTAAGGCAGTATTATCTGGTGAAGACCCTAATGAACGTTGGCAGAAATTCATGTTTTTCTTTTAACTGCATAGAAGAAAAATAGTATGTTACTTAAACAGATATATTTCTAATTATAGCTTTTGCATTATGCCATTTTAATTGTCTTCTTAAATGCAGTGTTTGACATTCTGCCAAGAACTTCTCAATGATTTCTTCATTGAGCAGAGGATTTTAAAACATCGACCCCATTTCTTAAAACTGTACATTTTAACAACATTAAAATCCCCTCTTTCTCCCAGAGTCACATTGCAGCTTATACTCCTCCTTTCCCAGGATGGCACATCCCCTGTGCCTGAACACACAGGCCGACGTCGGGAGAGCTTGAGCAGCCATTTGTAAGGCTCACTTCTCCTTGCTCAGCTCTGAGACCTTGGGGATGGTGTGATGATAGCTGTTTGTCTGTGGGGGAGGAAATAGGATTAAATGAAATGAAACCATACCAGAATCATTCAACTCCACATTTTTATAGTATGCATAATCTGCTTTTTTTTTCTGGAAGTCATGAAAGATGTTCTTTATTTCTTGTTTTACAAAAATAGCTGCCCCATGGTGTTGATAATGCTAGTTTAAATTCTTCAAAAGAATCTGTGAGTTGTAACTGCTGTGATAGTTCTGCGGCTGTTTTTAAGTTTGTGTTTTTGCTCAGGAAATTATACACTGTGGGGTAAATTTTATGCACAATTATATATCACTGGAGGAAACTTTTGAGGCAATAGCATAAACGGACTTGTGAGGCAACCTCCCAATAATATGACCCAAATGATTTCATAATATATGCATCTGATCTTATATGTTTTGGCACATCTTCATATATCTCATTAAAGTTATTCTGACACGTTTTTCATGTAATAGCTTTTGTGATTTCTTTGGTTGGGAAAACATCAACATTGCATCTTTTGAGGGAGAATAGTGCTGTCTCTCTTTTGGTCTCCTGGAGCTCTGACTGTATCCTGCATTTTACTAAGTCGCAGAAGGGCCACTTGTCGTTGTTGATTATGACCTGGATAACTTGTGGGTGCTGAGATTCTATCCAATGCCCTGAACTGAAAAATTTGCCATAGATCACTGGAAAAAGGTAGCATATGGAGTCCACGATCCTTCCGTTTGGCTCCGAATTCCATGGAGGCCACTGCTGCTGCCTGGTCTATCACTTAGCTTCCCCCAATCTTCTTACATGTGATTAGTGAAATGTGCACGATAAACTCCAGAACTTCCCTATATTTAAGCAAACTCTTCTTTTACACACGAAGGAGCAATGCGGTAGTGGGCCTTGTCTTTTTGAACAAGATCTCCCTAGCCAGTAAATCAGGGCTGTAATCAAGAGTAGGCCCGGAACACAGAAAGCGCAGCTACAAGCCTCCAGAATCACTGAACCTAGTAAAATTATGTTCCAAATCCTATTAAAAGAGCACTGGTGCACAATACACATTGATTATAGGAGAGACCTCATTATGCCACATATAATATGCAACACACACAAGCAACCATACTATTAAGACTTTTTAAATCTCTATTAATCTAAGAAGCCAACTCTGATAAGCATTAATTTAACATTTAATTACCAATAATTGTGTTTGGCTTTTTAGAATCCTAAGGAAGTTTGGGGGATTGATTTGGTTTTCCACATCTCTTAGAAGTCTTTTTCTGGGGAATGTGAGTCAGCATCTGTTTTTCGTCTCTCAATAAATTTCTCTGCAGCAAAGACCTTCAGAATCACATGTGCAACCTTAGAACACTCGTGTGTACCCATTCTTCAGAAATAGTCATCATAATATATAAACCCCTGGAGGCCTCACAAGGAATCGCATGACAGAAGTCTGGGTACCAGAATCCTCTTGGTCCTCTTAATTTTCCCAGTTTTGAACCTCTCCTCCCCACAAAAACAGTCCCTAAAAAAACCAGGTTAGTCTCTGAAGCAACCAAAAGTCACAAAATGTCAAATGGTTGTGGTGGCGGAAGAAGGTATGGAAAGGGGAAGAAGATTTATTTGTTTGCCTTAGGATCCAAGGGCTGATTATGGACTCCCCCTACGGATCCAAACATCTGACCTTTCTTAATGCCAGCTAATGGGATGAGTCACCTCTGACCTCTTCTTCCTGCTTTGCCCCTCCCCCCTTTCCTCTCCCAGCTCCAGCAGGATAGAGCCCTGTTAGAGAATCCATTCGGCATCTGGGTATTGATTAAACATTGTTGAAGGAACAATTAGCCATTGTTGAAGGAACAATTAGCCGTTGTTGAAGGAGGGTGCGTAGAGTGCTGAAAAGTGGTAACTTCTTGTGACTAGAGGCACTTCTCTCCATTGAGAGACTGTTAAATCTAAATGTACTGTTAAAGAACACAGAGGAATAATATGTAACCCTTGTCCTCCAGAAGCTCATAATCTATTAGGAAGGCTAAGAGAAATATGCAAAGCATTACAATGAACTAAATAACAGGGCTCTTCCACTTAGCATCTTCTTGGGCTGTGGGTAAATACAGATGAAGGCGTGACCTGCTGATTGGTTTGCTCCTGTAGGTGGGGTCTTCATGGTGGGTCTAGTGGTGATGAAGTTTTTGCACTTGACAGAGCAAGTTTAGGTGTTAAGGGGGTATTAATATTTGAAACTTTCTGATTGCTTTCCATCTTGGCATCAGGTTATCATTTTATATGCACGCACACCAAAACCTCCCACGTTCAATCAATTCCCTGTTACATAGTTAGTCCCATCTTGATCCTGACTGCAACTGCTTTTGTCCCTTTTGTTTCCAAGTCATTGTAATGCTGCAGCAGTCCAGTGCTCTGTCTGTTATGTGCTCTTAATTATGATATTTAGATCCAGAAAAACGTTTCCGTTTTTCCAGTCTACCTGAATCAGAGCCTTTGGTCTGACCTCCTAGCTCTGGACCATGTTGTATTGGCTTCTGTTTTATTGAGGCTGCACTAAATCACAAACCGATGGAGGGGCGACAGGTTCTGCAGTAAGTCGGAATTGCGTGTTGTTTGATTTTTGCCTCTATGGGCCAAATTTCGACAGGGGAAAAACAAAGGCAGAGGAGGTCACTGCACATGTGCAGATAGTCTGAGATGAGATCACAGCACCACAACGACAGCATCTTATTCTTTAGGTAAAGGAAGTATACGGAATTTTCTAACAGCAAAACTCAAAATACCCAAACATCGTTTAGAACTATCGTGCAATAGAATATACATGTATATATTTATCAATGGGTATATATATAATTATTATAGAGCATATATTATCAATTAATAATCATATTATTAATTATATATAAATGGCATAATCATTATATATGACATTTTATATATATGATATATATGTGTGTGTGTGTGTGTCTGTGTGTGTGTGTCTGTATGTGTATGTATATATTTCCATCTATCTGTCTGCTTCTGTCTACCAAGCCATCTTATGAGGTATTTCCTAAATTTTGCTCGGAACTTCTCAATACCTTCCCTGAAACAAACATGCTGTTGGTCACCTGGGCCTTTTGCTCCTTCAGGGAAAATCAGTGAAGCAGAACAAATGAAGTTGAAACATTGGCTAGCTTTAATGTTTCTGATTAGTGATTACTTACAAGTTTGATGGACTGGGCTTGACCAGCAAAATGTTTGGAGCATGCACCCGTACCAGTGAGGAGCAGGGTAGGATAGGGGATTAGCACATAATCGGCTTTAGAATATTACAATCTGCATTTACATCCAGGAGTAGTCACAACTAGTGTAGGCCAGATGTTTAAGTGCCCTGACTCTCATTTTTATGATCTCTGAAATGGGGATAGTAATAGTACCTACCTTTGAGGGTCAGGGAGGATCACATGAAATAAACCATCTGGATGAAGTACTTAGCTCAGAAGGTTAGCTATGCTGTGCAGGGACTAACTTTCAAACCCAGGTGCCTTGGCCAAAGAACAGAGCTGACTAAGGCTGGCATTGGGCAAGAACGGATTAACACGGTGTCTCTCCTCATTGTGCCGTGGACCTTGAACTGGGGTGATCTCATAGGAAAGAGTCAACTATGCTTTGCTCTTCGCTCATGATGTGGGACAGTTCTGAATGTTCTGCCTTTGAGGTGTGAACATTTCATTTGATAGTGGTTATTTGTTGTCTTTCGTAATTTATAAACAATCAGCTTTATTTGAAATATAAAAGAAGACAATTCAAGAATTGACTCATTTCCCTCTGTTATGCTGATATTAGTAAATTTGTGTTTTCAGTTACCATGTCTGAATAATATTGGAAGCTGCCCAGGCCTGATGACCAAAAGTACAGTTTTGAATTTTAAAAATAAAATAAATGAAACAGATGTTTTGCAATGACATCTTCCTCCCTATCTGGAAGATTGGAATTAGATGGTGCGGAATGAATATTTTGAGGGCCCGTGTGGCAGCTTAGCACCATGTGTGTTCTTGGCCATTGCAGGTTGGACAGCAGGTACCAAGTATGAACTGAGACACATAAATGTAAGGAGTGAATGATAAGCAGCTAACTCTTGATTTCTCAAGTCATTACATTTGACCTGTCGACCCCTGGTCAGGGTGTCAGGGTGGGTGTTCAGAAATGTCAGGGAGTGACCACGTGACATGAGCACCTAGAGTCCGATGTAAGGGTCAGGCGACCTGAATTCTTGTCCTTCTGAGGGGAAAATAACATGAGGTGGTTGAAGTGTAAAAGCCTGTCCAATTAAATTTCACTGATATATATAGGAAATTTTGTTCTCTAACAATCTTGCCTCGGGGTGTAACTCTCTGTTTGTGGCCAGTACCGTATTAAATTTCATTTGGTATAGAGCAGGAGTTTCCAAATTACAGACACCTGTTTTTGTAAATAAAGTTTTATCAGCACACAGCCATGCCCATTCATTTACATATTGTCTATGATTGCTTTTGTGCTACAAGGCTAGGGTTGAGTCGTTACGACAAAGACCACACAGCCCGCAAAGCTGAGCATACATGCTGATGTGTGTGTGTGTCTGTGTGTGTGTGTGTGTACATTTATAGATATACACATAAATTTTAGAGCACCATACATAGAGATTAATTAGAAAAGAATGAAAATGACACATAGTCTCAGCAACTGGCAATGACCACTATAGACATCTCAGTGATCAACACCGGTAGAGGCCATCTGTGCCAGGTGGTTATTTATCTCCCGCAAACAGAATCATACTGTGTGTACAATTTCTGCCATGTTTTTTGGAGCATTCTCACTTCTCATTCATTTTTAAAACTTTATTTTACGGCCCCATAATATTATGGCCCATGACTACATCATAGTTAATTTAACTGTTCCCCCTTTGTTGAACATCTGGACTGTCCCCACCCATTCTTTGGCACGGTAAATAGAACTTCAATAAACAGCATTATGTATGAATCATTTCGTGCACGGCTGGCTTTTTTCTCTTAGGAGAAAATCCTAGACGTGGTATTACTGCAGCAGAGGGCATGACCATTTGAAGGCTGTTGATACTTGGTGCTGAATGTCCTCTGGCAAGATGTGAGGATGCCAGTATCCCAACCACTCCTTGATTGACAGCACTAGGTAGCATCGCTTTGAAAGTTTTGCTATTTTGTAAGTTTAAATGTGTCATTTTGAAATGTTTGTTACAAAAAAGTTTCCCTTAACTCTCTGTTGGCTATTGTTGGAGGCATTTGGAGATGTTCTGATGTTTAAAGCTGAGTTTTTGCCACTCAGGAGGCTTTGTGGGAAAGATGTCTCTCAAAAGTAGGAATGCTCTATCTCTTTTTATTCTTTCTGCCTAAACTCAGGCCCAGGCAATAATTCAGCCCCTGATGCCAGGGAAAGAAAGCATGTTCTAGGTGGGAAGACCAGCAGTCCCACATCTTTAACACTAAATGGGGCAGTCCTGGGCAAACCAGGAGAACTGTTCCCTCTATATTGCTTGTTGTCACCTGAACGTGGGATTTGAACCCTGGAAATGCCAGACAGGAAATCTGTAATGTGAGAGGGTCCTTACGGAAAGCCAAGTGTCTGTGAAAAATCTCCCCTTTGCTTCACACCATCCTCAAAGATACAAAATTAGGAACTCTTCTACTTTTGAAGCGCTGAAAAGTTTCAGTAGTGGACTTAATTATTTGCATGACTTTGTTGGTTCTGGGCATATTGTATTTCTTTTGAACTATGAAAAAAAAAAAACACTTAAACCCAAAACAGAAATAATGAAGGGTTTTGCTGCAGAAGAAATAATCGAGCAATGAGTTCAAGGATCATTCCTGAGATAGGAAGGTCTGAATGCAGTGTGGCAATGAAGGCACCATGTATTCAGGGAAGCAAAGTGGTTCTGAAAGTGATGTGTTCTGACGCAGTTCTCTGCTGACATTATTGTAACCACAGAATGCACTGTGCATAGATATTGCTGATTCCTAATCCCAGCAGGGGAAATAGAGGGTGGAGATGTCTTTCATTATATTGGGGGTTGGAAGAATCATTATGTTATCCTAGGGATAGTTTTGTTAATGGAAATGCCTCTGATCCTCACTGTATCCATCATAAAGAGATTCACATGCCTTCAGGGATATTGATCCTGTGTCTCCTCTGTACTTCATCTCCAAACTGTGACAATGACAACATCTGAACTGAGTCTGAGAAACCCAGACCACACTTAGGTTGGGATGAGACACAGGGTCCCACTCTGTGAATCCAGTTATTCCATCAACTGAGCCACGTGGTGAAAGAAATGGAAGCCACTGATGAATGAAGTTGCCAAGCCCCCAGTATTTATTAAAGAGCTTTTCTTGACACATGTGCTTTGAGCCACAGGTAGAGAGGGGAGAGTGAAAAAAGAGCTTATTCATTTTTCTAGCAAACGTATCTACCCCAAAGCCAATTTTACCCTTTTCAAAATAATGAATAGTGTTTTAACATTAAAAACAAAACACTGAAACTCAGCCATTTGTTACTTTCTTTATTTCAATGTGCTGTGGGTGGCATTTTCATCAGATTGGAAAAAGAACTCACTCCCAAGCTAAGACCCAATATGCGAGGTTGAACAACCGAAGTGTCTAAGCTACCCACCCCGGGATTCAGCATGGAATCGGTAACACACCTCCTGAAATCTGTTGAGCAGCATTGACTGGAGGTGCTTAAAACCCAAAGGAAAGTTTCTACAGCTAATTCCTGCCTCTGCTGCCCGACTGCCAAAAGCAGTGGAGAGGACGAGTAAGAGACGCCACCTTTCTCCTTCACTGACGCAGTCCACAGAAATTTCCTTAGGCTTTCAGCAGTGTCTCAGTGTCTCCTCAGGAAGAAAGATGGCCACCAGGCATTGTCGAAAATCTACAGGGAAAGAGAGAGGCTTTAGGGAGTGTAGTGCCACCTGCCTAGTCACAACTGGACTACCAGAGAGCGGCGGGCAACCTGTTAGTGTTATGGAGGAGAAGCGAAAGCGCTGAAAATCGGTTGGAACTCCCCCGTGTGCAAAAGAGCGAAATGCTCTAAAACACAGACGTGCATGCCTACAGTTTATATCCTTCATCTACTTGAACGTGTAGAGCTTTTTCAAAGTGCCGTATGCCAGGCATCATTAGAGACTGTGTCAATAGAGTAAATAGCATATTCAGCTCTTATTACAGCTTGAAGTCATTTCTTGAGAATATAAATACAAAGGATTTTAAAATAGACCTGTATTGGCCTGACATTCAGTGCCAAGTCTATAATCATGGAACCTAAAGACGTCTTTTTGCCCGTAGATGTACATGCAGCTCCTGCTTCGGGCTCTTGCCGTGTCACTTCTTCCGTCTCTGCAGCCTTAGAAGGAAATGTAAGGCATAGTTTACATTTTAATGACATTGAACCTGTCTTCAGTTTCCTTATATGAAAAATGAGCTCTATGTCTCCCTATCACTTCCTGGATTTCACCATCCAGAGCGATACTATGTTGGCCGGACAAAAGTGTGGGTAGTTACAACTACAATTACAGTTGAAATATTTAGCTATTTGACAATTTAGAGATTGTGTACTTTTTATTATTTTAAACTATCCTTTAACTATTTTTTGATCTTTTACAGGTTGAGGAATAAGTCATTGTGTTTAAAGCGTAGTCCCATGTGCACGTAATGGGGGCAGGGGAGCTGTAAAAACACAGACATCTGAAGAAACTGAATGTCGGTGATGGTGTATCACTCAATGGTCTTTCCAAATCAAGCCCAAAAGCCTCTTCCATGACCTCCTCCACTGAAAGCATTCACCATCCAGTCTACCTACCTCTACTTCCTGTTCCGTTCAATTCCTTGTGATGCGCTAGCTCTTTAGACTGCAAACTCGTTCGCAGAGTTATTCAGCAAATGTTTATGGAGCCCCGACTCTGTGCGAGGCACTGTGCTCGGTGCTGGGAATGTGGCCGTGTACGCAGCAGACCTGTGCCCGTCCTCATGGAGTGTGAGCAAAGCACGCGTCCTCCACGGTGGTTGTCCCAGTGCCTAGCACAGTGTCTGCTGCATAGTAGAGCTTAGTGATGTTTGTTAAATAGATGACAGCGATTCAATGAATTCATCTATGGCTGAGAATATGAGTGATACAGTTCTCCACAAGTTTAGACTGTTAGCTCCAAGCACCTTCCCATGCCAGTCCTAAACCTTCCTATGCTGCTTATAATATCAGTCACAATCCACTCTGTCATTTAGCATCTCATCAGGAAGATCCAGAAGCAAGTTCCCTCAGTTCTCCCTCATTTCCTGCCCCCCCCTGCATCTCATAACCTCTCAGGAGCCCCTTTTACCTCTGGCTGCCAGGAAGCAGCTCCTCCTTGTTGACCCACCTGGAGTAAGTAGCCAGGCTTTTGTAGAAAACATTTGGGGTTGCATTATCTTGGCCTAATCCCACTGTTTTATTCTTTCCATTTTTTATGTCATTGTATTAAATTCACCTCCACAAGCTGCCTCACATCTATTTTGTGACAGAACAGGATTCAACTTGTAAAATACAAAATAAAAGTACATGTGGCATGTGGTCACTGACCTTCACAGCCCAGGCTGATGAGGCTTTTTCTGGATAACTTGCTTCTTGAACTCTCTGCATGCTTTGCTGAATTACTTCATATTTTCAAATAAATATACCATGGCCCTTCTCAAAACAACCAATATTGATTTTTAAGTATCATTTTTAGCATTCAGAATCTCAAAACATTTTATAGGCTAAAGACATCTAGACTTGACTGTATTCTCCTAGCCAAAGCTTTTCTAGTGCTCAGCTTTTTGCTGGACACTCAAAACATGTTTGCTGAATTGAATTATACTGCAGGTTTTGTCTCCTGGGCTTTTTCAGGAGAGTAAAATCCAACACCCAAAATCTTGGTCTCTGAGATATATGAGACACATCCTCGTTGAGTGTTAAACCTCAGGCTGGCATTCAGCGCTGGATCCTGGAACCAGCATTTATTTTATGATACCATATCCCAAACACTTTGTACTTTGAATGAATGAGAAGACCTTACTACGGGGTTGATTTGCTATTTCTAGTTCTTTTCACCTTTTATTTTTATGAAATAGCAAGGTAGGAAATCAGTACGAGAACTTGAGGATGAATGCAAGGATGCTCAGGTCCTGGACCTGCAGATGGATAGCTTTGACTCCCAAGTTAATTAATTTTCATTTTTATAGTGGTGCCATTAGGGAGCATAGCATGCAAAGTGTCACCAAATAAAGGAACTTGCTCAGGGAATAAACTAACAATCATAAGGTTTTCCTGGGAGCAGAGGGAGTAATTAGAGCAATAACTTTTCGAGATTTCATTTCAGAAAAGTTCATGCTTTAATATTCAAATAATAATTACATTAATCTGTAGATTAGTCAGCTGAAATATTAAATCCTTTGGCACAGGCTTAATGAAAATTGCCATATAATGGTGCCAAAAAGAAATCTATGGTCGCCTTTTAAATGCCAAAGAAATTCCCCATTGTTGTGATAAAATATAGATGTGGCTTAGAAAGAAACTTGCATAGTGAGCAGAAATAGAATATATAATTAGAACAAAGAGGGCTTAAATCAAATTAATCTTCATCTGACAGGAACAGTTACATTTACATCATTGAGTGCAAAGTCATAGCCAAAATTGAAATTAGAAACAGATAATTATGATAAGAGGGGACACTTACGCTGACTTTTCTCATGCATAATTGGAAAGCATACAAAATGCAATGCTTGTTCGAATTAGAATTAGCATTAAAAGATGCCAGTTTTGATGAATTCTGGGTTTTGCCATAAAATAGGTTGTTTAATTAATTGAACTGTGGGCATGCACATTTATTTGCCTGTTTGTACAAGATCAGAACAGGAAGTAAGTTTAGGAATACAACTTTAATAGTAGTAATGATATGAATTATGTTAAGTTCTTTTGCCAATGGCATACTGTAATTCTGTTGACTTTGTTTTGTTCGTTTCTGTTTTCTGAGAGTCTGATTTATTCTTAAAACCTGCCTTTTGTATTTTTTGCAAAGTCTCTTTTTTGCATGTGTACCTATGAACACACATGCCATATAAAAACAGAATCCAGGTGTTCACCTGGCATGTACATAAAATGTTGGTGAGAGTTTCAGAAATGCAGATTTTAAAAGGCTTTGTGATATAGTCCCATTATTTCATCCTGAAGTTCAAATTTCTGAATGATTGTACTCAAAGGGAAAATTTGCTTCCCATTGACAGATCCTTTTAAAACATTTGCCCCTGAATTCCTTACTAGAATCAACCTCTGTGGTTGGGTGACATTTCCAGTGATCCTGGCAGTTGAGACAGGCATGGGAAGGTGTTGGTCACCATTCTGGGCCTTCTAAGGGAGCCCCAGAAGTCATTCCCCCATGGTCTGTGCTTTACCACTCTATGCTTTGCTTTTATTGATCTCTTGTCCTGTTTCTCTTGTCTTATTTGTTTTTCTTCTTTCGTTGTCCTTCTTCCAAGATGAAGCTTCTGTCTCTTCAGTACAGCCGTGAGCCTAGCTGCCTAACTTAATCTCCAGGGACCCTTGAGGGTAATTTTATCCTTTTCCAGCAGATTCATTCTCTCATATCGTGATGCACATTATTGTGGATTGTGAAACTGCTAATTCCATGTTTGTTGGAAAATGTATGGGTTCCTGGCAAGAGAGGTGGACCCAGACACATGGATGGAAATTTGTTTTCAAAGTCCCTTACTTCCTGATTGTGGGTAAAAAGTTTTATCTCTGTGTGAACGAAGAGAACCTTAGTTGCTTTCTAAAAATAGGTGGACTGGGTTTATAGAATCCTGTTTTGCATAACATACGGGATTTCTATTTAGGGTAACACTGAACATCTTATCATCTAGGGCCCTTTACAACGCTTCAGAGGATTAAGTGAGGTGGTAGATTTCCTGCCCGAGAGGGTCTTTTATAAGTAAGGAGGATTCTGATCTATCCATGATTATTGAGGGTCATGCTGTGTGAGGTTTCTCTGATCCTGTGATCCCGATTGTTGTCAGCTTTATTCTTGGCTAAGTGTTCTCTCAGAATTTCCCAGAAGTACTGAAGTGTGGATTCGCCCTTGATTATGGGTAGCATTATCTTTCCTTGGCCTTCATATTTTTGTTTGGATTGTGTGTTTATCTTTTGGCTTTAGTCTAAGGGCAAATGACAAAGAAAAATATTTAACTAATACCTGATTTTAGGGACCACAGTAATATGATATGCAAAATGCCACATGAATATAACTCCTTAAATGACTGTTGTTATTTGAGATGTTATAATTCGTGCCAATATGAATAATAGGAATGATTCCTTTATTATACATTGTATTAAATACAGGCAACTGGAAGTAAGAGAGGATTTTCAATTCCAAGATAAAAAGTGATAGTTCATCACAAGGTCCAGTTTGTATTATTCATATAGTTAGATGATGTAAGTTACATGGTTACAGTCTATTAAAAAGTTGTAAGAGCTAAGCATTAATAAATAATTATCAAATAAATATGACAATTCTTAAATACAGGGACTTAATAATAATTCTTAATAAAAGGACTTTACATGAGAAAATTACATCATGGAAGAAAGCATGACTGGGAAGTAAACAATGGCATAAGTGTGACCATCCCTGGAAGATTTCTGCTGTTAAGAAGCAACCGAAACACCTCCAATGATGGACTCAGAGGAGAGTTTTCAATTGAAAGGTTTGGACATACAGGCCGATTGAAGGCAGGTCTGCTAACGAAGGCCTCCAGCACCCTAAAGCTCAGTCTTAAGAGAGAAAGGCATTCCAGAGTCTGTGATTTCCTAATGTCCTTGCAGCCACATGCTAAACAAACTAATTTGCTGAGAACGCAAAAGGACTGACAAACAAGTGAGAGCCATCTTGATAGAGAGGGTGATCATTGGCATGACCGACTCTTTCTTAATGAAATAAGACAGCTTTATTTTCACAACTTGATTTGTAATGTAGGTGAAGGATATTTAATGTGTTTTGAATGAGCAACACTATGCAGCTCTGTAGCATTCTACATTTGTGGATATCATTGAAGTCAGTGTGTCTCATTTTCCTTCTAAGGCTTCTGTGAGGTAGGTCACACTAATCATACCCATCATCTGGAAAGAACAATTGTAAGGCGCGCCTCCAGAATAGTGAGACTTGACAGTGTAATCGAATGCCTCTGTCCTAATGTCAGGGTCCCTGGGAGGCTGGTTATAAATCTGGCTGACTGGTACCTACCTCAGGCCACATGCCTCCTCCATGCTGTTCCTTCTGCTTGGAATGTTAGGCTGTTCCCACTTTACTTGCCTACTGAACTCCTATTCATCCCACAACAGCCTGCTCCTGGTATCTCTTCTGAAGTTTGCTCTGCTCATTTCCCAGCTCCACCCCCTGCAGTTGGTCCCTGTCTTCACTGGTGCCACCTCCCTCTTTCGTAGGCTATTAGAGCAGCTGTCACTGTGACTAAAGTGGTCCAGTCACCTAGGTTTTCTAGACGAAACTTGGGACACCCTGAGGCCCTTGCATCTGGGACATGTGTCTCAAATATCTGCAATTGTCCTTTCTCCACAAGAACTGGGAGCTGAGCTTTAGAAGTGTTCTTTAAATGCAGTTTATACCTCTTTACCTGCCATTCCAGGTCTTCAGGGGTGCAGGCCTGCCGTTATCACCCTGCTGCCCTTAATGGCAATTTAATAGAGCATCTTGGAGGGTTCTCTTCCAAAATGGAACACAACTGTGCATACATACCCACACACACGCACACACGCACACACGCATGCACTCACTGGGAAGTCACTGTGGTCTGGAGGACCTTTCACTTTGAGAAGGTTAATGGTTTAGGTTACAGATCAGGCTTTCCCATCAACACCACTTGAAGAATAAATTCAGAAGAGAAGTTGCCCTCTCAGATTGTGATTTGGGGGGAAAAGCAGAATTTGGGGTTCACTGACCAAGCTGTTTGTGCTTTGGCCCAAAGTCATGGGGTTATGCTTTTGTTTGTTGTACAGCTGCTCCTTCAGTGGCACGAGCTTCGTCCCAGACAATGTGGACTGAGGAATCCGTCCTGCCACCATCTCACTTCGTTACCCCAACCCAGCTCATTGAATTCCCCTATCCTGCTCTCTGAAGTAGGTGTGGTTCTCTCCCACTTACAGGTGAGAGAACTGTGATTCAGACAGTCCAGAGAGGTTGGCATGTGTACAGCTAGAGTGTGTACACTGTTCAGACAGAGCACAGGCTGACTGTGCCCTGAAACTGTGCTGCCTCTCAGCCCCCCCGTGAAACAGAGCAGGGAACCCTGCTTAGGGAAATTTTATAGATGAAAAATCACATTATGAAATAGATACATTAGATTTTGTATTTTAAAAAAGGCTTGCCATAAAAATCTTCGCAATTGGCCTTGCTTTGTGGGAAGCAAGATGTACCTTCCTTATGAGGGGCTCTTTTGAATACACTGGATAAAAGGCAGCTGTAGCAGCGTGAAGGCTGCCAGCAAGCGTGAAGTGGGAGTGGTTTTCATGAACAGCAAGAATTCAAACCTGTAACAGAAGAAACGAAGGGGACGCGGTAGCCGGCCGTGCTGCTAGTGATGTATTTTTGTTCCCTGTTGATAAGCTGTTAACTGTGTTATGCAGTGTGCTTTCTGTCCAACTGTGTCACTGGGGAGCGTGGTCAGAAATGTAGAGCCTTTTCTTAGTGTGTAGGAGACAAAGACTCTGGTCCTGTCCCTCCACCCTGGACCTGGTTCTTATTCCCTCTGGGGGCTGCGGTTTCAGTGGGAGTCCAGAACAGGCATTCTGATCATGCTGGGAGAGGGCCAGAATTGTTGGAATGATGTGGAAGACCATGCTCTTCACATTCAGGACTCTAAATTAATTGAACAGATTCCAAACCCCAACCCCTTCTCATTGCCCTGATATTAAGTTTTGGGCTGATTCCCAGGAAAGACCCCCCAGATTTCTAGCTGTCCAAACGGGAAGTTCATTTTTAAAAAGCACATTTGTGTTCAAGTAAAAATGGTCCTGTAGCATTGGGATTCCTGCTGCTGCAAGCAGAGCTTCCCTTGGGAGCCCATGCCTTCTTTATAAACTCAGTTTTCAGCAAAATTCATAGGGGCCAATTCCAAGCCTTTCCATATCGTTCAGCCAGCCAGCCAGCCAGCCAAAATACATTTGCTCAGTGCCCACTCTGTGTGAGCACTGTGTTAGGCATTAGTGGTGCACGGTGCGGGAAAGACTGGAGAGTACAGAAATTTTGCAGGACTGTGCTGGCCCCTGCCTTCATGTGGATTGCAGATTAGAACGGAAAATCATGCATGTGGCAACATACGCACGCAACCATAGTTCAAGCTAGAAACAGCTATGAGCGGTACAGGTGAACCTCAGCCAGGGTTACTGGGAAAGGCTTCAGAAGCAAGAAATGATATTTGATTTGCACTTTGAAATATTGGTAGGATTTGAGTTGCGGAGTTGGGGGAAGTGTATGGCTTCAAGGGGAGGAGGCACTGCAGGTGGAAGAAATATAAAAACGAGGGTGAATGGGTGGAATCGCATACAAATTTAAATGGCATAAGAAATGATTTCACAATGTAGTCCATGCTATATCGGGAAATGGAAAGGGTGACTGTAGCTCCTGTAGTCCAGAAAGGCTTAACAGAAGTCTTGGATAGAATATGGGAAGAGCCCAAAGGGGAAAGCCTCTCAGTCCCTCATGAGGACTGATTGTAAAACATACTGTAGCAGAGACTCCCTTGCCCTGCTTATGATGACTTTTCCGTTGCACACTGAAATTATTTGCAGTTTCATATGGTACAAATGCATTTCACTGCAAGTGTATTTGTGCAGAAAAGAGTTAACATTGCAGTACTGAAACCGTAATGTTTAAAAGGGCCTGCTTATAAGGTTGGCTCTTGGCTGGCCTCTGGAAACATGGCTTTGAAGACATTTCCTAAGTGAAAAAGCTGGCTCACTGTGCTTAGACTATTTCTACAAACAATGTGATTTATGCTGAACACCTGCTTTTTTTTTCTGGGAGCCTGTAATTTTGGTTCATGCTAGGTAGAGGGTGTCCACATGGCCGCCCAAACGAAAACCTTGAGTGCTAAGTCTCTGTTGGGCTTCCCTGGGCAGAAGCATCACATGTATGCGATTACATTTTCCCTGTCGGTGTAGACTGTGCTGTGTGGCCCTTAACAGGAGGCAGAGGACACAGGGAAGCCTGCATATGGATTCCTCCAGATGCCACGAGTGTCTTGTTCCCAGGTGACACTGTCATGTACCTTTGACTGTCAGAAACCTTAGCTGTGACTGCAACTATATGCTGAGTCCCATGAGTTCTCAGAATGTGTGAGTGATTTCATGGGCGCCACAAAGCAGCTAAGAGAAGAAAATACCAGTTTTCAAGTGCATTATGTCCAATTGTAGGAGGGCCTGATGATTTGACACAAACAGGACCAAGACCTGCATTTCCTGCTTATAATCATCTCCTTTATAACTATCTGTATTTGCAAGAAGATGGCACCTGATTGCCACATTGTACTGCCTGGTAATAAACATCCCTCCAAGCCCCTGGATTTCCAGACTAGAAGCCACCTTTTAGTCCCACTGCCATCTTGTCTGTGCTGTGACTGGCAGTGACCCAAGACGGTAGCAAATACTTTTTCCCCCCCCACACTGGGTGACCCTCGCTCAGGCTCATTGCTGACTCATTTGCTCTCTCACTGTAACAGATGTTGCATTTGGAGATGGAAATCGATGTTACAAAGTATTAACAAGGGGAGAACTTACAGAAAAGGGAACCCAATGACTCCCTGCTTATTTAATACAGCATGATCTTGGCCTGTTGTTATGGTGGCTTTTGCCAATAGATTTCAAGGGATGTAATTTTAAATAGGCCATCAGTTCTGTGAGGTTGTACATGCATCCCAGATAGCCAGGAGTAGTGAAGGGAGGAAGACAAGACCCAATTCGAAATGAAAGGACAGATCGAAAGTTTACTTGCAAAAGACACCTGCAGAATTCATGCAAGACTGAATGTAGGCAGGAGGCTGCTGGCCCTACAAATGTGTTTTTTGACCCATAATAGGTTACAGCCTGATTTAATAGGTCACATTTCACTGCCTTTATGGGCATCCTTACATCTTCTTTTCAGGGTAATTATCTCAACACACATCTGATGTGGCGATGTAATTGACTCCTGCTTTAGTACAGTTATAGGTTAATGAACTGGGCTGACTTTTTAAGACTAAATCACTCGTGTTTTGTTTTTGAAATGAAATTGAAATGTATTTGGAAGGCGATGTTTCATACATTAAAAATTCTCAGATGGCTGACAACTTTGATTTCTCATCCTTTATGCATCACAGTGTGTGGCCATGAAGAAAGGCTTCTAGAGGTGTCAGAAAGCAGCTTGGATGTTTGAAATTTAGAATCCAAGAGGAAAGAATGGCAAAATGATGTTTTTGATGAGTTTAAACGTTGGCTGTGTAAAATGTTGTGTGATTATTACAGAAGAGTGCTTTACGTTTTCAACAGTTTGCTTTCATTGGAGCTCCCTATGAATTTCAGGTATGCTATTTGGTTACTTTAACATCCCCATCAAAAAGCTTTCCAAAAGTCTGTTTCGAATATAATTGTCTTATCCCCTAGTGAAAGTTGTGTGATGATTTCTTTATTAGGAACTTCCAAATAATTGAAGGCAAGGAAGAAATAAGAGCTAATTAAGCTTAGAATTAGGATTGAGAAAATAGATGCTTAATACATTTAATTTACATTTACTTGTTGGTTATGGAGTTACAGTGCTATGGAATGCAAACCAACTTAAGTGGAAAAGGCAAAGTATAATGGTAAATAATCATCCATCACTGATCAAGAAGCAATTGGTTCTGTATGACATAATCTTTCTTGTTTAGAAAAAGGTATATGATGTATGTTAAAACACACACACACACACACACACACAGGCACGACCATACACCGAGATACCAAAATGTTAATTCTTTCATTACTTGTATTTCCTAAATTGTATATAAATACCATGCCCTTTTATTGTTTTAAAAGGAAAGTATGTATGTATTTTTAAAAAGAAGTAATTAGTGTGAGGAGCTCTGAAAGTAATAACGACTATACATTTGATTGTGGTTACATCTTTTTTTTTTTAATATCTTTATGAGGAGAAAGTAACTGTCCTCCACTGAAGGCTGTCTACAGCTCTTATTAACCAGCCTCTTACGACCAAATTGAGGGTCAGGGCCATTTTACAAGTGCCTGTGAAGAGGGCGGCCTCCTGAGTACTAAATGAGATTCATCCTGGAAATATGCAAAACTGGGGAGAGAATTAATCAGAATGGCAAATGCAAATGATGAGTATGCTATAGAGATGTAAAGCTGCTGTTGAAAAAAACACTGTCAAGGCTTGGCAAAATTAGCTCTCATTTCAGGAGCCCTTAAAGCAGGAAGATTTTATGGTGGAAAATAGGACAGAAGGCCATTTTCCTCTGTGCTGGATGGAAACCATCCAGGGAAGTATGCTGGCTGGGCAGAGTTCCTCAATATCAGAAATGCAGAGGAAACCAGGAAGAGGCAGCCCCTGAGTGCCCAGGAAACTAGCCCTCTCTCAGGAAATCAGTTAGAAGTCGTTCATTTTGCAAAGAGTTAAAATATGGGAGATGTGTGACCCCCGTGCTGTAAGAATTTCATAGACAGTCTTGAGCTTTTGAGAGAAAACCTCCATTTCAGAGAGCTTCCTCTTTGAATGAAGATGGAGATCTTTTCTCAAGTCACTGCGCATAGAACTAGCCTCACAGAGCTGGTCGAAAATGGCAAGTCAGGATGGCTGCCTATGTCTTCCCCTTTTTTAGCTTGCTTGCTGTTATTGGTTTATGGCCCGACTTTTCCCCAAAATGAATCAAGGCAGTCAAAAAATTAAAATGAATATTGGCAGAGGCAACTCAAAACAGTTATAAAAATTACTTAGAAGAAGAAGGGAGAGACACATCTGAAACCTCACCATGACCATCCACCACCAAGCGCTTATTCTAGCTCTGATAATGAGCTTTTTAGCGTGAGATAAATGTCATATCATCCTGTATGAGCACAGACTGACATAGAAGAAAACAACAGAGTCAGAGAGCCTAAGAGCAACTTGTGCGACTCTAGAAGCCCCCTACCTCCTCCCTCATTTTCTATGGGAACATACTGGTTTTGCTTAGGGGAAGATTTCACATCTCTGGCCTCAGATCAAGTGACATTCACAATGACCTGCACAGGCTGTTCTCTCTGCCAAGCAATTGTCCAGTGCTGTTCCTTGTTCTTAGGCCAAATGGCAGGGGAAATAAAAAATCAGTAGCCATTTCATCATGTAATGAACTTTGGGGGCCTTTTGAGTGATCAGAAAGTAAGTCGGACTTTATCGGACTGGAACCTGCAGAGTAATTTTATTGATTGGGTAGTTAAGCTCTTTTGCTTGATTCATGATAATTATGCACAATCAACACATCCTTGGTTTGAATGATTATTCATGTAAATGGATCCACCCTTACTAAAAAGCTCTACAGCTTACTGTAGGCTTCTTTGTTCATTTAGCTACGGTTGCTATCAGGGGAGGCATTTGTTACAAAAATTGATTAGGTGGCCAGGGAAGAGTTGTCCATTTCTTTGGGTTCACAAATTCTTGCAAGTTGTACCCGTAAGTTCTTTATAAAACGCAAATTCTGTCGTGGTATCTGAAAGTAGCTTGTAAGATTAAAACCATTGAAACTGACAAGCTGGAATAATAAGGGCCTCCTGTACTGGCATGCACTTTGCTGTCCTCAGTAGCTCACCATAAGTGCTATGTAAGCACCAGCCTTTGTTATTATTACTTTTCACATGCTTATCACACTGAACTTCTGAGGTAGACACCCATTTTCCAGCTGAGCAAAGGGAGGCCCAAGGTTGTGATAGTTTCCAATGGCTGCTGGAACAAGTTACCACACACTCAAGTGGCAGAAATGCAAACGAAGGTACCACAAACTTAAAACAACAGAATTCATTCTCCCATAGTGCTGGAGGCCAGAAGTTCAAATGCAGGTGTCTGCAGGATCTTCTGGAGGCTCCAGGGGAGAATCCCTCCTTGCCTCTTCCAGCTTTCGATGCCTGCTGGCAGTCCTCGGCTTACGGCTCCATCACTCCAGGCTCTGCCTCCGTCTTCACATCACCTTCTCCTGGGTGTATGTGTGCCTTCCACTGTTCTCTGTCCCCAGACTACGCGTCTTGTAAGGATACAGGTGATTACATTTAGGGTCTGCTTAGATAATCCAGGAGAAGCTCCTCCCCTTAAGATCTGAAACATAGTCACATCTGTCATCATAGAAGCTAATGTTCAGGGATTCCAGGCATCGGACAGGGACATTTCTTTTTGAGGCCATTTTTTTGGTCTTCTACAAAGGTCATCTAACCAGTAAGTGGCAGAATTGAGACCAACTGGAATTTAGGTAGCTTGCTGCCAACTCCTGTGTTCTGCCCAGTACTGTCTTAACCTCCACCTTGTCTCTGCTCTAGGGCAGATTTGGAGAACACTCAGTGTTAGGAAGCTGGCTCCCCCTGAGGTGGGATGTTTTGGAAATGTCAAGAAATCACAATAACAAACACAGAACCAAATCAGACTTACAGTTAATACAGCAGGATGATGTTTTCCCGTTTCTCTATAAGGAAGTAAGGCTTTTGCTTGGTATATTTCATACTAAAGACTTTTGGATATTATTTAGACTAAACTAGGCTAAAAAAGAATATTTTCTTTCATTATGCATTTTAGTGGGCTTATTATCAGCAGTATGTTTAGCATAAAATTTATTAGTGACATGCCCTTTAATTTAGCCTGTCTAATTGGTGCTAATTTAGTTAGATTGCATTGAATTACACCATTTAATGTAGCTATACGTGGGTCAAGAAATCTATTCCAACAAGTTAGGTAATTTTTCATGCAGTTGAACATTAAAAAAAAAATGACATTGAGGTGGCTGAAAAATGCACTAGTCCAAAATAACCATTTTCCGGGAGTCTTGTCAGAAAGAGCTTAGCACGCAGGGCTTATGTTCCATCTCCTCTCGTTTTCCCACTCTGTAAAAATTAGCCGCAAGTACAAATGAGGAAAAGGGGGTTGAGCCACTTAAGCATACCAGAATCTTTACAAACGATCCTGGTCGCAGCCTTCATTTCTGATGTGCCATGTTAAGGAGCAAATAACACTGAAGGGAACCAAAAGCTGCTTTCCCATCTTTCATCAGTATGTCTTCCTGCTTGAATCTTATTGGTTAGATGATGGAAGGGTGACATGATTGACATTTTTCCCTTGGTGGCATAAAGAAAAACAAATTGAGATTCAGAAAGCATACAGACAAAAACAAAACATCACCCCAGCCCCTCTCAGTGATGCGCGGTGCTCAGATGGAGGACGAAGAGTAGGGCAGGCTATGCAGTGGCAATTACCCTGCCGCCTGCCTCCCCAGGCCACGCCTCCTGTTTTCTCTTAACCAGTGCACATCACACATCTTCCATAGGTGACTAAATAGATGTCACAACATGACTGGAGCTCATTCTAGAATGTGCTAGCCACCTCCAGATGTGACTTGGTGACTTGTCTCTAGAAGGAAGGATTGCCCTGGTCTTTGGGCATCTACGGTATTTCACATGAGGAACATAGATGGCTTTTTCTTCTGTTTCCTATCGGATAACTAAAACACTGGGCGGAGTCCTGAACCATAGACAAATTTGACTGGGACTCACAGCTCCTCCTAAAGGGATCTGTGAGACCACGGGAGAACCAAGCACTGGGTGCCTTGTAAACTGAGTGGCGCCCTCCATGGGTTTGCAGCACAATCTAGCTTCTGCCTCTCCTCCTAAGTGCCCCACAGTAATGGGAGCAAGTGGCCCGTGGCCCAGTTGGTTTTGCCATTGTGCATGTCTGAAACGAGGCTTTCAGGGAATGTCCTCTTCAATGGCCAAAAAGACATCCACTTAGCCTGGGAGTGACAGAGTGAACAGAGGAGGAGACCTTCCCTAATGCCAGAGAACGAGGAGATGTGCCAGCCATCACTGGCAACGTCTGACCGTGCTGCCACCCCTAGGTTTGCCCTGCCCACCGGGGCCTGGCTCTGGATAGAGTTCAGTCACTGCTGCCACATCTCTGGGCTCTTCCCTGCAGGAGGCAGCTGAGCTGGTGTTTCTGTTCAGCCCCTAGTTCTGGCTCTTGGGTTGCCCGCCTAAGACTCAAGGCTGAGATGACTCAGCTGGGAAAAACGTCAGGGAGCGAGCAAACTGGAAGCAGCCTTTTAAAGGAGAGGCAGGAACAAGGTAGGAAGACACCCCAGACTCAGGAAGGCTGGGGAGAGTGCACAGGCAGCAGCATTCCCCCAGGGGTGCCTGGCCTTGCCAAAGCCCTCCTGAATCCCTCTGGGAGGTGGACCGCTCCCCAGCACCTAATGCTAGAGTGCTTAGGCATTAGGTCTCTCTCACTGAGTATCGGTCCTTCTAATAATAAAATTAATTTGACCATTTGGAACAAGATTTAGTAATGGGCCTCATCCAAGCCTCTAAATATGCATATTCCACTTTGGAACTGTACATAATTGCTCAATTGCACCTGCAAATCATGTTGTTAGCTCACTAATTATTCAAATAGTGGGGGCAATTCCACAATTGTGTGTGTAATTGTGTTAATTGTTAATGCAGCTAGGTACAGGTGCACCGTGACTAATTACACATGCAGAAGCGGTTCTCCAGCAGCCCACTGTCTCCACGCCTGGGCCTTCTTTCTGGGAGACAGACGTAAGTGGGTGACACACACAAAGCCACAGGCTATCAGTGGTGCGGCTTTCACTTGGGAGCCGCAGCATATACATGCGGGAAACAATCAGGTCTTTGAATTCAGCTGTTTATGCTTTTGCTTCTCTTGCCCGCCCCTCCCAGCATAGAGGGGCAGGGGCGCGCGCACACACACACAGTGACAGTCACACACAACCTAGTTTGTGGAGCTGGCTTTACTCATCTTTTCACTGATGGGTCCCTTGCCTGGTAAGATTAGCTTTTCGGTCAGGGGTTTTATTACTGTCTTTCCCAGTCACCCATATGGCTTCAGTAAACTCATTTATCTGAACCTAATATCAGGATATTTATGCCCCTTCCAGGGTAAGATGCAGCCTGGGAAGTGAGATTTAGGAAATATCTAGGACATTTTGATGGTTTACATCAATGGGACCAAAATAGGGACTACTGTCCCCTTCCCGCCCCACCTTTTCTCACATCTCTGCCCTAGCTCAGCCTCACCTCACCTGTGGCTTGGTGCCGGGCACTGGCAAGATCCTTCCTGGCTACAAGACACTTCTGATAAATGCTGATGGCTTCTGTGTCTGTGGGTCAGGAGACAGATGCATATCTCATGGTGAGGAGGATATGCTACAGATATGCCCTCGATTTTTCAAAACTGACCTGATATCAAATATTGTGTCCAGTCATCCCCATAAACCAGAATTTTTTAACCTTTGATTGATCACAGTGTATTTTGAAAGTTTGATCAAAATGATGGAACCTTTTGCCAGAAAGTGCACATAGGCTTACACACAAGATTTTGTGTATGATTTCTGGATCCCATGTGTGCATCCCAAGTTACCCATTCCACAAACACTCCGTATTCTAGCACCTAACAAAGTGCCCAATTCATTCAAGAGCTTTGATTGAATGGAATGCATTATATGAAGGAGCTCTGAGTTTGGGTTCATAATAACTAAATAAAGTTGGTAAAAATTACAATTCAAATATACTCATGTGTGTCTCTCCTTTTCACACACACAAAACTTTGAGATAACGAATTCTACCTTTTGGATTGGAAAGATATGGTCAACATAGCTATAGGTTTCTGTTATTGTCATGACCATCTGTTAGTTTCATAACACAGTTGGTAAATTTAAAATGAGTGTTCCCAGCCAAGTATGCATTTGATGATCTGGATCTCATATGCTTGGGAGGGAGGGAAGAGAGAATGGGTTGGAGGGGTGGGGTGCGCAGGGCAGGCGGTTATGGGCTTGTGTAACCATAGACCCACTTGTGCACAGAGTACGGGACTCTCAGGCTGCATGTGCCACATACACATTGCACCTCAGGCCCTTCTAGCAGTGGACATCTATTTATTTTGACTGTGCTCTCTAAGCCTAGCTCTAAAGAACTGGCTCTCTTATGAGACTCTTTACACACCCTCCCTGCTACAAGGAAGGCAGGTCAGCTGTAAAGAATTAATTAACACTGGCTTGTGAGCCCAATGCCAAAAGGCATATGGACCACGTGTAAGAAAAATCCATCTGTGAAGAATACAGGAGAACCTTTGTACAAAGCATGGGGGTTAGGGGCAAGGGAACCCACCCGAGTGCAGGCTCGGTCAGGTCGAGGAGGCGCGCTCCGCATCGCTGCTGCTTGGGGAGCAGAATCGACCTGCTTTGTACCCAAGTCTGTGGCCTGGCAGGTGCCCAGTGGAACAGGGACAATGCTAAAACTCACATCACAGGATTGTTGTGAGGATTAAATGAGATGATCCTTGTGGAGCCTTTAGCACAGTGCCCAGCACATATTAAATACTTAGTAAATGTGTTTATAATCTGCATCATTATTATCATTACTGTTACTATTTCTATTGTCATCATTTTAATCTATAAACATGGGAAAGTCATTCCCTCCTCCCCCAGCCATTAACATTGTCCCCCTGCCATTGAATATTGTCCATACTTTCCTTTTGTCATTTTCTATCGTCTGCCTTATAGCGTAGGCATTCTTGTGTTTGTCTCATCCCACCAGCTAGGCTACACAACTGAATTAATTCACTAGGGCTGCCTTAACAAAGCACCACAAATAAGGTGGTTTAAGCAACAGAAATGGAGCCTAGAAGTCTGAGATCCAGGTGTGGGCAGGGTTGGCTCCTTGGGAGGCATGCGGGAGACTCTGTCCCAGGCCTCTCCTTGGATTATAGATGGCCATGTCTCCCTGTGTCTTTCTTTCTGTGTCTTTTTCTGTGTGTCTCTCTTTCCTATGCAAGTCTTCGTTCATATTTTCCTTTTATAAAGCTGCCGGTCATACTAGATCAGGGCCCACCATACATGACCTCATTTTAACTTTATCGCCTCTGCAAAGACAGTATCACCAAAAGTAAATATCACATTCTGCAATTCCGGGGGTCAGGGCCTCAACATGAATTTGGGGGGTAATTCAGTCCATAGCAATAACCATGAATGCTATGGCCAGTGTTTTATATGTCTCTGAAGCATTGTCTAGCACTGTGCCTGGACCACAGTACAAAAAGCAGTGGCCCTGATGTGGTGGAGACCAACAGGCCTGGGTTCTAATCTCCTTTCCTTCTCCCCATGGGTCAGTTAGCCAGCCCTAGCCTACTCCCCATCTTAATGTGAGGGACTGATTGTTACTTCATGGGTGTTATAAGCATTACAGTTTATATATATGCAAAGTACCTGCACATAATAGATGCTCAGTAAAAGGTAGTTATTACATGTTTGCTGAATGAATTAATGAAAAAGTATATGGAGGAATGATTGAAACCTAGGTGTCTAGTCACAGTGTTGGCCAGAATTAGGTTTTTAAGTTCTTTTTTAAGATGGCCACCTTTTCATTGCATTTCATGGTTCTCTGCCAATCCCTGCATAATGGAAAGGAATTTGCCCATGGTTTGGGATGGTGTGAAAGTCAGTCAACTTTCTGAACCAACTTTTTGAACAACAGTTAACCCTGTGGCCCTGCATGTGTGTGTGAATGTGTGTGAGTGTGTGCATGTTGGAGCAGTCCAAGTTGCCTCCTTGAGATGTGATATTTAATTTGTGGATAGGCAAAGCTATGTCATTATCACTCCAAACTGAAGTATGTCTACAAAATGTCATAAATGTGTGTCATGTTGTGATTGAAATAAAATAAAACTTTCAATAGCAACAGTATATCATAGATTAACCATAACGTCCACTAGTTAAGAAGCAGAAGATAGGCACTTGTTTTGAGAGTAGGGTAATTGAAATTCACATTGACATTGTTCTTCGTTATGGTTTCAGTTCATTAGCATAGGAGTGTCAAAATCAAACTGAGATTTCCTTTTGCCTGCTTGTCTCAACATTGCAACAGTAGCTTAATGTGCATTATTCACTATTTGGTTGAAATAGATTGGAAAATCAGTAACACCAAAAAGCCAACCTCATAATCACCCATTTTTAACACCATGTCAATGGCTGTAAATCACAGAGACATAGATACGTGTAGTTGTCATGTTGAAGGTGATTAAAAGATGTTGAATCTCTAATCACTACAATGAAAGAGATTGTCATCAATAAAGAGACTCTAGAGCTGGGGAATTGTATTGATCTGAGCAGAGGAATTTGCAAACTCTCTTTCTCAGTTATCTTGTCCTTCCAGTACTGCAGCAGATACCTTTAAAGATATAGTAGCATGTGGTGGTGGGGGTGGGGTGGGCAAAGAAAGTCCATATTTTAGTTAGGGTACTTTGTTCATTTTCAGCCTCCAGGTCCTAATGGGAGTCTTCTCAGCAGATGGCTAAATCGTTCTTTTGTGTTATCTCAAAGTTGATGTATCTCACCCTATCAAGCCCAGCTCCACCGCCTTTGGCAGCACATTCTAGTTGGCTTAGGCATCAGGGAAAACATCATGGTGGCAGAGAGGGACTTCAGTGACCGTTTATCTTTCATCAGTATTACCCACAGGTGGCAGTTGGTTTCATGCTCACTCGAAAGCAGTATAGAATGGTGTATAAAATGCATACTAAATGGCCTAATGCGATGAAAATGAAGCACGATCAGTGCACTTCCATTAGGTTTTCTGTTTTCAGCACTTCCACAAAGCCACGTCTCAAGAGCTGTGACTGTGTGGGTCCCTGTTAATATCAGATCTACGTGATTGCAGGTCCGAGGGGTCCTTGCTCTTTGTTTACATCTGGGGCTGAAACCAGCATTCTGTGTGCAGTTGTCCCACCTTCCCCTGTCCTGCCCCTGTTCTCGCCACCCTCTTCTGTATGCTTGGGTGGTCATATTTGGAAATTTCCCCAGGCCCAGTTTGTCATGCAGTCACGTTTCTCATCACATCTGAAAGCTGGTGTGCTTCGCATGGTAACGAGGCCCTCTTTGTTTCGGCTGCTGCGCAGCTCCCAGCTACTCCCATCGCTCCTGCAGTCAGAGGGCTGGTGCTGCCCTGGCAGAGGTGGGAGGGCCTCTCGGAGTAAACAGCTCACCTATTCCTTGGCTTGGTTTTCAAAAACTGATTTACATCGGTTTCAGGTTTTAAGCTGTTACATTTACTCTGTTTTTTTTTAATGCATTGAAACGATTTATGAGCATCGTTTGCAAGCTTTGCTTGTGTGGCTTGTGTGTGTTTGCCCAGATTATTGGGCCCATGCATACAATTTACTGCATATTTACAGAAGAGGCTGAACTGAGTGACGCCCACTTGAGTATGTTCTAGAGACAGAAATGACACTCTGGGAAGGCATTAATTTCTTTATGAATTTAGTAGCTGTGATGGTATATTTCCCACCAGAACTACTGAAGAATATTATTTTCTGTCTTCTCTTGAAATGATTGCTGTTTGGTTTTAAATCGCTTTAAAGTGTATCCTGTGAACGTGTTGCCTTTACAGAGAAGCAGTTGGTCAATTTTGCAACATATGTGCCTGTGCCTTATCTCAGCCAATTAAGAATCCAGCCTTGCAGTCCTTATCTAGACCCCAGAAAATAAATGGGAACTGGATGCACTACTAGGATGGTGGGGTTGAGTTTTCTATGGCCCCTTTGGTATCCTGCCAGTGGATCATACCACCATTCCAGCAGAATATGTGTCCCCAGAATTAGGACAGAAATACCGGTTATTGCCAAAGTGATTATTTCACCACAGTATTCCATGAATCCTTAAGAATCATAAATATACTCTTATATAATACAGAGAGAATCAGGCCCCTTTGTTTTATAGCAAGGAGTCTTTGCCCTAGAGAATATAGGTGATTTGCCAAAGACACACACTTGAAAAAGGGACCCCAACTACCTGAATCAATGGTGAAGGATGATTCAAATGATGTATTTTGAAGCTATAAAAAGTTGCCTTGACAAAGTGAAGAATGTCTGATAGTCCAACCCTTACCATGACACACCCTCCTAAAGAGTCATTACTTGTAGATTATTATAAAATGACTTACTCTCAGTTTTATTGATTATCAATATAATCAGTTCATCTGATCACCACTCATAGTCATATTTTGAGGCGCTCTGTAATATCTGGGGTATCTGTTCTTCCAGTCTCTTCATTTCCTAGGTGAAGAACCCGAGAGAGATGTAGACAGAAGAATAGAACCAGGGTTGTCTGACCTCAGCAATAAGGTCCTTTCCCATTGGCCACGCCCCTCCTCCCACAGCAAACTGTACATTTAAAAAAACTCCCTCTCTGTTTTTGTTAGAATTAGACCAGTTCATTATGAGATGTATTCATTGCCTGACCCACAGCTCTGAAAACAGAGAGATGGAAATACAAGTCTATTGATATATTGAATTGACAAGACAGTGTGACTCGTTGTCACAGGGTCAGCTTGGGCCCAGTCAAGTTCAAAGGACCATTTCAAACATGACTGTAAGGTCTATTCACTTTGAAAGCTTCCAGTAATGATAATACTGGAAAGAGTAGGTTTTCTCTGATTAGAGTCAAATAGAATAAACAAATTAGTAGTGAACCCAGTAGAGGGAATGTGCAAGAAATGCAGCCTTCACAAAATAATGTTTTGAAATCCTCTTAAGGAGGACCCATTTTGCTATCAGATAATTATTTGTGGACCAATATATATTTATTCTATATGCATTTTCACATACATATTTCACATTTTCAGAGAAAACTAAAGTTTCAAATATGAAAATCCATTACAGGTCAATTAAATATTCTTTTTAAACTTTCACTCCTGAATTATTTCATGCAACAGGCTCAACATAATCTTGCCTTCTACTTTGATTTTATTTGTTATATGTAAAGGGAAATGGTACCAAATCCACTCATGGCCCTTTTCATCAGTTTCTCTTTGCGATCTTATGAAATAACCCATGAGCTACACGTTGTACTTTGTACGGATTAATTTGAAGTGATTGCATTGGCCATAGTAGTTGGAAATGCAAAGAAATAGTCATAATACGTTGTTTATCCTACAGAGCCAGGTGCATAAAACCTTATGCTCATCATAACAGTGGAAAAACTTGGGCTTATTGACCTACAAGTTCTATTTTCATGTATTACATGTTACATTATGTTATGTTGGCACAATAATGGAGTTTTGCAAAGTGAAAATAATAGAACACAATTCATACTTTTAGTAGGAGCTAGTACTTACCTTACTTTTTCATAATGTAATTGGGAGTCAGTCTTCTTATACAGTGGTTAATAACATGGTTTGAAGTCATGTGAACATGGTTTTCTATCTTGGCTGTATCATGCATTAACTTGTGTGACCTCAGGCAAATTACTTGACCTCTCTGAACCTCACTTTCATCATTTATAAAACGGGGATAGTAATGCCTACATCATAGTGTTGTCATGGAGATTCAGCAGATAAAGGATAGGCCTGACCCATTGTAAGTGCTCAACAAGTATTTCTGTAAAGAATAGCCATTTACATGACCATTTTAACACTGGCTATAACAACAAAAGACTTTGTTGACACAAAGTCCTCATTTTTGCTCCTTACCTTTAACTCAGTATACTGTGAAGCATTCAGCTGTGAAAATAACTATGTAGCATGCCAGTGATGCGGTGATCTGCGTGTAGCATTCAGGGTGCCTTGGGAGCAGCTGCCTGTAGGTACTCACTCCAGAGTCTCGCTGAACTAGGCCTGGAAGTTGCAGTTAGGTCCTGGTTAGGTAGCCCCATTGAAATGGGTCATTTCCCCTTTGGTATGGCTCTGCCATTTAAGGGCTGGATGTTGGGCTGTGTTAGTAAAATTGGGTAGGCAAGGAGAGGAAAGAAAGGAGACAAGAAGTTGCCTGACCTTACAGAAATACCACCCACTGTGCCTAATTTCACTTTTGAGATAAACACCCTGGGAAAGGAGGCATGGATGTGCAGTTTACAGAAGTGCCGTGTTTGCAGCTGCCCCACTGCATGTCTCTCTGAAGGCTGACAGTCACTATTATTTTCTGCTCTTAAATCATAATTTACAAAACAGGCTCATCCATCTAATCTTCTCTTCTCAATATTTCCAATGAGCTTGCATTGTATTTCCTCATCTCCTTGGTTTGATTGGCTGTTGTTTAGAATTAATGTGGTGCTATGGAAGCTGAGGCAGCGACCAGGAACCCTTATACACCAGTGAGCCGCACCAGGCTCTACAGCCAAAGACGCTTAAGTAGGAGCTGCCGCCTATTGCCTGTTACACCTGGCTCGAGGCCAAGCTGGACTGTGAGTTCTTGATGGTCCAGCTTTAGAAGGTGATGGCGAGGGAGGGCGTGGTCTGCATTGCTGGAAATGAGAGAGCAAACCTATCAGAAAGGTGCCAGACACTGCTTGCCTTTCATGTGGCCTCTGTCCTGGCTTTCACACTGCTTTCTGGGACATCGTCTCATCTCAGTCTTAATAATCACCATGGAGTCACACTGTTTAAAATTTTCTGAAGAGATACTCCATTTAGATACTATTTTCAGGGGTAAGGTGGAGCACAGCTCCTATCCCCTCAATTCCCAACAGAATAGAGAGACTGTACATAAATCTAGTAGATCTTCCAGTAGAAGAATTGATTTGAGCTTCTTGAGTTGCTTAATTAAATGGAAATTAATTAGATTGAATCAAATGGAATCATGAAGGAATGAGTCCCTTCTCAGTGCAGTTATAGAAGCAGTGGTTATGTAGTACGACTACCAAAACTTGGCCTTTCCCGTCACATGGACCAGAGTTTAGTCCCAGGCCTTCCAGTCCCATGGCTGTGTGACTGACCTTGAGCAAATCACTTCACCTCTCTGCACTTCATTTGTCCTCCTCCACTTTAAAATGGAGCGCACGTTAGAAGGTTGCAGTATATAATTCCCAGGGCCCTTTCTGTGTCAAGAGTCTATCATGAGAGGAATATATCCATTACTGGACAAGCAACTGAAAAGTATTCTGCTGCAAATTCACCGGTGGTGTTAGCTTTGCGTGTGATAGATGGCACATTTCTCATTAGAGAGTTCTTTTATTACTTGGTCCCCCTCCTTCTCCCTGCCCCCACCAGATTTAGTAGACCACAGTCAGAGCCCTAATTCTTTGGGTCAGAGGCCTCTACCAGAGCTGCAATGGCTGTCAGTGCAGCCCTCTTTCAGAGAGCCCCTCTGACTCTAAGTAACTAAATTTCTACAGGCTCATGACATCTAAAGTCAGTATTGACCGTGGGTATTCATGGGAGGACAAGTTGCACAGTGTATTTGGACAGCCAGTGAACCTGTAGGAATTTTCTTCAATTGGATGAAAAACGGCCAAAAACAAAAGTTAGAAGAGGGGTCAGGCCTGGAATAGCAAGGTACTGACCTCAATACTGGACCTCAGTCCTCAATGCCTAGCAACCTTGGAGACCTGGCTGGAGGAAAGAGGGGGTCTGCCAGTAACAACAGCAGGTGCTCTTCACAGCCCAGAATGTGAGACTCGATTGTACAGGTCATGGTTCTTCAAGATGCTCTTCTTCCTCTCAAGTTTTCAACGTGCCATCTTGTAGGTCTCTTTTTTAGACCATCAGAGCTTTTTGCCTTTTAGGTTGATAGTTTGGAATTCAGGATGACATTATTTGCCCTATAACAGAGATAAGTATCCTCTCATCTTAGAGGGAAAACATGGTTGCAGTTCATGAGCTTGGCTCCTGAATTCCAATGGCTTTTGTGGGGTGTCTGTGAGTCTGTGTTTATGGACCAGCAACACGAAATAGTGGAAGGGACCCTGGATTGAGTAGCCCCACACCCAAGAGCTAGTCTTCACTGCTGAGCAACCATAAAACCTCACACAGGTCACGTCACCTTTAGAAGCCTCAGCTTTTGTCATCTTGAAAATGCAGCTCATTCTGTCTTCTTTGCCTACTCACAGAGTTGTGAGGAACAAGTGGTGGTGGGAGGGAGCGAGGATGTGAAAGGACTGTGCAACCCAGCATGCACTCGACCCTCCCAGGGAAGTGCCTGACCGAGCGTTGGTCTCAACAGCAGCCGTGGTAGGTCTTCTCCGTATTGCCCTTGTGGAGATGACTTTATTCCATTTTCTGATTTCCTAGGCCACCAGGGTGCTGTTCTTTGAGTTTTGAATTAAGGGGTTAATATCTTCACATGAAGAACTTAGGAGATCTCGCTTGGGGTTGGATGATCATTTATAGAGAAGAGAAACTGAGAATCTTGAAAATGCCAAGTGGAAGACTTATTATCACAAAACAGATGTTAGACATTGCCTTAAAACCTTGCGGCATCCTGATAAGGTGTCATGCTTTCCTTTTGAGC
Organism: Phataginus tricuspis; assembly: GCA_029783875.1. Classification (NCBI taxonomy): domain Eukaryota; kingdom Metazoa; phylum Chordata; class Mammalia; order Pholidota; family Manidae; genus Phataginus; species Phataginus tricuspis. The sequence continues at coordinate 126,822,216 of JAQQAC010016209.1, read as the reverse complement.
ATTGATTGTAAAACCAAGGCAGAATATTTTGAAATTAATGAAATATATTAAGTATACCTAAGTGCTAGGCTAGATAATTTCAAGATTAGTGTGAGCATAATAAATTTTTCTTTACACTATGCCCTCAGTCCAGAGTCTTCTGGGCACCCAACTAAATGCACACTAAGTATTAATACTTGCGTCATTTAAATTGATATGGTATTTTAGATTTAGAAAGTCCCTCTTCTTTATGATAATCCATTTGAGTGAAGAAAGACCTTAAAATTGATTCTAAAGATCTCAAAAACAATTTATAGTGTAATACATATTGCTGAGTTCATTTATCTCGAGTTGGGAGCTTTTATAGATTCCAGCTGTATGTCTTCGCCACAAATCTTGTTTTTTGTGCTCATGGCATCAGTGAGAATAAATGGAAGGTGTGGCATCAGTGAAGGCCACTGGAGGGAACTTCCCCATCTCCTAATATATCACTGTCTCTTCGTGTCTGTCTCTGATGGGGACCGACAGCAGGTCAGCTTCCTAAGAGTGAGCAGCAGTCATTGCAAGTAAATTAATGAAAGGCAGTGACTCCTGATCTCTTTGACGAGAAGGGATTCTTGCTGCCAACATTTAGAAACCACTAGAAGTGGTCTCCATTGGAAACCAGGTTTCGACTTTCTGCCCTGGGCTGCCAAAAGTATTGCAGTAGAAAATGTGAAAGTAAGTTGAACTTTGAATTATAATTTCACTGACTGTCTAGTGAAATGGATTCGTGCTCCGGCACTGCACCTTTGAGGCTTTGGGTTGATTCGCATACGATAAAAATCTGTCTGATCTGACAGCTGAAAAGGTCGCGAGCACACTTGACGTCTGGTGGTCTCAGTACATTTTCAGTTCTTGATTAAAAAAGGAAGATTTGAGAACCATTATGGGATTTTTTCAAAATAATCTTTTCAAACAGAACCATTTCTACAAGTTTTGGCTTTAAGTTTATTGACTTCGCCAAGTATAGATGATATTTTCACTACCACTTAGCAACAACTTCTAACTCACCAAGAAGCTTGCACACGACTGAGGCACTTTGGCTCTGGGGCCAACGTGATTTTTGAAAATGACATCTGGTTGTCATTATGGTCTCCCTGATATTAAAAATTGAATTGTGTACATTTTAACACTTCCACTGAAGTTCTAAAGCATCCTGTGTGGTAGCATTTTGAAAACATTTGCTGGAATGGCTTGATCTTTATTCCTGCAGATCATGCAGGCTCTGTGCCTGTGCAATTTATAGCTTTTAACTTTAGATTGGAGACTTCTGTTAATTAGAGGTCAGCTGGTGAACACAAGTTGTTTTGAAATTGATTTGCTTTGGACCACGGATTGATAGGCTTCTTTGAACAGATGGGAGATTAGATTCTAGACCAACCCTTTCTTTTATATCTGGAGAAACTGTGGTTTGCCCAAAGTCATATAGTGCCATAGTCAGTACCTATTTGAATCTTATCTCTGATGCAGAGTTACAGTTAAGCCCCACTTCCTTGTCTGACCACCCCAGATCCGCAGTTTTCTCTTCTGCACCATCTTATTACAGTTATTGTCAAAGCCATTCATCTGTCTTTTTAAAGTGGGCTCACCGCATAGTATGGGTTGTGATAATTGATTTCATTCCCCCCATATTAGATATTCTGAAAGTTTCCATATTTGGCCATCTGAGTCACATTACCCAAACTGGTTCTTACACCCACTTAAAGAAAAATCTCCCATCTGACCATGTGCCTGATTCAGGGATCACTAAAATATGTGCTAACCTGCACTGTACTCATTTTAGGTGGCCCTATCTACTCATCTAGAGTACAGGCTCCCTGTGGACATTTATTCTTTATCATCTACTGAATTTCCCATGACACTTAGTGCAATATACTGTGCATAGTGGTCATGCAATGTATATTTTCCGCTTGGGACAATTTTCTTGACATGAACAGATTGTACAAACTCCAAATTCGGAAGTACCCCAACACGTTGATTCAGGAATAAGTGTGTTTTTTTCGCTGAGTATATTTTATTTGTATCAGTAATGTGATATAATTGTACCTGGAATTATGAACACCTGCCATGTGTCTGTTTATCTTGCCTACTTCCACAGCTAAGAAATAACCAATCCCTGGTTTTCCTGTGAATGTGAGACAAGCTAGGATGGTTGGTGCCATGCATATGCTGTCTGTGTTAATTGGCATAAACTGTCAGGCTCCACAAACATGGTACACCGTGCATGGCTCCCTCTTGAGATGCCCCACAGAGTGGGCCCACACTTAATGCCACAGACCCTTTCTTTATGACACTGTGTCAAGGGTCTGGGTTTGCAAAGTCACTTTCAGGAAAAGTGCCATGCCCTTCCATGAGCTAAGTGTTTCAGAGTGTCCCATAAATGGTGGGCAGATGGGGCCTCAGGCCATCTCTCAAGCTAACTGGAGATACTAAGTAAGGCCCAGGGGAAGTTTAAGAAACAGGAACTTCTTGTCTTTGTTCTATTGATTTTTCTATCAACAAAAAAGTGTAACAAATTGTGGTGTTTTCGAATAAAAGCATCAGGAATAGATTCCAATTTTAACAAGCAATTTCCTGGACACACATGCAGGTGCGTTTGGGGGGAGGCTGGATGTAGCAGGAGATAGGTACCAGTGCCAGGCTGCTTAACAGTGCAGGAAGGGGGAGGGGGAGGCTTGTGAATCATTATTTATAATCGAACGAAAGGGCAATTTTGCCAACTCTCCATTCTTGAATATGAGTCCATCTTCCTGGTAATCAAACTATTACTGTGACACAGTTTACTTATCAGGAGACCAATTTGAGATTGTGACCTGAAAGTAGAGGCTGTCTTTCAATTCATTTGAATTGCAAGCAGGGTAGAGAACCTATAGCTACTGTGACATATTTTTTTAAACAAAATCAGGCACGTACATTGTCCTCCTATTTACATTTCTTTGAGAAGAAAAAAATCACATAAAAGCTATCAAGAAACACATTTCACAGCAGGCAAATTAATTGGTTTTACAATATTTGAATGGAGGGTTTGTCAAATAAAACATGCTATGACAGTTAATAGTGTCATTTAGAGCCAGAAAATTATTGGCTTATTTGTTATTGGATAAAAGAAAGCAAACATTTTGTATTAGGAAGTTTTAATGTGTTTAACATCCTCATTAGGGATTAATGGACATGCTTGCTTAGCATTGCGCCTCATTAATTTGAGGCTAAACAGTTACTTCTGTGTTTCAATCTCAGTGTTGTTTCTTAACATTTTTTCCCTTCTCTTTAATTAGATCTTGCATTTGAGTTTGGTCTCTACACCATTGGAGATGTAGAATTAATTAATGAGATTTATAAATCTAATGGAAGTGAGTTATTCTTAGCTGTCGTTTCATTTTAGTGAGCAGTTAAACCACATCTAAGTGGGCACTGCTCTAAGAGATTTCAGAAGTATAGAAAAAAATGTGAACTTCCCTGAATATATTTAGCAGTGTCACTTGGCATTAATAGATAAAAGTGTTTTAATTAGAGTTATAAATAATAGGGAAGCTGGCGATGATTTCGTTCCCATGCACACAGCTTGTTCTTTCGGAACGTCCCTGTTAAAGAAGAGCAATCGTTAACTCCATGTCTGTGGAATCGCAGTGTCATCCACTGGCAATTAAGACAATCTTAAGCGCACGGTTTAGAGAGTCAAGAAGGCGCCAAGTTCGTTAGGGGTTCGTCTGAAAGTGGAGCCAGTTTCTATCAAGTATATTGTGTTGTCACGTTTTTATTAAGGGACTGTATGGGTACAATTTATAGAGTCTATTCCACGTACATTGCTTTAAGGAAAATGTAGCTAGAAGAAAATCAACCTGAAATTGGGGTTTCTAGTTTTAAAGCAGACATTCAAATCATCAGCTATGTATTTGGAAGACTACAGTAGTTGCTTCAGGGTGAGAGAGAATGAATGTCAAGGAAAGACCTTTCTCTTTGAGAAGATTTTCAAAAATAAGAGCCAAAGATACATATTTAAAAGGTTCTTTCATAAATGGGGTTATAGCACTTAATTTAAGCCCCCATCTATGCCTGTGGCAGTATCTTCAGAAGCCCCCAGAAAAATATGAACTCCCACTTTATTTTCTTCCCGGATGAGGAACTCCTTGTATCTTTAGAAGCCATAAATGCTTTGAGGAACTTGTCACTCTGAGATGTATTATAAAAGATGATTGTTTTTTAAATGTTTCATGCTGACAACCACCTAGTGAAATGTGTAAAATATTTGCTTACGTACAAAATATTCAAATAATTACAAATTTCTCTTCTTTAAACAAATTGGAAACTCCTTCCAGTATTATATAGGAATGATCTCTCTTAGGAGGATATGGGCTAATGAAGTTCTCTGCTTCCCTAGAGACCTGGTTGAATTCTTTTGGCCTCAGGGAGGAGATCCTTGAGCCCTGGGGCCATATGTGGCCCTGGGATTCATTTTATTTGGGTTCTGGGCAATGTTCTGGGATTCACCTCTGTGGAATCCCAGAGAATCGTCACTCCTCTTCCTGGGCTCTGTTTGTTCCATTCAGAATGAAGCTTCTTTTAGCTTAGAGCAGACGGAGAACTGTGCTCTGTGGTTAATTAGCTCATCAGTGTTGGAAAGGGCAGTAGCTGAGGTGGGGAGCACGGTGTCACCTCCCCCTCAATTACCAGGGCTACTTGGTCCCTAGCCCTCACCTTTCCCCCGGCCCTCCTTCCTTTATCTGCATACTCCTGGAATATAGCATCTCCTTCTGTGTTTCACATATAGCTAGCTCTTTCTCTCTCCCAAAACATTGCCAGATAGTTCTTTTATACTCCTCTAGCCAATCCATGTTCCTATTCTCTAAGACATCTATCTCCTACCTTTCCTTTCTCCTCACATTTCTAATAATCACCCCCATTCTTAGCTGATGACCTCACCACGTACTTCATAGAGAGAAATAGATACAGTCAGACAAGTACCATCTCGTCTTTGGTCTTTATCTTCTCCAGCCCAAGTGCTTATGTACCTAGGCACTATGCCTTCCCTCCTGTCACAATGGAAGAAGTGTCCAGAAGCGTCCGTGCTCCTATTCCAGGGCACCCTCTCCCACTGCACCCTGATCCACTCTCTCCTTCTCAAGGACTTTGCTTTCAAAATCACCCACTTTCTCTTTTGCAACATGTTTTCCCTCTCCACTGAGTTATACCCATTGGTATATAAATATGCCTTGATATCGTCCCTCTCAAAACATGAAGGGAAAACCTTGACCTGGCCCACGTCAGCACTCCTCCCAGCATTCTCTGCTCCCTTTCACAGGAGGAATTGTTGTTTCTTCACTCTCTCCTTCCACCCCTCCCCCTCTTTCCTCAACACACCCAGTCAGGTTTACACCCATAGCATGTCACTGAAACAGCTCTGACCAGGAGCTCGAGCCGCCAAGGACCTAGGTCTTGCCAAACCCAACAGCCAATTCTACATCCATATCTCACATCATGGCCACGTTCTCCATGATGCACTCTCTTCTACAGGCTCTGGGATACCATAGTTACCTGATTTTCCCCCTGCCTCCCCAGCCACTCCTAAGAGTTCACATCTGGCTTTGGAATACATGGCATGTGATAGATAGTATGCTATGCTGTATGGAATGTGGACTCCTAGCAAAAGGGACTACATATGGTCTTCTGGTTCCATTTTACTTCAAGGTGACTAAGGAGTGACACCAGTTTTACAGATGAGGCTCAGAGAACACGTATGCCACCTGTGGTACGTGACTTGTTATGTAAGGGTTGTCTTCTTAATTACATTTGTATTGGTTAGTACAAACATTAGTTTCCCTTTCCCGTGCATTTAAAAACCATCAGCCGGGGAAGAGGCAGAATGTTGAGAAGTGGGCTGCTACATGGAATAAAATCTATGTAATAGGATAAAATAGGAGAAGAACATCACAGAATCCAAAGACACCTGAGAGAGCATGTCACCTGGCAACCAACCAGCGTTAAGGTGCTGTAATTCTGTGACCGAATGGGAAATGTAAGAACAGTGGTGTGCATGAGAGTATTTGATGGGGCGTAAGTTTGCTGTTGTATGTAGAGACGAAATCGTCTTTTTATTCGGAGATTATATATACCCTACCTACCTTTTGGATGTTGTTTTTGTAACATTCTTTCTTGACAAATTTAAAAGTTGGGGATCTTAAGTGGACCTTCTGTTATTTTTGTGTGCTTATGTGAAATTAAAATACTAAGAACTTGTAATCTGTTTCCATCCATGCCTTCACTGTCTAGGCTGGAGAGTATGCAAGTGAACTGTCCCAAATCACACAGCTAATTATTGGCAGAACTTGGACATGGAACTGTTTCCTGACGGTCAGCGTGTTTTTATTCTCACTTTGTAAGATTGTATTTCCCTGAAAGGGAGATCACTGCTTTGCAATTGTTCAGTTGCTCTGTACTAGGAGAGTTTGCTATGAGCCAGGAATAGTCGGAAGCCATACAAAACTTTTAAAACAGCACTAACATTTACTCTTTAACCGGCAAGATTCAAAAGGGAACTTGCTTCTTGAGGGCTTTTGTATATATTTAAGTCACACATGTTAGCCTTGTTAACAGTGGCCGTTGGTAGGGTTCAGAAATTGCCTTCACTCCAATTTGGACATCTGTATTTTTACAGTATCCTCTTTCACTAGAAGAGATAATGGACCTGCACACAGACAGCCATTAACGTTAATGGCAGTACAGTAAGTAGGGATTTAGTGGAATCAAGGCTTTAATCTTAAACGGTCCTTGGTTGCAGAGCTAGGACTTGGACAGGACAGAAGTACATATCCCATAGGCCCTGAGGAATCAGTTGCCTGCCGAGGAAATTCAAAAGGCAGGGGCCATGGCCAGAAGGTCTGTGCGTTGTAGGGCGGGCACCAAGAGCAGACAGAGGCTGAGAGGGGAAAGGCAGGAAGGGTCAGCATCTGGGGAACTGGAAGAGAGAAGTAGGAGGATACAACTTGAGTGTGAGTAGCAAAATTAGGAAATCTAGGCGAGAAGCCTGGAGAATGTGTAAGTAGGGGGTCTGGCCCTGGAAAACCTGGCCAAGCGAGATTGCATGGCTTAGGCATGGCTACGGGCAGTGGCCACCGCTGCTGCAGCAGCCGGGATGACCTCACCGCTCAGCGCAGCTGGCCCGAGGCTGGGCGTCCTGTGGGGATTGTGGGTCGGGCAGCCAGGCTGTCCCTGAGAGGCGCTTGGTTTCTTAGGGTAATCTTTCTGGATGGGTATCTTATTTTTTTTAAGGCTATAACCCCCTTCCCATTTATAGCTCACTCTTCCATAGAAACTAGTTATTAGACCAAATAAATGAACAGTGAGCTAATGGCTATTCAGAGCCCACTGAATTAAGTACTCTTCACTTGAAATTCCATCTGCCATTAGGTACTCTCAGCTGATGACGGGCCTTTCTGCATATGCACTCCACTGCTGCCCATACCTAATGTAATCAGCGAAGAGATGGTCTCATCAGGAAGTACATGGCCCACCCTTCCCCCCCCCGTCCGCCCCACCCCCCACTCCCCACTTCTCACTCAGGGTGCTGACGCCTTGTCGGGGCCTTCAAGGGAACTGAGGCCAGAAGGTGGGGATGGGGACCTATGAGGCACCCGCTGCCAGGCTAAGGTGCATCTCAACCTCACAGCTCTTGAAGGGGAATTTTTATTTCCCTGTATAGATAGGGAAACAGGCTCAGCGAAATTTAAGTAACTTGCCCAAGTTCACAAAGCAAGTTCAGTATCAGACCTGGGATTAAAATCCAACTGCATCCATCTTCAAAAGCCATGCGGGCTCTTTCCACTATCCCTCAGCGTCCCCAGAAAATGTAGTCAATTCCTGTGTCTCTTTGCTGTCTCTTCCTTTTTATTGTCAGTTCCGTGTAAGATCTAGACAAAGGGTCATTTTCCATACTTGGCTTATTTAAAATGGCAAGTGTTAAATTCCTTGGATCTTCATGCTCCAGTATGGTCCCTTCTTTTCTTAGAGAGAATGATGAATATATTAGCTTGTTTTACATAGAGTATTTTGACCATGTGACTCCCTTAAAAATTGGCCAGAAGCAGTATTTTAAGGTAAACACCACCTCTTCAGACACCCAGGACTTTTTCTGTATTAAAATGAAATTGAAATATGAGCTAATTGGCTGTACCACGTAACCGTTGTGAAATCTTTTTTGTTTTGATCAAAGTTGTATTACCTGAGGACTTCTGCCTGCAGCTTATGTAATATTAACTGTTCCTGTTTAACCACAGATTCACGAATACAAACGAGAATAGGGACAGGTTAAGACGAGGCAGGAAGCGAGGGACAGAAGGATGCTGATGTGAATGGGTATGTTTGTAGTTTTCCAAATCGGAGAAGTGGGCCTGGCCAGTTGGGGAGGGGACATAAGGGGCCCCAAAGCGCGTGCACAGGTGGACTTCAGACGCTGCTGCCCCCGATTTCTACTGACCACCAGCGGTGGGTATTTAGGTGTTTTTAAAAGGTGGAAAACTTCTTTAGCAGTACAGTATCATGACCTGAGGTTCCGTTTTATTAGCAATGCCGTGTCAGGGTTGCTCTATGACCCATAAGTGAATCACGGGGGCAAGCGTGGTGATTTGTTAATGAAAACGCAGATGAAATGAGTTTGGAAGCTACTGTCACTGTCAGTCGTGGATGTTGTTTAACTGGGCCGGTGGCATGGAACTTGGTGTTGGTGTACCACCCAGTGTCACTTGGCACAGTCCAAGCCTTGTCTGCCAATTAAGCTTGCAGTTTTTGAGTTTAACTTTGTGAAGTCTTTGTCAAGGTGGAATGTGCCTGGAATAGTGGGCTTTGACTGCCAGGTGCTGTGGGACAACCTTGGGATGATTTTAGGGAAAACAAAATGACCTCTCTGCCTTCACAGTCCCTTAATAATAAGGGACTCAGTGACATGCATTGAACTCTCCTGGGTTAACCACAAGATGATCGTTATTCTTTTAATGTTTTACATTAATCTCCATGTTTTCTATTAGTGCTCGGGGCTGCTTATGTCTCTCATTGCCACAATCAGGGTATTTTTGATATCTTGTATTACCCTAATCGCCAAGAAGTATGCTCCAAACTGATTAATTCCAGAATGATTAAAACATCCTATGCAATTCATTTATTGTTGCTGCAGTTAATTGAATATTTGATGATTTAAAGGTACCCTGATTATTTCCTAAGATATGTGTTTATCACCAGGCAGATGATCTGTGCATGGTCTCTCAGTGGCTACACGGGGTGGCAGCCTGCAGTGTCACATGCACTTGTGAGGGCTCTCAGTCAACTCACCACCTGTCCGACGTGCGCCTGCCTCCGCTGGCCCTCAGAGGCCCACATCCGTGCCCAGCACAAGAGGGTTGTCTGGGGCCAGGAGTGGAGCACAGCGTCCCCTGCGCAGCATGCAGCTTGCTTTCTGCTCCAGAAGGAGGGGGCGGAGAGGGGGATGCAAACGGACGCTGCAGCTCTGAGTGGCTAACTTGTGCTTTGTGGACTATCTGAATACTCAAGAGTGGATTTAAAGAGAGGAGAAGGTGGCTCCGGAATTCAGCAGCCGCCTGGCAACTCAGCGGGCAGTGGTGCTAAGCCCAGTGTGACCACTAGTTCTCTGCTCAGTCTCCCTTTCACACCTGTCTGAGTGACTCCTGCACAGTCCCTGCGAGAGGGGTGTGTGTGAGAGGGACAAGGACAGACAGAGAGGGGACAGAGCCCTTGGCTGGGCAGCCCTCTGGCCAAGTCCCAGCCTTGGTTCAGCTTCATTCCAGCGTGCAAAGTGACCCCAGTGTGCTTCACAGGGGCGCAGAGACTGAAGTGGCCTCAGGTGGCTCCACCACTCCTCGGCCATGTCAGAGCCTTGGCCTCTCATTCCCATATGGGGTGAGGACTACAGTGGGGACCTCGGCAGCTGGGAGCTCCTGTCGGACATGGCTCTGTCTGTGAACCCGGTAGGTACCCTTTCCCTGACACCTGATCAGACCTCCCGCTCCGTCTTGTCTGTTTCCCTGTGTTAATGTCTGTCTCCCCAATTTGTGTGGTGTGTCAAAGGCAGAAATTATGTTGTCTTCACTGTCTTTAAATCCTCCCCCTTGGCACCATCCTGAGCACAGTGTGAGCTCAATCAGGATTTGTTGTCTGAAGAAATAAATGGGAGACCCGATGAATAGGCAGCCGGGCGAATGAATGCGATCCTATTACCCTTGTCACGACCACCTTACAAAGTGTGTCCCAGTGGGTCTCTAATTGTTTGTTTTCCCGTCCCATGTAGACATTTCACTCTCGGGGAAAGAGGCCAAGGCTCGGAGGGTTTTGTATCGCTAGCTCCCACGCTGCACCCTGTTCTAGGCATGGAGCAAAGGCTCAACGCTGGCCGGGGGAAAGCACTTGTGGCCCAAATGTACTTGTCCTGCGGGGAGAACAGCTGTGGGGCAGGGCTAGATGAGTTTGCAGATGACTGTGACTCCATGTGAAGGCTGGATTCCAGTATTTTACTTGCCTGCCCCTGTCTGTAGAGTTCTTCCCAGTCCTGAGTGCTACCGACCCCAATAAGTCATTATTAGATTTGCTGCAAAGCCCCAGAGTCCACAACTCTTTCTATTTTGACAGCATTTCTCCCATAAGGAAATGGATATTTATAATACCAGGTATGGAGATGATATCTGCAGTTGGCAAGAGTAAGTCAGATCCTACCTTGAAAAGACGAGAAGACTGGACTTAATAATAAAGCAGCGAGCAGAGCAACAGGGCAAGGGGTAATAACCTGGCTCACTGCGTGGGGCTCTGTGGGTTGCATAGCACATTCATGTTACTTATTTCATCTGCTGCTCACAGAAACCCTGTGAGATTTGAAAGGAGCTGGTATTATTATTATCATTATTTTATTTTATTTTACAATCGGGAAAACTGGAATTCAGAGGGGTACAGTTACTAAGTCCTGATCCCAGAGGGTAGGGCCAGGACTCCCACCCAACTTTTTAGACTCATGGATGAGTGTTCTTGCTATGTCTGCACATTGCTGATATTTTTGTTTCCTCTTTAATTTAAAAATTAACTTTATGTGTTTGTATGGGAAAAGGAGAGCAAAGACCTTTTCATGAGAGTGGACCTCACCTGTTCAGCCCAGGCAGCCCACACTGATACAGTGTAACAGTGGTATGGAAGACTTAAGTCTCTGCTATAATCGTTTTGACCTTTGTGTTTGGGGAAGGTATTTGTTAGGAGTTCAAGGATTGTCTTGGAAAATACGGCTGCTGGAGCACTGAGCAATGCAATGAGATTTTATTTACTATTAAGAATAATCAGCTGTGTTCTGCAATCCTGTAATTTGTTAGATCAGCATTGCCCAGTGTATGTTATGCAAACATCCATCCTATAGAGTGGTGATAATTGTTAACTGGAAAAAAACACACACAAAAACTAAAAACCCATGAGTTCAGTGATCAAGAAATTTAAGAATGTGCTGCATTAAAGCAATTACATAGGTGTCTCAGTGCAGCATTTGCCACACTTGGACACAGAACCTCTCACTTTGCAGAACTAGTATCCATGGGATGGTCTCCTTTGCGGCACTCCCCACAGTTAGAGTCATACATTGACAATGTGATTCCTCATATCTGCCTTCCTTTGCAGTCTGCAAACTCCAAGAGGGAGGAAACCGTGTGTCATTTTGCTTCCTACTATATCGGTGCCTAGCACAAGACTGGTGGCATGGTCCCTAACCCTCAAAAAATATTTGTTGAATGAATGAGTGAACAAATACTTTAGGCCAAACCACCTGTGGTTCCTTTTCAGAAGTCTGTATTTAAGGCTCTCTACAGTGTGTGCCCAGGCACATTTTTCTGCTTTTCCTCCTACTGTTCTTTCTATGCAGTATTAGAATATTGTTGTTGTTGGATAGGTAACTATATAATTCACCCAAACTGGAGTCTTTTTTAGGGTGAAGGGGGACACTGTCAGTGATTACACCAGCATAACAGGTGTAAGCTGGAGCCATATACCTCATTAGCGGTGACTTTCTCTTGGCCCGCCTCCCCGATTAGGCATTTTATGTTCCTAGAGCAGGGATCTTTCCATGGAAGGGTATTCAGTAAATGCAGGTTGAAATTAATGGATGTACAGTGGTGACTTGACTGCCAGCTTAGTATTTGCTGCTGATTATACCATGTATTTTTTACAGTTAAGGGAAACTGGTCCCATATTCCATCCCCCATCTCCCCAAATAGAGTTATGCTCCTAGTTCCCTCCTACAGACTAACGGGGAGGTTATGACTTAACTGCCAGTGTGGGAGGCCTGAGACATAGAGCCCCCATGGCAGTGCTCTCTTCACAGGACGGGCCTCTCACTTCCCAGGGTGGTGAAGTCAAGTGAGCAGTGTTCTCCTTACCAGAACTGCAGGGAAGTAGAAGTGAGCAAATTGCAATCCTGGAGCAAATGAAGATGTGTAGGAGAGGGTAGGAATATTTTCGGTCTGCCTGTAACCAGCCCAGGTGATACCAGGCCTGTTAGACCTCTCTCCAGGTGGCTGTACCACTCCCACGTCCTTCGTCACGCACAGCTTTGCAACCAGTGTCTCAGGTTGGTGTTTGGCTTCTTGCTTTCTCCAATTAGGGAGCCCCTGGAGGAAGGGGCCCTGCACCAGACATGGAGTAAGTCCTCAGTCCACATCTGCTACTTGCTTGAATTGTGTGATTAGGAAGCTGTCACACTGGGAAAGATGGCTCATGGGATTTACTTTGTGTATTTGTGAAATTCTGAGTGCCCGGGCAAGCACGCAGTTCACGTGGGAGTTTCAGCCTTAGTGTTATGGGAAAACATTGTAGATGTCTGGTTAGATGCCTAAGTTAAATGAAAACTTAATCATGGAAGTGTTTCATAGAGGCCTCATCTTTTAAAAGTCTGTGATTATGAATAATATATAAACTATGTCAGAGTTGAAGAGGACTTAAAGATCGGGAAAAGGAGCTCCTTCTTTGGATAGATGAGTCAAGTGTCGCCTGGATAATGGGGAGGGTGGCTCAGCGTCCCTCAGCACATCTCTTTCTGCAACTTGCACTGTGGTCTTACTGCCTCATTAAAGTAAAACAAAACTGGCCATTTGCAGACACTTACTGCTTTGTGTTTAATAGTGAAAACAACCACATTGATAGCTATACTTACTTTCTTTACAATTTTTCCTACAGAGTAAAATATTATACAATCAGCTTCTCTGAGAATAACTAGACTGTGCTTAATTTTATTTGTCTGTTTGTTTATTTTGCTTTAGGTAAGCCTTCCCAGTGATCCAAGCTGTGTTGAAGAAATCTTACGGGTGAGTTAAAATCTTTATTTCTGTGCCTTTTAATAATGAAGCCATCTATCTGCTTACAGTGTTTAGGTAATTACTGTTCTGTTTCTGCAAGGATCATGATGGGGAATCCTCACATTCCCCTTCAAGACCCTCCTGTTTCTACTTTCTGTCTCATTTCTTCCCTGTCATCTCCCCCTTCTCTTAATCAAACTGCTCTCCTAATCTCATCAAGCCTCTGCTCCACTCTCACATCCTTTGGGGTCCATTGTTTGAGGTCTAGGCAGAGACTCACCCCCATCCTTAGGAAGCTGTCCCCACTCGAGTGTCCTGCCCTGAACCTTTGCCTTTCTGCTCTCTATCTACCCTTCATGGTGATGGAACATGGCTGTGGAGATTGTGGCCTGTAATGAGGGGGTAGATACAGGAAGGTGGAGGGAGGCAAGCAGGAGAGCCTGGAGAATGCTGGGGAGCTGGGGGAAGTGTTACTAAAGGCAGGGAGTTCGGACATGAGAATGGCACAGAGGCAGCATGGAGTGGCAAACGGGGGCAATAACCCCTCCCAAAGTAAACAGTTAAACCAAAAGGAAAAACCAAAGCCAAGCCAGAAATAATACGTCCTGTCTCTGGCTGTTGGCATCATAAAGCTATATGGTAGAAGAAGACGAGGAGGCATGGGAGTGAGTTCCGGTCCAGGCTCCAGCATTCGTCACTCTGATTGGGAAGGATGACTTCATCTTCCTGGGTCTCCCTTCCTTGTCTGTAAAAGAGGGCCATACCTGTCCTAATTCCCTTACAAGCTGCCAAGCAGTATCTAAATGCTTGTTCTTATGGTAACTGATGATCAGTGTGGCCCTGAGAAAACCATGCAGGCATTGCACCGGGCAAGAAAAGAGTCTGTGTGCCAGTGAAAATTCTGCATGCCCTTTTCTCAGGAACCAAAGTCACCTCAGCGCCCCTGAGACGCCCCCTGGTAAAGGGCCTCTCAGCAGCAGCCCAGTGTTGGAAGCGAACCCTGTGAAAACGCAGCTGAAGGCATGCTGAGCAGGAAGCTGTTTGTCACCAAGCTGACCTGCCACATGGTTCCACCTGCTGCAGATATCTGTGATCTCTTTCCAGCCCAAGAACATTGTTACTGACCTTTAACGACATGAGCCCTTCACTGATCAGAGATGAGCCCGGCTGGATTAGGGATGGAGAAAAGAGCCCGGGACCCCCTCGGTCATCTCTTGCTGGGGTCCTAGGGTCAGGGCAGATGCGGGTAGCTGACGTGAAATCCCCAAGTGAGATGCGCCTCGGACCTCAGCTGCTTGCCCCCTCATCACATGGAGATACGTCAGATACACAGAGCACCACAGCCTTCCTAGTGTTGGCCTCCTGCCTCCAGGAGAGGAGACACTGAAGGAAATCTCTTACTTCTGGGCTCACCAGTGGTCTTGCTTCTCAAATGAAGTCAGTGGGTGTTTTCTCAACTCCCAAAGGAAAGCCAGACCCATTTCAGTACCACTCCCCAGTTTGTCACCATTGGTATTCTCTACTTCAAAGCAGCCTGCCCTGGCGCCCAGGTGGCCCACACGGTCACCGAGTGCACACCTGCCAGAGGCTAGCAACTCCAGTCTGCTGGAGGAGCCACTTAAAGAAACCGCAGAATGTCACTTAAACATGGACAGAAAAGAAGTAGGTTCCCTTAATCAGCTCGTAAACGATAGCACCCTTTGAGAAAGTAACCAAAGTCCTTCTGTTCATGAGAGAGAATCTAGGGAAACATCTTTTTTTTTTTTTTTGAAAGACTATAGATTGTATAGAATTCTGGTTTTTTTTTCCAACAGCACCATTAATGAGGAGTGGGCTTTCCTTTACTGAAGAATGGCATGTCTCATTCCCTATGCTTAGAATAAAAAGAAGCTTTCTGAAGTTTTTGTCCCCAATTTTATGACTGATTCTTAAATTTTTATGGACCATGTTACATGGCACAGCAGAGCACTTGCTGGACGTTTTTGCTACTACAGGTTCACGTTCCTGTTGGAGGGCCTTGGGGCCTGGGGCTGGCGCTGCAGGAAGCCTGTGTGTCGCCTTGCTCCCCGGCTGCCTCCTGCTTGCTGGGGAGACCCTTTCTGTCTCTTTCTCAGCACCTTGCTCTACCCACCTCGGTGCTTTTCAAAGTCAGCACAGTCCGGGGCGGAGAAAGAGTGCTCGCCCTCTCCGGGCGCGTGACACTCCATCACTCCTGAGTTGTGCTGCCCGGTCTCCTCTAGAAAAACGGGTAATTATGTGCCCTTCCGCCCCACCACCCACTTGCACTGGAGGAATCTGACGTGTGTGCTCTGTCTGCATGCGGACTGCAGTCGTCTCGGTGTGTCTGCGCCCTGACCTCCCCAGCTCCCCCATCGCTTCCCTTCCCTCCACACCGGCAGGCAGCCACCCAGTGCATTTGAGCTCACACTGGGACAGACCTCTTTTATTAACTAAGGCCAGCTTTCCAGCTCTCAGCCCCTCAGTCCCCAGGCCATGGAAATACTTTTCCCTAATGCAGTTTAGTTTGGCCCCTTTTAAAAATACAAACCAGTTGGCTTCCTGAGGAAGGTCCTCACCCCATTTCTCTGATAATGAGCTTGGCCCGGCAGAGCAGTGCTCCCACCTCTCTTTCTTTCCACACCCCTGGTTCTCATCCTATCCTGCCGTAGCCCACCTCGTCTGGTCTTGCGGCCTGATGCAGCCTGCTGTGGCAACCTCATTTCCCTATAGGCCGGGACTGCCTTTCAGAGCACTTGAACTTCATTATCTCATTTTGATCATAGGCAATGTGGTAGACCCTTACTATTTGAGGTCCAGAGAGATTTTAAGTGACCTGCAACCCAGGGTGAGGTTAGTATACAGCAGAAGCAGAAAATAGAACCTGGCCTTGACTTAGCACCACACCTACCTGTCCAGCCCCCCGTCACAAACCTACATCACAAACCAGGGAGAATCTTCTCACTTAAAACATTGCCTCAAATGCTGGCTGACTTACTTCTAGCAACTTATGAATACCAACAAAACAAATGTATCAGCAGGTCTTAGAATTAATGCTTTCTTTCCACCATTCATAGTATTTTCAAATCTCACTTCAAATCATAACAGTAACAAATTACTGCCACAAATAAAATAATAGTAGTGGGCCGCTTACTGTGTGCCGGGCAGAGTACTCAAGCGCATTATGTCATTTGCTTTTCGCAACAACCCTTGAAGATGGGGCTGTTGGCCACATTGTGCAGGAGAGGAAGGAGTTAAGGAGTTGGTGCCCGGGTCTCCGGGTCTCTGACAGCCATCCCGTATCCACCCCTTCCGTACCTGTCGGTTCACCTGCACCCCTCCTTATTTCCCAAGCTCCAGCCTACTTCACGATGAACAGGTAATGGCATCAGCCGATAATTCATGTCAGCGTCCATTATTTCCATCATTTGTACAAATTCAGGTATGCCAAAATAATTTCAAGTTGTTTTTCAAACACCCCGAAATTCACCTGCCTACACCACCTTATTGCCAACCGCCCTTCTCCCGCAAAACAAGCTGTATAGATTCAGATGTCTTTGCTACTTGTCAAGCATATTATTGCTCATGATAAACTTTACAAATCAGAAACTTAAAGGCAGCGATGTGCACAGCACGGCGCAGCCTGCCTACCTGCCTCCATCAGCATGCCGTTTTCTCTTTAGAGTCAAGCTACCCTTGAGTACAAACAGAAATGAAAAATAATAACAACTCTGGCCCTAGTGATGGCGTTTCGCAGTTACAATTCATCTGTCATGTGAGGGATTCCTGAGCTGCTCATATGTAATAATACGGGCAGCAGAGCAGCTTCTTGTCTGAGCTCCACGGGGTTTTATGGGTCCTGGAGTAATCACTTCTGAAAGAGGTCGGCCAAGGAGAGCAGCAGCACTAACCGCCACTAGCTCAGGTTGGATGTTCAGTGATTACTAGCTCTCCAGTAGTATGACTTATTTGTTCCTAGCAAGAATTTACTTAAAAAATATCAACAAACTATCAATTACATCCTTTCTAGAGTCAAATATGCAGATATCGTGCTTCTCTTCAATCTGACGCTGAACAGATTGTGTTTCCTAGCAAAGTATCTTCAGTAGTTGATAATTTCATAGGCAAACATCTGTAAGGGTAATTCACTGTTTATGAGGAATGCTGAATTTGCTAGCAAGAATTTAGGGGACTTGATTTGATAAACTGTATCATCTTACAGATCGCTTCTTGCCATATGGATCAGGTTGGTAAACACCGACATGGGCACCTCTCTTTGATTACAGCATGATCGGTGTTTACAGCATCCTGAATTACGGCAATTCCACTTATTAGGTTTGTGTTTAAGTGTGGAGCTTTACCATGGAAAGAACTCACCAAATAATTACAGGGCGACCATGTACAGTACTTGCTGTTTTTTACTTTTCAAGGGGGAAACAAATGAAAGAGCCCATCTTAAGAGTGAGAAAAAAATGGATCAGGGAACCAAATTGGTCAGACAATTATGTCTGAAAAGAAATTTGATTATATTATCATAACTATGCAGCATAATCAAGGACCTTTCAGAAGAATTTCTTTGATAAATTTAACCAATAATTAGGCAATTGATTTTATATCCCGTCAAATTAATGTATAAGTAATGTTCAAATTGGAATCATGCAAACGATTTTCTATACAGCTGTCTTAAATACTAATCCTTCTGGAATGATTCAAAGAGCATCTATCCTATTCTAGTGTGGACTTTTAAAATTATAGTTTCTTGAAATAGTAAGGCAGTGTGCCACCCAGGAAAGACAACAATTGCTAAATATAATTTAGACTATAATTAATGTTAACATTGGTGAGGTCAAATAAATGAACTAACTAATGACTGTACCCTCTGCTATTCTGATGACTAGCTCTTACCTAATGACATTCGGAGATATGTAAATTTGTCAGCAGGTGAAAATGCCCTTGACTGGGTAAATTATGTGGAGTATTACCTTTTCTGAAGCTAATTCAAAGCACTAATGGACTTAATATGTAGTATGCATATGTGAGGTGAGCTATTCAGGGAACCAAATTAGTCCATAAGAGATATTACCCATTATTTGCCTCCCAGTAATCATTTTCTCTTTTCTCAAACACCAACCAACCTGGAAGATGCTAAATTTAATTATAACAACTATTATGTGAACAATGTAGGTAAGCTATCCAGTTTGCTTCCAAATGCACTTAGAGCCTGTCAAGCAGTTTAAATATTTTCATGTGGAATCTGGGGGTTTGCAGCTAGTATATCACGTGAATTTTAAATGATTATGCAGACATCATTGGGAAAATGAGTAACATGAGTAACAAGGTGACTGGTCCAGTGAATCATGGGAACCTGTCAAACACAGGACATGTCAGGGAAGAGATGATGTCAAATACCAGTAACTTAGCAACTCAACGTTTAGCTGTCCAGGGACTGAGCAAGACTAGACCCTTTAAAATAGCTGAGTAAATATATGAGTCCCTATGTATCTTAGGTGTGCTATAAAAATAAGTCTGTTTTCAGTCAACCTGTTTCTCTTTGTGAATATGGTGATTTATTATTTTCTATTGCACAGGTAAGAATTTACGTCATGTGTAGAACTTACACCTGCTCTCTGTATCTTGGGTGTACAAAGAGGGTAATGAAACAATGTACTGGTTTGCCAAAAAGCAGTATAGGCTTATCTGAAAGAAGTAATAGCTTCCAACTGTTGTTCGAGAACCAGCTTTTTTGTCCCGGCTGTGCTAGTGGGATTGGGTTGGGAGAAAAAAGGTAATGCAAGGAGGTTAACCATTCCATTTGCATCTGCATAAAGGTAAAACCAGTGTCTCTGGAGAACACAGCAAGAAAGTAGCCTCTCAGAATCAATTTGGTAGGCATCTTCCAGGGCCGAAATGAAAGAATAAAGCAAGGCTTGCCTCTTCTTCTCTTGTTAATCACCAGAAGCATTATGGAAAATATTAAGAAGAAATGTAAATTCCAAGTAATTGATCTAACTAGAAGACATCCAAAAACCTAAATCACAGTTTATTTTGTGAAGGTCAGACAGGGACGACTCCAAGAGATGGTTGGCATGGTCATGGATCTGGGGCATAGCTGATGAAACACTGATTTTCAGAAGTGCCACGGTTTGTGATGGGAGCTTCCATGATCCAAGTCTGGAGCAGGCATATCTTGAGAAGTGGGAAAGGCAGGATTGAATGAGAAATTACATAACTAGTCCACATCTGTGGAAAGCACTCCATTGCTGAGGCAAGGTGGAAGAACGAGATGCTGCCTTCTGAGCTCCCTGCAGAGCTGATATCTCTGATGTCTCTTGACAGGACAGAAGTAAAGGTCAAAGCACTTGGTCACATACCCTGGTGTTGAGAAGAGAATTTCTGTTAGGCTAGGATGCAGCCACAGCCCCCACTGCCAAAATCATCCTGCAAATAACTGGTCCAAGAAGAACTCTTATCACTAAAAAGTCAGTAATATTCAGAAAAGTAATCACCCTAAGAGCTATGTAAAAACACACAAAAAAAAGCATATGAAAAAATGTAGCTGAAAAAAGTGTTGCTAGGGAACAAACTAAAGCTGTGACTAACATAGTGACATGAATTGTTAAAAAAAAAATGAAATAATTTTATCTAAAAATAAGAGCCAAAGCAGTGATACAAGAGCTTAAAGATGCTGTTTAAAAAGTGGGTAAATCAAGCTGCAAAGTAATGAGTATGAACAATCATTAGAATTTGCACACTTAATGTGTCTTTTCCTAAATAAAAGTAACAGCAGTGAATAGGTATTTTGTTAGCCTCATCAAGAAAAAAGGGAAAAAGCACAAATACTAAAATAAGGAATAATAAAGAGAAATAACCTCTCAGAAAAAAAAAGTAAATTAATCATGAGTGCAATTTACTCACCTCTGTATAAAAAATGTAAGCACCAGATGAAGTGGGTGATTTTTTCTAGTGAAATATAATTGACTGTAACTAACACCAGAAGACAAAATCTAAACAGATTTATTACCATCAATGAAATAGAGACTAGTTCCACTCATTAACAAAAATAAGTCCAGATAGGGTTTCATGGGGAAATTCATCCAAACCATTAAGGAACAATAGAGCTCAATTGTCCCAGCACATAAAACAAGAAGAAAAATTTGCTAAGTTCTTTTGGAAAAGCCATGCTAGCACTTAATATTTGTACCAAAATCTGACAAAAACAGCATACAAAAATTACAGAATAATATCACTTGTGACTATTGATGTAAATTTCCTTAATGAAATACTAATAGATAGAATCAGACAGAACTTTAAAGGCTATGCACAATGACCAAATGAGTTTAATCCAGGTATGTAAAGCTCATTCAACTTTAAGAAATCCATTTATATAATGCCTTTTATGAATAGAATAAGAAAGAAAAAAACTACATGATCATCTTCATAGGTACTAAAAAATAACAAGACTTAAACATTTATAACATGATGAAATAGAAATAGGTAGAAATATCCTTAATGTGATCAAATATATCCATCTCAACCCAAATGCTAGTGTCACATTTCACAGAAACTCTAGAAGCATTCCCATTATAGTGAAGAAAAAGGACTAGATGTTCTTTATCACCATTATTATGTAATATTGTTCTGGAGGTTAGCCAAAGCAATTAGACAAACTAAAACAATAAGGGGCATTAAAATGGGAGAGAATGTGTAAAATGATTAGTATTTGTAGATTACATACATTATTTTCCTGAAAACCCCAAGAGAATTGACCAAAAACACAAATAATATAACAATTCAGCAAAGTTTTAGTGTGCAAAATAAATATATAGAAATAGTCTTTAGATGTAAAGCAACCAAGTGTAAGATATAATGGGCAAAAAGATTCCACTTATATCTTCTGAATTCATTTAACAAGATATGTGCCAAAGCCATGTAGATTATAAATATATTATTAGGCTTTCTAGGCCATATGGTTTCTGTCTCAAAAACTCAACTCTGTTGTTTTAACATGAAAAGTATCCATAGACAATATGTAAAAGAATGCTCGTGACTGTTCCAATAAAACTTTATTTACAAAACAAGCAGTGGACCAGATTTGGCCTGGGAGAGATGGTTTGCTGACCCTGATCTAGAACTAAGAAGGGGATAAATCCTCTCTGCTCTGTTCTACTTAAACCACACTTGGCATGTGGTATTGATTTCTGAGCAGCACATTTAAAAAAAAATTACATTCAGTTAAATTTATCTATTTTTTTTAGTTACGGTCGTATCAGTCTCAATATATGCATAGATTCCTGTAATCACCACCTTTCACAGACCACAAAACAATTCCAATATCCCAAAGAATTCTCTCATATTACCCTTTAGCACTCAGACTCTCCTCCATCCCCAGCCCTTAGCAGCCACTGATCTGTTCTCTGTCCGTACAATGTTGCCTTTTCCAGAATGTTGTATAGAGTCAAACAGTGTATAATCTGTCCATAGTGATTCTTTCACTCAGCATATGCCTGTGAATAGCATTCAGGCTGTTACATGTAGCAACAGTTCATTCCTTTCTATTCCTGAGTAATATTCTACTACATGGACGTACCAAAATTTGTGTATCCACTCACCCACTGAAGAACATTTGGGTTGCTTCTAGTGTTTTGGAGGTTATGAATAATGTTGCTATTAGTAATCATGTAAAAGTTTTTGTGCAAATGTATGTTTTCATTTATCATGGGAATATACTAAGAGTGGGGTTGCTGGGTTAAGTGTACATTTAACCTCAAAGAAAAGTGTTGAATTGTTTTCCAGAGTGGTTGTACCATTTTGCATTCACACCAGCAATATATGAAAGATCCAGTTGTTCATATATGAAAGTTTCAATATATGAAAGATCCTTTGCTAGCACTTGGTCTTACTGTATTTTTAGTTAAGCCTTTCTAATAGATGTGTATAGTGATATGTTATTGTGGTTTTAAATTGCATTTCCCAAATGAGTAATGAGGTTGAGCATCTTTTCATGCACTTACCTTCATTTTTTCATATCTTCTTTGACAAAGTGTCCATTCAAATATTTTGCCCATTTTTAAAGTCAGGTTGTTTTTGCCTTATTGTTGAATTTTGAGAATTCTTTATATATTCTGGACATGTCATTGGTGAGATACGTGAATTGAAAATGTTTTCTCCCAAACTGTGGCTTGCTTTTCATTCCCTTGATGGTGTCCTTCTAAGAGCAAAAGTTCTTAATTTGATGAAGTCAAATTGATCTTTTTTTTTTTTATGGTTTGTGATTTTGGTGTCAAGTCTAAGAACTTATTGTCTAACCCAAGGTCATAAAAAATTTCTCCTATATTTTATTCTAAGAGTTTTGTAGTTCTATGTTTCACAATTAGGTCTTTTATCCATTTTGAATTAATTTTGGTATATGCTGTGAGGTGTAGGTTGCACCTTATTTTGTTCATTGTGTTCTAGAGCTTTTGAAAAGACTTATCTTTATTGAATTGATTTTGCTTCTTTGCAAAAAATAGATAAGACCTTATTTTGTGGTTCTATTTCTGGACTCTGTAGTCTCTCCCATTGGTCCATGTCCCTGGCCTTTCACCAATACCATAACGTCTTGAATACTGTAGCTTTATAGTAGATCTTAGAATAGGACAATATGCATCCTTCAACTTTGTTCTTTTTCTGAAATAGTCTGGCTCTTCTAGTTTCCTTTCCATTCCATGTGAATTTTAGAAACATGTTGTCTATATTTACAAAGGATCCTGCTTGAATGCTGGTTAGCATTGCATCGCATCTGTAGATCAATTTGGGGAGATTTGACATCTTTACCTTGCTGCATCTTTCAGTTCATAAACATGGTGGGCCTCTCCACTTCTTTAGGTTAGCCACTGCATTTTTAGAGGGACATCGATAATTGATAATTGATCATTCCATTGCAGGGAATCCGTGCTATGAAGGAAATCCAAACTCCTAGAAAAACTATATGAACAAAGTTATTCTTTACAACATTATTTGTAAATAGCAAAAAATGCTACTATATATCCAATAATAGGGGAATAGTTAAGCAAATTCTGATTTCTACACTCAGAAAAAGAATCAGCCATTAAAAAGAAGGCTTTGAGGATGATGTAGCAACATGGAAAAATACTTATGATGAAATTTTAAGTGACATAACCAGAATATAACATTTTATGTATTTTAATTTTATAGCTATGTGAAAATACAAATAAAAAGAAACTAAAGGAGAATACTCCAAAATAATAGTTCTTATTTCATTAGAGTGTCAGGATTATGGGTAAGATGTTGTCTTTTCTGAATTTTCTCAATTTCTGTAATTTACATTACTTTCTTAAAAAAATTGTAAGAGGGATGCAGCTGAACTCATATGCATTTAGCAAAGAGTAAGCCAGGATAATGTGTGGATTCAAAATCAGAATGGCTGAAGGATGGCCTAACCAAAAGAAATTGAACTAGAAACGGGAGCAGGCTATGGCTGCCTGAGGGATTTACTGTGTGGAAGTAAGGCTTAGAGGCTGGATTTAGGCTAGAAGCCCTCAAATGGTGGAACCCAACCCCTGAAGGGCAACTACAGTGGGATAAGTATCTGAGCAAAAAAAGGAAGAATGTTCTAGAGTGAGATCATGGTTAAGGAAGTAGAGATTGGTTCTTCTCACCTGCTGAACATTCTTGGGTAATTTACCTCTTCTGGACTACATTTACACAATTGGGATAATTCCACCTAATTTTCAAGATTACTAGGAGGACTGAATGAGCTGATGAATGTGAAGCTCCTAGAATAGTGCTTGGAACACTCAATTATTATGTGCTTCTTTCCCTTGTTCTAACTAGTACAACTGTCTAAGAATAGAAGGGAGGTGAGGGCTCCGTCTTCAAAGGTACTCATGCCTACCTCATCTCTTGCCACTTTTCCTGACCCTGTGTCCTTTTCTCCATCCTCCACAGACTTCTTTCCCTTCCTTAAACATGCCATTCCCCACCACCCTCACCGCCTCTGTGTTGGCTCGGCCCTCTGCCTGGAAACCCAGCCCCTCTTGTCTGCCTAGCAAACTCCTGTTCACACCATGTAAGAGCCAATGCAGATATCACTTCTTCTCTGAATCCCTAACACTGTCCAAATGAGATGAATCTGTCTCTCCTTCTGGTTTCCCTCAGCACTTCCTATACATGTACACTTGTCACCTTTGTGTGTAGGGAGGACTAACTCTCATGGCATACTGTGAGGTCCCTTAGAGCAGATTCTGTGCTGAACATATCTCTCTTTCCCTTTGGCCTAGCCCAGAAGCCTCCCAGCACACACACACTTCTAACCTGCTGCAAAGGTAACAGGTGTAGGTGTACAAAAGTGCATAGCGTCAGTGCACCGTGTTCGTTGAGTTGCTTACATTTGTAGAGGAATGGTTGGCAAAAATGACCTTGTAGTGTTATTTCCAGGCGCAGTGAAATAGTGACTTGATTTTCCATGAAGATATTTTGAGTTAATAAGCAGATAATAGTGTTTAGTGGGTAGAATAGTGAGACAAATAGTAGGCTGTATAATGGCTTCATTTTTAATTTTTTTCAAATTATATCTTTAGCACCACTTTCTATGCTAAGCTTTTCCATTGCCAATTATAATTTAACAGCATTGCTGTTGCCTATTTTCAGTATTGCTTCTCAAAATACAATAATGTTGGCATTATCACTTTAAACAAGGCAAAGTTGGGACCCCAGGTACTGCCATAATCAGAGAGAAGAGAGCCACTTTGAATCTCTTGGATAATGTTAAAAGGGCCGATTAGGTACCAATTACTATGCTTACTGTTATCACTGTGGTCACAAGAAAGAAGCTTCTATGAGATGTGTTCCTTCCTCCAGAATGAGGTTTCCAGACCTTTCTGTGCCTGAGAGCCTGGATGTTGCTTCCATTAAACTCTCAGCCACACAGCAGAGGCTGTGTCCAAACAGAGCATTCCCCCAGAGTTCTTCACGCCCAGGATGAGCACGCCGACATGAACAGACTTATCCAGCTCGCCCCTGGCTCTTAACACCGCCACAAACGTGACTGACATTCAGAAAAGGGGAGAGAGAGCCTTGCCGCATGTTCTCTTATGTTCCGTTTGGGGGAGCCCATCCTTACAGAGCGCGGGGAGGGGGGGGGGAAGGTGGCAAAAGCCCGGAGCACCAAGTGGGACACCTGCCTGGAGGTCCTTGACCTGCCACGCTCTGGCTTTCTGACTTCCTGCCAGCAGCTGCTCTTTGGGACTCAGGTGTCTGATCTGTGAAATGAGGATGAGGGAAATGACGTCCCTGGATTTTTGAATGGATGAAATACCATCACATCAAAGAAATATTCAGTGAACTGTAACCCCTAAGTACACGCAAGCTTCTCTTAGATTTTATTTCGGCCCTTCTACTTCTTGACCAGCAGTTCCAAATGTTTTCAAAGTGTGACTTTGAATTCCGTGTTCCAACGCGTCACAGGCTCCCAATCCGGTTTATCTGAGGAGTTTAAATGGCTGCCGCGAGTCCCTTTCATGCCTTTAATACAGGGCAGGTCTTTTTTTTTCTTTTTCATTTTTTGACCACACCATAGTTCATAAAGGCACTTTGCAGCTTTTCAAATTGTCACATTTGTTTAATTAGCCCAGAGACCCTGCCATGTTGATTTCTGTCAGCTGTGTAACAGTCTCTGTGGGTAATTTGCAAATCCCCAACCAGGACTTTTAACAATGATTTTGCACATTTCTTACCTTTTCTAAAGCAAATGAAGGAGCGACTAGAGGGGCAGGAGCAGTGGGCGGGGAGGAGTGGGGCGGCGGGAAGGGGAGTGTGCTACCGCGGGAAGAAACATCCCTAGAGCCCCGGAGAAAACCGCTGGGTGGCCACTGGCTTTTGGACAAGAAATACAAATTGCTGTTTATTTACCTCAAGCCCAATGTGACATTTGCTCACTAGAACCTTTCCAGTGAGAGGTTTGACATGGCTCTCTTTGAATCTTTGGTGATTTCGTAAATTTATAGCAGGGAGGAAAGGTTACCCCCAAGAGATAGTAGACACTTAAAACAAGAGAGTTAAAACAGATTGAGAGACACCCGTGGACAATGGATTCCCACAGGGTTATTAAGGAACTTTTGGGTTGGGGCAGGGGAAGGCATCCCTTCCTTGTGGTGAGCAAATGCTTGAGAGTACAGGCGTGGGTGCCTCAGAGACATCAGCAGGAAACTATTAACACAAGACACTGTGCTCATAGAGTACAAGTGTGATTGTTACCTTTTTATTTAAAAATAAATGGTGAAATGCAAGAATCAGATTCGATTTCTGTTCAGGAAATAGGATATGGTATCTCTGTAATGTGATTTCCAAAGTGATATCAGATCAGTTGTAGTCCAAGCTTACACTCATTGGCAAGTGACTGTTTTTCACCAAGGCAGACAGGCACCTGCCTTCCCGATTTTAACACAGGACGGACGCTTCACAGCGTGCCCAAGGGGTAAGGTTTTGTGTCCACGCCGCCTGGTCCTTGGAGTGTTCCTTTTGAGAATGTTCTCTTTCTCCATTAGTCAGACATCTCTTTAGAAAAAGATACGACTCTCACTTGTGCTGCTTCTTTGCCACTCTTAATATGGAATAAAGAAGCTATTTATTTCCCATTATTGAAGTAATTGGAGAAAAAAAAAAAACCTAATCTGGAGCGAAGAGCGACTGTCCAGGCAGTCAAGAATACTCAGCCTGTTAGGGAGCTTGGAATATTCGGATGGGGCTTTCTGAATCAGTTTCTCTGAGCGTTAGTGGTGGTTTTGATGTTGTTAAATTCAGACTACTGCAAAAAGTTTGATGCCTCTGTTGGTCAATTTTTATTTTTATTGGGAGGGGGCTGTGTGTTGCAGGAGAGGGGGGCCTGGTGTTCAGTAGTTAGACAGACATGTTGTGATTGATTCGTTAGTGAATTTCCTATGAATTGGACAGTTCTCTTTCATTCCCTTGGCACTGTGATTCTGTGATTCTGAGCTTGAAATCGCTGTTTCAGAGGAAAGACAATTCCATGTAAATCATATTGGCTGGAGTTTCAGCTGTATTAGTGGCCTGGTGCCTTATTTTTACAGAGCTCAGAAATAATGAGGGAGCAAAGCTACGGCCAAGTTGTTCACTGGAGGCCTCTTTCCATGAAAATAGATATTACTTCTTTTTTCCTCAGCAATTGAGCTTTTGTTCCTTCTAAAAGCAGTTGTCATGAACTCCTCATTACCATTTTTCTTAATGTGATAAGTGTAAACTACAAGAAAGCTATCATGTTTGAAAAGCTGCAGCAGCCCTTAGAAAGAGGATACTAATGCCTTGGGTAAGTCTTTGAAAAGGCTCAGACTGAGGATTGCAAGAAATGTATCCTTCTGCCTCCCGATGATCACTCTCTAGTGCCTTTCACATATCCACAAGCTGGCTTTCTAAATGACTGCTGTGTTGCTGCATCAACACTGTGTATCTGTCCAGCAATGTGAGCTGAACAAATCTCTTTGGTAATTTCTGGAACATGATAACAAATTGATTGTTACTCTTGAAAAAAAAAAAGCCAACTCTGACAAGTTTATTTTAGTACTACTTTTCAATGGTTAACTAATAATTGTGGTTATCTTATACTCCTTCCAATTATGGATAATACTGTAGTTACCTAGAGCCCCACCATACCATGGGCCTGGCTGGCACAGCCTCCTGGCTCTTAGATGCCTTACAGAGAATAGACACTCAATAAAATATTTTTTGAATGAATGAAATTAAACAGAGATCATTAAGGATGGTGCAGGGGGAGAAGCCAATGTAAGTGTGTAAGTTTTATCAAATTGTTTTAGCTGACCTAGAGCTGAAGGAGCAAATTGAAGGTTAGCCATAAAGAAATATCTCATGCTATGGGGATACAGCATGTCATTCCATCCATTAAAGTGGCTCTGAAAAAAAAACATAGCTGTAATACTACGAAGGCCTGGGGAATTGTTTCATGTTAGTGTATCTTTACATGATGGTCATTTGGATGTAGTTGATGGCAAAATAATTTGAAACAGAAGAGCTAAAAACTCAGCCAGAAGTTAAAAATCACTTCTGAAAAGAGTAACAGTGTCATAATTACCTTACGCATGAAGGAAGCAAGTTCATGGGTTAAAAAGGTAAGAAATGGCTTTAAGAAACCTCGAATCCTCTGATGCCTGAACTAGACCACAGAGCAGAAGCCCCTCTTCCTGGATGTCCTTTTGTTCTTGATGTTCGCAAAACCTTTCTTGATAGCCAGTTCTTGCATTTCTTGCCCTTGAACTTGTGCTAATTTGGCCTTTACTAAATGAAGGCAATTTCAATCTAATAACATTTCCTGGTGCCGCAGCCAGTCTTCTGTTCTTATTGGTTCAATTGATTGAGACAAATGTCCTGATAAGGATTGAAATTTACAAGACAGTCAACTGTTAGAGAGTCAAACCCGATTATTAGATGGGCCGAGGCCTCAGGTTGCTGCTGCTGAAAACGTGTGCAGAACTCAGTGGATCTGGTTGGATTCTGCCCAGTATTTAGCTGTGGTGGTCTGCCCCCATTGCTGCTTTTGGAGACCTTTGTGGAGTCTGAGTGTGTAACTGGTCCAGAAGCGGTTGCATGGCTAGGCCTTCCACATGGCCATAAGATCCCCATTATATTTAGTGTATGAAATGGAATTGATTGCATGGGGCAATGGTAAGGAAATGGACTGATGGATTGAATGAGCATACAGTGAAGCTACAGGGTCACTGATCACCATGCTCCCCTACTAGAAATTAGAATTAGGCCCTTTTAAAGTGGAACCCTGGCTTGGGTGCTGCCAGGAAGAAGGCAGCCTATGTGAGCTGAACTTTTTGCATATACGTCCTAGCGCTGATGGGGAAAATTCCCACATTCCCTGAAACACCTGCCAGCACTAGTTTTGAATAAAGCAGTCAATTATTGATTTGAAGAAACATTGCCAGAATTTTTATACCATGTCAGTGAAATCATAACTTAGTGTTAGAAACTTTTAAAAGAATTAGCCTTTTTTTTTTCCTATGGATTGAATTTTGTGTTGGCCCATTGTTAGGAAGTTATGTTTAATATAACAGTTGATTTTATACTTCTTCCCTACCAGCACTTGCACAGACATCAGAGATACAATCTCAGGAGACTGTCTTAAGAGCATTCCAAACAGAAGAATATTCATTCAATCGAATAGAATAGGGTTTTGACGGGAGTGTTAGTGATCAAGCCCAGGGAAGTTCCACTGTTGTGGGACTTGCCAAGAGCTGAGCATTCAGACAAATGGGGCTGTTAGCTGTCTCACTATGAAGCAGCGGTCCCCACACCCGGCACTCCCCCCCAACCATCCCTGGGAAGATGATGAATTTCCTTAGCCAATTTGGTCAGCCTTGTTTATACGTCAAGGAAAAAAAAAAAGCCCTGTTGCTCCAGAGTCAGTCTTGCATCTTCTAATAAATAGCATTGACTTTACAGAGATAAAGAATATAATCACATGATTATGTTAGTATGGTTGTTCCGCGATCCCCCTCACCACCTTTCCAGGAATCCCTGTTCTAGTATCCTAGGCAGGGCCATCCTGCCTTTAGAAAGGCACTGCCCGTCGCCTTCTGAAGCGAGAGCTTCTGTGGTTGGAAAGCTCGCATGATTGGAAATTCTTTCTTAGTTTGAGCTAAAATTAGTCCTCTGATAACTTCTACCCATAGGGCTAGTCCTAACCTCTGGGCTCACAAAGCAAGTCCCAGATGTCTCCTTAAAGTGCATTTATGTATGTGATGAGCTTTTTGGGCTCGTATGGTTCCAGTAGCCATTCCTTCGAAGAGACTGCAGTATTCCAGTGCCCTTGCTGGGATGGGGCGTCCAGGATGACGTGCTCCATTCCAGAGGTGGTCTGCGCCACCCAGTGTTCTACTTACTGTGCAGGCAGCTACGGCCTTCCCCATTCTGGACGCCATACTTACCTGAACATCGCCTGAGTTGGCATTGTTTCTTGTGACTGCTAAACCCCCTTGAATTGATTTGGAGTCAACTAAAATCCTTGGGTTTTTGGCCCATGAAATATAGCTCAGTCAGATGGTCTTTCCCATTCTGCAACTTGGTTTGTGGAACATAACTGCGATTTGCTCAGTCTGCCAACTAGGATCTCATTTCCCATTGTTATCAGTTGTCTAGATTGTGGCCTGGCTGGGGTTAAATAGCCTCTTGAACCCTAAGTGGGAAGCACATTTTGTGGGGGCATCTTTAGGGCAAAACATTCTGGGAAACACAGTGCCTAACGTGGGAGGGCCCAGAGGGCAGAGAGAGACCAGTACACCTCTTCCCATGGGGCCTGCTGCTTTGCATGGGGACTTTCACGAGCCTGGCCGAAAGGCTCCATCCTCCAGCCCTGGTCCTCCCAGGGCCTGCCTGAGGAAGGCCTGCCAGGCGGGGCCGTGCACGGCGGCAGGGCTGTGTCCCGGTGTGCCACACATTCACAGACCACAGTCAGCATGTGACGGGACGCCTCCCCGAGCCCCCAGCTCCGCCACCTCCAGCGGCGTCCCCAGGCCCACTGCAGTCCCCTGTCGCCCAGCTCCCGCCGAGCGGCCCCCCTGCTGCTGCAGATGGCGGCGGCACTCCTGCCCTTGCCTGGCTCCCCTCCTATCAGGGAGGAGCAGAACTTCCTGCAGGCCCCTCAGGGGTTCAGAGGATCGAGGGCTGAGGAATGATATAGCTGCTGCTCTCCTGAGCTCCTGGGCAGTCCCTGTGGGAGCACAGGGCCCTTGTCCTTTATTGTCTGGCAGCCCTGATGGCTGACTCCGCCCCATCCTCCCTCTGTGACTCTTCAGAGGACTGTCAGGGCCCCCGGTTACAAAGGTCCTAAGTCATCTATTCAAAACAATTTGGTTTTCTGCTAAGTCATTAACACCGCCATGCTCCCCCCCCCAACACACAACAGACACACATGTGGCTTTGCTCTGGAGAGGGGGCGCCCTTTAGCTAAGAACGAGATTTGACTGTAAAGTGAGCACACCTCACTCACAATCAGGACACGTGAACTCAGCATTTTCAGGTTTAAATTACTTTTGGAGAAAGGAGGAAGCCGATGGCTCCAGTGTTCTTAGGCCGTGGTGGCATGTAAGCCTACCCAGCATATATATTTACATCCTATCACAGTACTATTGGGGAGTACACTTTCTGGAAGAAGAAAAATAAGAAAGAAAAGGAATCCCCTCCCTCAAAGGAAGTCAGAGACCAAGGTCAGTTACTATGATTGCGAGTCATGTACGTCTAAGTCTCCATGAAAATAAACTCCAACCTGACTGTGTGCATTTATTCATAGTTATATTTTAAAACCACTTATTATTATTCTGAATCACAGGAATTTGTAAATACCTCCCCAACTGCAGTTGTTCCCTTCTTGGCATTTCAGCAGAGGGAAGGGGAACGGGGTGCCGCGCCCACCCCACCTGGAGTCCTGAACGGAGCCTCCAGTGGCCGTGTGCCGAGCGGACGCTGTCCCCATGCCTGCACGGCAGTAGCAAGGGGCTGGGTGTGTGGTGTGTGGGCACGGCTCTACAGTTTCCAAAACCGTGGCCCACGCAGCAGGACACTTTGCCCCGTGCAGGCCTGTAGAGGTCGGCAGAGGAGGTAGAAGCAGAGATGAACAACACTGTCAGCTAGGAGAACCCCCAGAGGCCACCTGAGGCCAAGCACACATGCCGCAGGTGGGGACACTGAGGCTCAGAGAGCACACGCATGTTGACCGGGGTCACTCAGCAGCTTCTGGCAGAACGCAGACAGGGGTTAAGCTTTCCTTACTCATAGTCCAGGAATCTTTTGGGAATCCCTCTGCCTCTAATGAGAACAACAATGAACATGCAAGATCCCACTATCATTTGTATTCATTTAGATGGTCATTTGAAAAATTTGACCTCTTTGAGGTAGGCACCTTGCTATTCATGTCACATGACCTGACCGTGTCTTCTCCGAGTGTGTACTGCGTGCAGGTGTCCTGTTAGCCCCGGAAAGGAGCGCACACGCAGACGCACAAGTCTGTGCACACACTGCTCCTCTCTCCTCCCTCCGCAGCCATTTCCTGAGCACTGCTGCCGTGGGCTCCTCCCTGGCCCCTTTGTCCACTCCCCTCTCGAGGTGGTTAGCATGGCAAGCAGAGTCAGGTCTTCATGGGAAGGACTTTGACTTTTTATCCTGTCTAGACCCAGTGGCTGGTACATAATGGCTTCCCAGTACATCTTAATAGAACAACATCTAGGGAGTCCCCCAAAGAGACTGCTGTTTGCTAACCATGTGGCCATGGACAAGTCACTTCACCTCTTGGTGTGTCCATTTCTTCTTCTGTCAAAGGAGTAAGATGCTAATCCCCACCTCTTTGGTTTGTGGAAGGTAAGTGCCTGGCCCACTGTAAGCACTTGGTAAATCTTGGTATTATTATTATTATTATTATTAATTCACACATAGAAACTTCAGACAGTGATACTAATGTCTCATATTAACCAGTTACTACATACTAGGACCTGGAGATACAAAGTTGAATAACAAGGTTGGGGCAACACGCTGGCCCCTTGAAACGGCAGCCCCTCAGACAACTGTGGCCAATGAGTATAGGATGCCTTTGAGGTTAGCAGACTCTGGAATCCAAACTGTCTTCTGCCCCTCAGCCAGTGGGGCACCCAGCTTCTGTGTCTAAACCAGACAAAGCAGGGCTACCCACAAGTTGTTCTGGATTTGTTAGCCTTCTATGCATGAGCCACAGTGTGGATAATATGGCTGGGAAATCATTGCTGGTGGGAAATTGGGCCTTTTCTGATTTGTCTTGCTTTGACTTTGCAGTGTTCTGGTCACATTCATGCAAGCATCTGCCCCATTGTTAGAAATGCTGTTGAATGTGCTATTGCTTCTGAAACCTTTCTCCATTAGCCATGTTAGTCAGCCTGATGGTAACAGTCAACCTGTCTGGTGTAGTGGAAAGAGTGTGCACTTTGGAACGGTTCACCAGCCTCCACTTTGACTAAAGTGAGGCTGTATGCAAGCGGCCCCACCTCTTGGAACCTCCATGACCTCGTTTGCCCGGGGGGATATGAACCCCTGCTTTGTCTCCCTCTCAGGGCATCACAGGAGCCCAGAGAGGAGGGGGTTTCAGACCAATCTCATGTGTGTGTGTGTGTGATTTTGATTGTTAATGGAGAAGTGATGCCTGGTGTTAAGAACAGGTGCTCAGCACTGGAGCCTGCTGTAAAAGCCTTGGCACACCATGGAGCAGGTGCACATCCCTACCTGCTGAGCAGGCAAAGGCTTAGGACAGTTGGATAAGGGCACATGGGTGTTCTTATCTTGGAAATAGCAAGAACATAAAAATAGATTGATATCCTTCAAGTGCAAATGGAAAGGATGGTAATGGGAAATCTGCTGTGAGCTTTCCTTATTTTACAGGTCTAACTTGTTTTGAGAAGTGAGAGTTTTGCTCCCATGTTCCTTGCTAAAGATATCCTTTCAGGAAATTGTATTCCTTTCAACTGCATTGGTGGCAACATGGAATCGGCTTGCTGTCTCGTGAAATCTCACATTTTCAAATACAGACAATCAGGTGTACTTAAGATGCAGAAGTGTGTGAAGTGCCATGTGTATTGGTCAGCAGGGCCATGCGCTCTGATGGTGACCCAACATAACCGCATTCTGCCACCAAGGGAATACAGATGACCTGGGGGAGAAGGTCCACCTTTGAGAAGTGGCTTCATCCCATGGTGCAAAGGGATCTAACTAAGCCTCTCAGGGATTGAGGCCATACACCCTGGTTGCTGATAAGGGACAGCACTCCCACCCCAGGCTGGGGCCCCCCACCCCTTGGTTGATTCTGGCTACCTAGGACCTATATCTTCTAAATAATAGAACTAATTTTGGAGAAGACCAGCCTTGCTCTGGAAAAACCATCTAAAATTTAAAAGAAATCATTGAGTACTTCAAAGACAGAGTAATTGGAATTTGCTTTAAGCTATTGTCTCTTAGTTACTTTGGGCCAGTTTTGATGAATACAGAAATAGTATTTGTCACGAGAGTTATCAACTGCATACAAACGCACAACTCAAAACCACTTGGAAACAGTCGATCTCTTAAGTAGGTTAAGCATCCCCTCTAAATCTTGTGTGCATTCTTAATGTACTCACTGCCTCCTTTTAAATAGTGCTAGGTAGAATCCAATCTGTGTCAGTGCTTGTCTGAATCATACTTAAAAATCCTACTTCAGCGTTGCCGCTATGAATGAACCTGTGAAGTGTCTCCTTGCACTATGGCTCTTCATACATCAAAGACTCATTTTGAACTGGGTAATTATAGAAGGAAAAAACATGTTTTAGTGCTACCTGAGAGTTCCTATTAATATTACCTTTGAAATGACTAATTATGTTTCCCATAAAGATTGGGAGAAAGTATTATGTAACTGACTCATTACAAAGGCCTTTCATAAACCTCGATCCTCTCTTCTCCTCCGCAAAGCTCTCCTTTATTTCCATCATTACATTGATTTTTTTATGTTTAATGTTACATACCAAAATATCTGATGACTCCAGCACATGCCGGCACCCCCTGCCCCACAAACTTTGGCATCTCTCTGGTGCTGAGATGTCAAACATGTGACCTGATTATCCTCACTCTTCCGGCCAAGCATGTTGGCCACGAGCCCTGAGACTCAAAGAAGATTTGAACAGCCCCTCTTTGAAAACTGAGTGTTGGAAAGAACTGAGAAGGTGCCCCTGCTGATAACAGAGTAGGACCCCGAGGGCCTTTTCCTACTTGGAAACCTGAACTCGCAAAGACACTGTGTGTGTAGTTGGGTGGATTGGTGCTACCCATCACACAGTAACCCTCTCTATGAATGAGAAAGAATTCTCCTCAGCTGATTCATCTTTGCGTGGAAAAGCCAACAGCATGTGCATAATCTTATCACTAACTGTTAGGCTATGTCAAGAGAAATGAGTGTCGGAGTGTCCACTGTGAGGGGGCTGATGGCATTGCCCAGGCTGAGCTGGCAGATAGCACCTGCAGCAGGACCCCTTAGTTACAAGAGCCCCAGGCCATCAGCAGTCCTTCCTGGGTGCACGTAAGATAGTTGGCAGAATGTAGAACTCGAGCGTTAGAAGGAGACTGGGAGGCTCACGGGAAATGAACGAGCAAGCGGCAACGGTGTCCCGCTGGAGACCAGACCGCCCCAGGCAGAGGGTCTGTCTGCCCGCAGCTGGAGGCTCATCACACCAAAGAAGAGGAGACATGTTCCATGTGGCTCCAGTGTATGGGCCATAGGTGGAGGCTCCCAGGAGACAGGCGGTTAGCTTACAAGCAGGAAGAATAGTCTGATCATGCTGTCAACAGGGGACAGGTGCTCCAAGCAGCGTGAGCTCCCGGTCGCTGGTGATGTGCAAGTTCAGGTCAGCTGGCCCCTTGTATTGCAGGTAGGCTTCAAGCAGCAGTGTGGGCAGGGGGACAGACCACAGGTCTAAGTCCCCCTGAAAAAATGTAGGCCGAGTAAGTCAATAAGAATTTATAAAGGGCCTACTCTGTTTAGTGCCAAGAAGGTTTTTTTAATTTTCTAAATGCCCCAAAATAAAGTTGCTGTTTTTCCTCATCAGGAGATGACCCATTCCTGGCCTACTCCTCTCACTGCCATGCACACTCCTGGAAACTCTGAGCAGAGCACATGTTCCATCCCAGGACAGGTCAGTTGTCTTCCTTCCTCCATTTTCCCTCATCTTATTGTAATTATTTCAACCTTCCAATTGGATTCTTAAAAATAAAAATGACCTTGGTGTTCTAGTGCCATAAAATGTAGACTCTCTCTTCCCCTTGCCATATTAATATAAATATTCTTATTGAAAGTGGGTCATTAAAAGAATACATACACAGACGCTGGCATGTAAATCATACCATGTAGCGTGCAGCCAGGGCTCACACCACTGGGCCCGGAGCTCATGAATCAGACTGTGAACTCATCCCTCAAGAAAGACTGAACAGATGAGGTAATAACAACATCCAAGGCTGTTTTTTAATTTTAAAAAACCTATACTCTTCACTTGAATGGATCAGTGTTCATTTGTGTAGATCACCTACCAGTCCTTGCTCACAAGCAGACAGATGTCTACACACCAACATATCATACTGACAGAGCTCCGTCTTCTACAGTTCTGGCGTCAAGTATTTAATGTAATTTTTTTCCTCATGGGCCTTCCCGCAAGAATTTTTCTCACCATCGGTTTTTAAAATGCCTGAATGAATAAGCATGGCTGTTCTAATAATATACTTTAAAAGAAAAAAAATAACATCTTCCTCCCTTCCTTCCTTCCACCAATTAACCGTCTGTCCATCTGTCCATTTATTCGGAAACCATTTACTGAGGACATACAATAGGCTCGAAGCTAAGGATGAAGAAAAACCTTCTACATGTTTTCAGCTAAATGAGAAGATGATGTAGAAAGTGCCTTCATGGAGAATAAAAGACTCAGAGAAGTATCTAACCCTCCCTGGGGCATGGAGGACATCTCCCAGAGGTGGTGGCATTTGGAGAATGCTTACAACTTCAACACGTGGAGAAGAGCCCAAGAGAACAGCAGAGGAGAAGGATGGGCAAAGGCACGGAGAGATAAGGGGGCATGGTGTGGCCAGGTCAGACTTTGTGTGCTGCGGAGTGGAGAGAGATGAGCCCTGAACAAATAAGTACATCTCTGTGAAAGGCCTTTAAGGCCAGCCAAGAAATTAGGACTTTATTTGTAGAAGGAGAAACCCAATCAGGTCCTTTAGTTTTTAGGGTCATAATTTCAGCAGTGACAGTGGCCTAAACTGCGTTTAATCACCCCTCTCACCATTGAGAGGGGTCAGAACTAAGTCAGCAGCAACCGTCCCTGTCCCTGTGTGGGGCTGTGTCCTTCCCTCCTGGATCCCCACTCTCCTGCCTTAGGCCACTGTGGGCTTGCTTCCCCTTCTCCACAGCATCCCAGCTAAGGGATCAAAGCCATCTGTTTCAGGTGCTGAATCCAACACTTGGACAGGCAATTGCAGTGTTTGGAGCTGTATTCTGCAATTTTGGAGATAACTTTTTCAGTTGCAATTTTGACATTTACAAGTATATACAATAGAACTGGTTGTCTAAATGGGTTTTTGTAGTAAGTGCACAATTTGGAACCAGGCATGATTTGCATTTTCTGCCAATTATCTCTGCTACCATCAACCCCATGGTAAAGGTAGAAAGAAGCATGTGGGATAAAATAGTAAAACCAGGATAGTTGCACAGCTGCTTTTTTGTTTCACTTGATTCCTGCAAAATGTCGGTTTGAAAGAAAAGTACATTTAAAACACGGTAATAGCATCAACAGCACAGACAGTGATGTGTGTGCCTTGCCTCATTCTAAGCCTTTAATATATAGTAAATAACTCAGTCCTCCCTATAACCCAAAGAGTGGTGATTTGACTATCCCTAATTTGCAGAGGACGAAACGTAGGCACAGCATTAAGTAATGTGCTCAGAATCACCCAGCTAGTCTCAGTCAAGTTCTTCCGAGCCTCAGTTTCTGCATCTAGATTGTGTGGGTGTGTATATACTATATAATCCCAATGGACTTTTCAGGTCAAATAGTCCATGATTCTGTAAACATAAAAACAGAGACAGTTGAAAATTCTCAACTTACTCAAGTTTACTTATTCATCCTAAATTGAAAGTGGCACATTTTCTCATAGAGAATGGAA
Organism: Phataginus tricuspis; assembly: GCA_029783875.1. NCBI lineage: Eukaryota > Metazoa > Chordata > Mammalia > Pholidota > Manidae > Phataginus > Phataginus tricuspis. Next base: position 126,784,144 of record JAQQAC010016209.1, on the reverse strand, counting down.
AGACTCAGGAGGAAGGGAGTACATTGCTAAGCAGAATTGGGGGAGCTAATGATACCCTCAGGGGAAGTTCAGAAAAGGCTACATGGAGGTAAACATCCTCTAGACAGAGGCTGGCAAACTACAGCCATGGGTTTTTAGATTTTTAAATACTTAAGATTTACAAAAGAAAAAGAATATGAATACAATTATGAATATTCTGAGGAATATGAATGATAATGAAATTATAGAAGTGCTATGAAATTCAAATTTCAGTGTCTGAATCAAGCTTTCTTGGACTCCAACCATGCCCATAATTTATATATTGTCCATGACTCCTAGCACGCTACAATGGCAGAGTTGACTGGTTATAGCATACAGAGATGGTATGCCCCAAAGCCTAAAATATTTACTATATGACCCTTTACAGGGCAAGTTTGCCAACCAAGATATTAAGGCTATTACTTAAAATAGCCTCACATAAGTTTGTGAAAACAGTTTGGATCACTATAGTCTACTGCTAAAAATACCTGTGTGACCTGTCTATGGAAGAAACACACAGGTCAAAGTTAGGCATTTTTTTAAAATGTGTATTATGTGCATCCACAATTATTACACGAACAACACAGATTCTTTCCACAGCCAAGCTATCTCCTGTCAGGGTTCAGTATGCAAGTAAAGTAACTTGGGTAATAGCCAAAGGTACTCATTTGTTTGGAATTCTGGTTTTAAAAAGTCTTACCCAGCTTAACATTAAAAGCTGTATCAGAAATATATAACACCAATGACTCAAATTCAGTGAATCACATGGCCCCCCAATTTGCTTCTGGTATCACTGCCCTAATGCCCTGAAAAACTGATTGTTTGGGTCTAAAGTCCAAAATGATTCAGTCCAGATCTCCAGGACCAGCACAGAGACTGGCTTGCATGTTTCACTCTTTGATCGGACATTAGTTTCACTTGACTTTGCAACTTGTCCTTTGCTTCCTAAAGGTATACAAGCCCAAATTTGCTCTATGTAATTGTAAGGAAATGCCTTTAAAAAAATAACAGATAGAAATATTGGTGTATAATAAAGATATACAAATGGTTAGCCACTCATTTATTTGGCATTCTGGGAGATGAGATGTTCTGAAAACTTGAAATTCTTGGATAACCAAAGGTTTTCCCTCCATTGGAATCATATAAGAGGAATCATTTTTGAAATGTAATTGATGTCTTCCTGACTTCTTGTAAAAATTATAGTGAACAGTCTTTAGCCTTTTCTTGATAACTTAGACAATATGATGAGCGTGAGTTTTGTACTAGGCTATAATTTGTACTGTGCTGGAATTGGGCCCTCAGTAGCTATTAGGATGGTCAGAAATGCGTGCCGCTATATTAAATGGCTATAGACTCATCTGCTTTGTAAGTTCTGACTTCGCGGTGTCATTTTCTTTGGCCCCCTGTGCTGCCTGTGCTGTCGGTTTTCATGCCCCAGTGATCCAAGCGGCTGTGCCTCTACAAGTGTTTCCCCTTCCTCACCATCTATGATTTGCAACAGGGTGAGAATCAAATGGCCAGGCTTGTTAGAGTCCTGTCAAAAGCCAATTCCCGATCAAGTGAGGTACAAAAGCCTTTGAGCAGCAAACTGCACGGGCTCTGACAGCTCTTTAGTTCAGAGGCCTTTTCCATCTCTTACAGAGTTTACAGTAGTCTCCTGGAGTTGTGGGCTTGCAAGAAGATAAGTCTCTTGGGTCATAGAATCATGCTAAATAGATCGAAAGGTTCACTTTTGATTAAAGCACAGGGTTACTGTTCTTACCTTCTTCTCTTAAAGGTAAATTATACTGCGATCCTATTTTTTCCACTATACGGTGGCAAGATTTGGCTTAAAGAGTAGATTACTTTAAGTGATTGACATAGCTAATTTTTATATTGACTTGCATTTGCTGTCTCCAGTTTTGGAATACTTGCTTTCAGTAGATCTCTCTTTCATCCTCACAGTGCTCTGTACACCCTGTATCTCACCGTAGGGCTTCTGCCTGCAACTTTTGTTAGGATCCACACAAGTGTGCCATGCTATCAGAAAGCCCAGTGTGTGCAGATCAGATTTGTGAAAACAGTGAATGTATTGTGTAACTCAAATCAAATTTAAGTTCCCTTAAATAATATGCTCCACTAGCATATTTCAAATTGCTTCCTATACTTGACCAAATTTGTGATGAAGTTTTAAGAACACTTCTCTTGAGAAAATGAGATACATCTATTGCATGTGTGTCACAGCTAAGGTAGAAAACTGGAGTTGTTTCGGTAAAAGGGAACAACTGAGCGAATGTATTAATTGCAGCAGTGTTTACACTTCTACAAAAACTATGATCATTTGTTTGTTTGAACCAAGTACCCTTTACTTCCTTAGAGACATCATTGCCTGGCTAAGAGAGAAATTATACACTTGAATTTCACATATGCGGGTCATTTGTTCCCATGTTGCACACATTTCCAAATAGATACCACTCTTACTTATGATTCTGCTCTAGTGGCGGCTGTGGTTGTGTTGCAGCAGGCTGGGCTAGCAAATGCTCACCCTTCAAGTAGAGCCGCAGACCGAAGCCTCATTAATGGAACTGCTAACAGTGGTTTCCTTTTGCAAACATTAGTCAAGCTAACTCTTCAGCAATAATAGCACTACCTTTTGTTCCCCTTGTATCATTTAACTAATGTTTGTATTGTATGTGTTCTTCCTTATAGGAATCCCAACACCTGACCCCAGGATTCACCTTACAAAGTAGGTGTTCTTAAGAAATTCTTAGTCCAAACATTCATGTCTTCTTCTTCCTCACTTTTTTCTCTTTCCTACCTAACATTCATTAAAACATGAAACAACAATAACAGAAGTCATATTGTGGTACATCCAATCGGTGCCTTTTCATTGTTTTCATCTGTTATTCATGGCAGGATGCTGTGAGAAAGTGTAACTGGAAGGGCTGCATGTTTGAAGACCAAGTGCATTCAGAATAATCATTTGACAGTAGAAAACATGCATCGTGATCGTGTGTGCCCTTTCTTTTCAGAGTGGAGTGACCCGACCAGCAGAGCTTCTACGAAGTCAGTATTGATCAAGTCGTGAGTACTTGGGTTTCCAACACAGGCTTCTTCAGAGACATTTGGCAAGGGAACAGTGTCTCAGCGCTGAGTGAATCTCTCTCTTGCTCCTTGAAAATATGACCCTTGGTTCTTACTAATATGGAGTTTGGTTAGAGGGGAGAATGGGATTTCCCATGATAAGCAAGTAACAGTAAAAATGAATGTGATCACCATTAGACTCTCTCATGATGTAGACAGTCTGGATTTATACCTGGGGTATGAAAACAACTGGGATTCATGAGCAGTTATGTGAGCATTATATAACTTCGACCATGGATACCATTATGTGTACTATTCAGCCACCACTGATGAGGATGAGGAAGTCATGTCTAACCAGTTGTGTCTTGAGTGGACATGAAATGTTGAGTGGATTGCTCTGGCTATTCAGCCTGAGACCTTGCTGTTTGCAGGTCATCTTGCAACTGTATATTAAAGACAAACAAGGGCAGCCAGGAAGAGATGGAACAAGAGATTACAGGATGCTAGGTTGAAGTTCAGAAGCCAGGACCCTGCAATTCACTCAGCACTGTCTTCATTTTTTATTAATGTTATCTGGAGGAGGGGTATGAAGAAACCAATTTCCTCAGGTTAACTATTGTAGATTTTGTAATATCCATTTGTCCAAGAGCGTATCAAGGGAGTATGTCTCTCTCAACTTCTTTCATTCCAAATAATGGAAAATGGAAGTCGACTTCTCTGTGTAATAGTCACATACTTGAAAATTTTCAAAATGAAATAATTTATGACGTTCAAGTGGTCTAATGGCACACTTGAAGTAAATTGCTCACCTTTTGGAAGATCACGAATAATTGCATATGACAACTGGGAATGACTCCCACATAGAGCAAGGCTCTACAAAAGCCATTGGCCTTTCCATGTTCTTGGTTCTGTCTAGCCACAGAGCCCCCAAATTGTTGACCCATCACCGGCCTCCTTATTTGGTCTTCTGGTCTGGTCTGTGCCTTCTAATTCTAATTCAACAATGAAGAATTCTCCATTTAAAGAAGTGAGAAAAAATAAGAGGGGAAAAAAATAGAACCATAACCCTGATTTAAGGACCAAATTGTAGGGAAAAATTGAAATCAGAATCATCTTTCATATTATTCATCTCAGCTTTTCCATTCATCACCAAGGGAATTGGCATTCCCCTTGTTATCCTAGTAAATAGTAGCTCTCACCCTCCTCCCTTGCCCCACTCCCATTAAAAAGTCAATAAAAATCTTTCTCTCTCTCTCTCTCTCTCTCATACACACACACACACACACACACACACGAGCATTTAGAAAATCAGTGCAGGTTTCCAAACATGAAAAAGCATAAAAATATTTTTCCTACTGTAAAATGGTCTTCCTCCTAAAGCAAGAGTATTAGGCTCCTGCTGTGAAATATGCTGATTTCCATATAGGCCATAAAATGCAATATTTTAATAGTTTGTAACTAACACAAATACGCTCAGTAATTGTGGTTTATAGTTAGAGACTGCATTTCCAGTGAACAGCACTTCATAGCATGGGGGGTATATAGTGCATTCAGGAGAACTGAGGTTCTTTCTAGGAAGCATCGAGAAAACTAGAAGACACAGTTCTTTTATGAATGAGCTGCTCTCTTTTCAGCTGCTTGATCTAAATTGCAAGCATTGTCCATCAGACTTTAGCTAGAGTAAGTTCCCTTTTTATGGTAGGGAATGGGTTTAACATAGGAAAGATCAGGGTTATAATAACTATTTTTATTCTTAGCTTCTAAGTTATTATCAGCTCAGCATGACTATCACTCTCCCATATTTTACTACAGGGCACCTTTTAAGCCAGCTTCTAGGATTTGCCATTTGGCAGGTAATCCTCCAGGTGACTATGAACATTCTGAGTGTAGACAGACTGCTGGTGGCCAGAGCTTGGTGGAAAGCAACCCCTAAGTTGGGTCTGCTGCCAGAGAGACACCTTCCCAAGGCCAGCACATGTCCTGGCCATGCTCCTGCCGCTTACTGTAGTGGAGAGAAATGGGACTCATGCAAAACAGAATCCTTAATTGCTAGGATACTTTATTAGTTCTCCTCATCTGGCCCTCTTTTCCCCAGCTGATGAAATGCAGATCTTCCATTTGGGCCTGGACTGGTTAGAAGGACCACATGCATAGGCACCAGGTCTGCAAACACTCACCCAAGTATGCCTGAGCAAAAGCTGAGACCCAGCCAGGCTCCCTCTGTGTTCTTGACAGTCCCCACACTCTCTGGACCTGGCCAGCAGTATGACTGGCCTTTTGGAGAACTGGGGCTTCCTCACTTGTTATGCTCCACTGATAGACAGTGCTTTTTAGATGTGTTCATCTGTGGGGTGAATCCTACCCACTTCAGCTAGAATTTTCACCACCCATGAAGCAAGAGCATTAGACTGGGGAAGTTTAAAGACCTGAGTTTGAGTCTTTGCCCTGGAGGGATTTGGTATTGTGGGGAAAGCACGGAGCTGGGATTCAGAGGATGCAAGTTTACATCATAGGAGAATTTATTTTTATTTCAAAGTATACAGGTATAACCCCTTAAGGGAAAGTAAACAAACTGGTGAGCATATATGTGTATACACATACAGGTACACACACCAACACTTGTCAGAATTCAAATGTAAACAATTATACTCTTTAGTAATTAAACGTAACAACATCAAAGCACATTTACCTTTTAACCCTTAATAATTTCTGGAGGAAAGAAGACCTAACCACTTTTTATTTCCCTAGCCTATGAGTCTGAGCTGTGTTATAGTGTTGGAACAGGCCTCACCCAGGTCTTTGAAATCCAGTGCAGTCTGTAGCCTCCTTCAGAAAAGATCTCTGTCCCCAGACAGGATGGGGCCTGGACTGATGAGGGTCAAACTGTATTTCGCAGAGCTATAGAGCTGTATATTTTTACAGTAATATCGTGTCCATTCTTCCTCTAAAAGATCCATTTATTTCAATTACGAGATTCAGGGGTTGAATGGACACAGCAAAGATTGTGTTACTTTCTAGTTTCTTAGGGGAGCCATTGGGGCAGAACATGACTGAGACCAAACCCAAAGGACCTGGATGTCCTTTGCTGGCTTGGCTTGGTTCATCTGGTCAATTACTTGTCAGTACAGTGGCTTTACAAAAATACATGGCCTTGCTGGTCTTTCATGAGCCATCCAAAATAGGAACAGTTAAGACATATGCACTTACCCTGAGAAGCATTTCAGACAGCATCAATGAACTCACGGCTGTGCGTGTCGGCAGGCCTTGACTGAGCTTGTTTTGTGAGCACTATTGAGAAGATGGCAGCTGCAAATAGTCAGTCCCTTTGTTATCTTGGTTAGGAGCATCTGGCCTCTGTCCAGTTGGAAACCGTCCAGACCCCTTTGAATCAAGCCTCTCCTGTGTTTTAAGCCCTGCTCTTGAGATGCCTGCAGGGTCTCCATGTAAGCCCAATGTCAAGGCAAATGCAACCATGGCACTATTCTTCCCTTGCATTAGCTACAGGTTTGGGGACCTCCCAGTCGTGGACCCAGAGAGTTGGTGAAAAGTCTTATGGAGACAGACTCATTGTGGCCAGCCTCAGTTTACCTGTGGGTGGTGGGTATGCACTCCACGTGAGCAAACCCTTAACTGTAGCCCTTGTTAGGAGGAAAGGAAATGACGCTGTCTCAGGAATGGCAGACTTCTCAGACAGGAGTTGTTCTGCTATTGAATACATGTACCACATTAGCTCCCAGGCCCCATGCCAAGTGCTTTTGCATACATCACACTACCACGCTTGCCAGCTATCCTGGAGAGGCTCCAAGCTGTTCCCATTTTACAGATGAACCGAAGCTAGACCCTCCCCATGAAGTGTGCATAGTCCGGTGGGAAGACAAACTGACCTTGCACACTTGAATGGACATTGTGCCTTGAGGACACAGAGGGCCTCATAAATGATACCAGTCCATGGACAGAGAGCTGGATGCAGGCCTCTCTCTTCCCACCAGGCTGCCATTCCTTCTCGAATCTGATGGCTCAGGGATTTGGAACATGAACCTTGACCTTTTGAACCTGGGAATAACCGTCAAATAGACTTATAGGGCTGAGATTGGTGAGAAGGAACCTCACAAGAAATTATACTTCACCCCTCTGTTTCAGGTGGTAAACAACCAGGTCAAAATTGCTTAAATAAAGCATTATTTCTAAACTTTTCTCTATGTGATATGAAGATTTCATTATCACAGAGAATAGAAAGATTATTAGAATGTTTTTCAGTTTGTTATAACCAATAACAAGCCTTGTATGATATCCTAGATGAATTTCAATTTTTTTTTCTTTAACCAAAAATACTCCTCACATACATTACAACCCTGGCCATCCTTCTACCACATCTTTGATCATCAAAACTGTTCCCTTTGGGAATCTGATTTGGGATTTGAGACCTGTCATACTTTTCCTGCAGAGCAATAGCCCACATCTCTAGCAACTTCATATATTCTTCCTGAAGTAGATGTTCAGTCTGCTACTTAGATACCATTTCAGTAGCAAAGTAACTGTGTAATGAGGCAGGGGAAAAATGACTGTTATTTTCTTAGTCAGATGAATTCTTAATTAGAATACATGACTTGGTACTTGGAATTTAGAAATACTACTGATCAGTTTGAAGCTCCAAAAGCCGAGCTAAACTCTCCTAGTAAACTGGTAATCTCAATAACTTCCCCTAGTTTGCAGCCCTTCCGGTTTTCAAACTGAGACATATGCCAACTCTTGCTTTAAACCTATCTTCTGTGCCCTGCATCTCAGAGCTTGCCAACTTCTCCTAAGGACTTAATATATTTTTGGAAGTTCTCCACCACACCAGGGACAGCCACCTGGGAGCAGAGGAAACCAAATTTGGCAGCCTGATCAAGCTGTGAATTAAAGGTAATTCACAGTTTGAAATGAATCAGCGTGAGGTCCTTAAGAAGAGTAATCAGACATCAAGAGGATTTCATTTTGAGGGTTGTATATTGGCTAATGTGACAACAAGCAATACTGGCATTCAGAAAGCTCCCATCAAGACGTGCTGAGGCGGCTGGTGCTTGACAGGCGCCCAGACTGAGAAGCGGGGCCCCTTCACTGGGAGCTGTGGCTTTCTGCTTTCCTCACAAAAGCTGAAAAAGTAGATGTTTTTACTCAGCTAGTGTACATTTTAAAAGATGGGATTTGATTTTTGTGGTATTGTTCACATGCCCAAGACTCGTATGTTTCCGGTGGGTATTGAGAATCTGTAATTGGAAGCAAACGTCTCTCTCCTCTTTCTCTCAGGGAAAAGTCAAGTATCTCTTCTTTTTTACCTGATTTGCATACATGTTTATATTCATTCATTCAAGCTTTTATTCCTTCCCACAAAAATGCATTAAACCCCTATTGTGTGTGAGGCTCTGGGCGAGGCACTGTGGGACCTCGGAATGGAACACCACGCATCCTTCCCTTGAGGAGCTCACAGGTTAGTGAAGATTAGACCTGCACAGATGACACCATCACCTCAACTAACTCATATATTGGGCACCTACTATGTGCCAGGCACCTTCTCTCTTTACAGCAAGCCCATGGGAATCACTGTCATTATATTCCAAAGAGGCAGAAACCAAAACTCAGAGACAATGAACGAGTTGCCCAAAGGGCCACAGTGACAAAACCAGAGCAGGGCAGACTCCAGAGCACATGCTCTTAGCCATACTAAAGCCAGCTCATGGGCACTTTGGAGATGGCCCTACTGATGTAAATCATGTGTGATCTTGCCCAGGCATTAGGCCAAAGTGGACTGTCCACATGGCAGGCCAAAATGGTCCCTGGTATTTTGGTTTAGATCCAGGAAAGTATTACATCTGAATACTGTCATTGAGTTAGGGCTCACGTGCTGATGTGGACATTCTGTAGGCCAGCACACATCCAGCCTCAGCTCAGGGCCTGCAGCCAGATTGCACCATCATGCCATGAGGTGCTCCTACTGGGGAGGCAGGAAGGGTCTGTGCCTCTGAGGGACTTGCACTACTGCCTAAACTCTGTATAAGGCGGATTGCGGTGACCTGTGATGAGAACAACATCCCTTGCCAGAAATGTCCATGTTGCCATATTAAAGTGAAAAGAGAACTGATATTTAGGTCTGTTTTTATGAGAGGCTCATGCATCACCTGTCATGCTTACCAACTTGTTTGTTCATTGGAAAGTTGTTTTATAACCTCATGGTGGAGTAATTTTTAAAATACATTCCTAGTATTATCAACTAATGGCTTATTTCCAAGTTCTCGACATTTTGAATAGTAACTGGGAGTAAAGCAAATCCTGCTGATGGAAGGCATTGAAGTTAATAAGCAAGGGGCCAGAGTTAAAATAATTCGAGTTGTATGACTGAGCATAATGTTGTGATAACACACACATGCACATGTATGTCTGCACATGCTCTACATCCTAGAACATCAGGTCCCTCTCATGCTGTCTGATCTAATGAGATGCACACACACACACACACACACACACACACACACACACTCTCTCTCTCTTTTTTCAGTTACCAGATTGGGAAATGCTACAACAAGGAGGTACTTTTCATGGGTGCAGTGATTGATTATTGTAAAGCACTTTCACACAGTGCATCAGCCCCATGTGAATGTCACAGTCCTGTTGGATAGCCAGGTGAAAAGAAGCCAGGCTTAGGGAGGGGAAGATACTGGCCCAAAGTCCCCCAGTCAGGGAATGGTGGTGATGGGACTGGAAGCCAGGATTCTGCCTTCCCATCAGAGCATGTGGTCTTGTCCCCAGATTACCCCAGAGGCCTTCAGGGCCAGGTCTCATCCATCAGAGCCCTAACAGGTCTTCCAGGCCCAGGTGCAGAAAATAGAGCAGTAGTGTAGACAAGCCCCATAGATCATTCCTTGAAATTAAAAAGAAACAAAATCCAAGCGATCCTGGAGTAGATGAGAATACTCTCATTATAGAATAGCCCTCCCACCCCACCACACCCCACCCCACAGTCCTAAACTATGCATTCTGCTTTTCCATCCTATCAATTGCTTCGCAAACAGCCAGATCCCTTGTCACAATTATGTTACCAGGAACCTTATGTTTACATGGTCTGCTCTTAACACCTTCCCAGAGCTGTTAAAAACCCTTCCATTTTACTGATGAATGGAGAGCAGTGTTGGTAGAATACTGGAGAAGCTTGCACAATTCCAGCTGTAAGATCAGTTGAAAAATCTGACAAATGGCTTTCTTTGTGGTGCATCCATCTACTTCATTCATAAGCACCAAACAAAGAAAAGGTCTCAAAGCTGTTTGACTGACATCTACAAATACACTGCCAAGGTTGGGACAGAGGTACAGAGTGGGGTGAGCTTGGGGTGTGCCTTCTAAAGACCAAATGACCACCATTTCTTTTATCTGCTACCCTGTGGGATCTTCGCACCCAGTATCTACCAGGACAACCCCTAATGCACTGCCTGGTCTTTGGCTAAGGTTCCTGGGTGCCTGAGAGGAAAAAAGGGATGAGGGGAGAGGTGCCCTCATTTCTGCCTAAACTCCCCACCTTTTAAAAATCCCAGATAGATACCTCAGTATTGTAACAACATGGAAGATTTCTAGATTTTCAAGAGAAAAATGCAAAAGAAAAAGGGTAGTTAATATTCATCACACCTAGAAATTGGCTAAGCTATCTGGAAATTGAAAGGTCATTGTAGGTGTCTCCAAAATCCTCTCATATATCATACTTCACAGAAGGAAAGGCAGCAAAGAACAACGCCCTTGGGTAATTAGAGTCACACCTGCTGACCCCTTCTGTAAGCGACACGCTGTGACAAACGCTCCCAGGAGTGATCTACTCCATCCTTACAACAACGCTGTGGGATGGCATATCCATCGCCCTTTGCTCCACTCATGTCATCACGTTCCATCCTCCCAACACCTCTGTCAGATTAAACCGATTTAATGGGGAAGGGAATTTGGTCTCTGAGCAACTGAATGACTTGCCCAAGCTCTCATCCCTAGACATGGAAAGAGCTGGAATTTCACTCTAGGATTCTTGAATTACAAAAAAACTCAAACTTTTCTTTCTTATACCATATCTGCCACACCCATGTAAAACTTCAATTGAGTAATTTATTCATTGTTCAGGACAGAGGCAAATAACACATGATAGTAATAATGCTTTCTAGTTCTGTGACTTTCTCTGTTTCCACACATATTGTTGCATTTGTTACATTTGGTCGTGGCTCTCACCTCTTGCCATGTGACTTGATGAAGTTGCATGGTGCTTCTCTGAACCTTTCTTTCATCATGTGTAAAACAAAGACGCAGTATTACTGAGGGTCCCTAGTGAGCTGTGCTGCCATCGGACGAGCTCATGAATGGGCTTTGCTGTCAGTTATTTGGGTTAGTTCTCTCCCCGCATTAGAAGTGAGTAAAATCAAGTTCAGATGGCTCAAGGGAGGTGCCCAAGGTCACACAACGCGTAGCGTTGCAAGGCTTAGTCCCAAGCTTCTTGAGTCCTAGTTGATGCTCTTTTTGTTAATATCTGCCATTACTTTTCAGAAGTGTTGTGTCGATGTGATTTGAATCAAAGGATCAACTTTCAATGCTGACAGAGAGCAACTGACTTAAAATTAATCACTCTGTGTGCCACTCCTCTCTCAGTTGGCTTAGACAACCCCAGGATGTGCCTGGATGTTTGACCTGTTGAAGAGAAGGAGTGTGTTTTTCCACCCACCTACTCACACCTAAGGTCTCCCTATTCAATCTACTGATAGTTTAACCATTTGTAGAAGAATTGGAAAGCTTTCCAAAAATATCACAGACATTCTACAATCTCACTGTCTTAGAGAGTGGAATTTGAGGTTAGGTCTATCCTTTGTCCTCATGCATTTTTGGGGTACTCTCTTATACTGGACCTGAAACCAGTGACCTGTCTTGACCTTTACTACTAGATTAAAATCCCAGGTTTCTACTGTGGTAACCATATTTTGAGAATTAGACCCTGATAGTCACTGAGAAATTTAAAAGTGCATTGCTGCCATGAACCTCGAAGAAAGGTTGCTTACAATTGTCAGCAACAGCCTCTTAATTGAAATAATCTACCTTTCTGTCTGCTAGTAAGAGTTTGTGTGTCAGGGCGTGACAGAATTATGAAAAGATCATATCTTGATGGATTTTCTTTAACGTACAAAAATGGCTGTGATTTAAAGCAAACCTGTTTTCTGCATGAAACTTAAATCAACTTCAGCTCAGTTTATACTATTCAGACAGAACTATAATGATCAGGGTGGCAGGAAGCCAATATGCACAGAAAGATGTCAAGACACTCAGAGAAGATACTTCTGGGGGTCCATTCCAGATGAACCTCAGTGGCCCCAGGGCCCAGATGGCAGCCACTTCCAAGGCACAGATTGCAGTGCCCAGGGCTCTGTGCAGTGGGGAGCTGCAGAGCGGCCATGCAGCAGACTTTCAGATCAAGAAGGCAAGTCATCGCTGATTTGCCCAGTGGCATAAAGAGCTTGAAATCGTACTGATGTTCCTGAAGACAAGGAAAAACAAGCAATACAGGGCACCTCACTTGTGAAGAAGAGGAGGGACTGAGGCATTTGAAACGTTAGGGATTCGCCTTCAGCCCTCCCTTTTGGCAGTTCTCTCTCAAGACAAGCACACCATGTGAGTCTGGATTTATAATTAGTGGTGGGCTGTCTGTGATTCCACAAGGGGATTTTTAAAAATCTGACTGGGCTTTTTTCTTTCTTTTTTGACATGCTCATGACAGGATTTTCATGTGTTCCTTACGTAACACATAGAAAATATCTCTTTAACTCTATGAAAGGAGCAAATTCAGACCAGAAGTGATGACCTCACTCTGAGAAAGTTGGCCTATTCTTTCCCACACTACAGATATCAAATGCTAAGCCTGTGGGGCAACCTCAGGGAGGGGCTTGGAGCAGCAGGGACTGTCGTCCCCCACTGAGGGGTAGCTCTGTCTGAAGACCTGGGGGCAGATTTCCTCTCAGCTCACTGGAGAGACTCTTCATCTGTTTTAGTCAGTCTGTGTGCAAGGAGACTGGGATGTGACAACTGAATTGTGATATTCCTCCAAACCCAAGGAATGCTGAGGAAAAGCCCAACAAGCACACCACCAGGCTTCCCCTCTTGAGAACTCTAGAAGCTTGGGTAGCCCCTTTGGCTCTACTGACATAATAGGTTCACAAGTCTGTGAGCACCTCAGGCAAAGGGTGGTATGGGTCTGCCTGTGTGTCCTCAGCAACTGGTACAGGACCCACTACACAGTACATAACCAATAACTCCATCAAGGGAATGGGAGGTACTGAAAGAAGGATCCAGAAAGTATCAATTATTCTGAATTAATATTAACATTTTTGTATATTTTACTCTTATACTCCTCAATCCAAATTGAAAAGGCGGAGTAAGGAGAACTATAAATGCGTGAGTATGGGTGCCTCAGTACGATATGATCAGCAGTATAATGTAGAGACTGAAGTGGACCCACCGACTCCAGTCGCCAGGGAGGAAGATCTGGGACTGGCTGAAATGTCTTCCATGCATACACTTCTCCTTGGAGCTCATTGCAGCATCTTAACACAGCCACGGTTGTACTTTTTCTTCTGTGATGCTTTTAAAAAAGAAAACCTAGGACTAAACTAAGTGTCAGGCACTATGCTGAGTGGTCTATATCCACTAACTAATCAAATATTCACAACCCAATGAGATGTAGGTACTATTACCCACTTTTGCCCCAGAGGAGCTGAGATTCATGGATTGAAGGGACGTTCTCACGCCCAGACACAGTGGGCTCATGGCTTGAACCTTTATCTGTCTGACTCCAGTAAGATACCCCTGACCTCCAAACTCCTTACCACCTAGGGGATCTCCCATCTGGGGATCCACCCAGACTCGATTGTCTTGGGAAACAGCAACCTCTCCTCAGAGATAATAGAGGGAACGACAGAGGACCAGAACCTGACCAAAGACATTTTCTGCCCCTGATTCCCAGAATAGCCTCTTAGCTTTTGTAGAATCAGCCCTGGAGTAATTTCCTGAGTCATAATTATGGATGGCTTAGTTCCCATATGAATAACTACTTCTGAAATACTATAACAAGCACATTGACAGTTTTCTAATCAGGTTGAACAGAATCCTTTTCTGAATTTCCATCTCTTTTCATGCATAAAGGTACTCGTCTGAATAAGAAAACATATGAATAAAATTCCATGGACTAGCCCCCACCATTCTGTGAAGTAAACACTCTATTCCCTTGCCTGGGCAGGTCATTCCTGAGGCTGCATATCTGCTTCTGTTTCCGTGGTCTAAAAAGACATTTCAAACTCTGCCTTTAATTATGATCAGGCTTGACTATGAATCCCTTGAGAAATAAGCTTGTTTTTGCTGGGAGGGAAGGTAAAATAACATTTAAATAGGTTTTAAAAATAAGAATGAAATCTCAGAAGACACACTATTGTAAAACATACTGTATATCAAAATATATAAGCACATAGTTGTAACAGTGACTTAGTAAACACATTGCTGAGTGAACTATGAAAAATAATCCACTGAGGTGCTATTTCCCTTACTCCTAAGCACTGAGTTAAGAGAGTATTGCCATAAAGTAGATATGCACTGTTTAAAAATATTTGGGTGTGTTTTTGCCAAATATCTCTTTCAGGCCCAGTAGACTATTTTTTTTTTTCTTCCATTGCTAGGAAAAGTACACTGTAAGGAATTTAGGTGAGTGGTATATTAAGTAAAGGTCTGAAACAGCTTTAGAAGATTGTAATTCTGAGCAAAGGACTGTCTTTAGCAGTTTGATTCTGAATGTGACATAAATTAACTAAAAGAGGTTGTATGACATCTTTCAAATCTGTCATATAATTTAGAATTTGATACCCATTATATTTGCTACTAGCACCATTACTATAAGAGCCTGAAACTGTAGGTAAGATAAATATGTCAGCACTAGGAAATGAATTTCCATGTTCTGGAAAACAGTCTTTCTCTGGACGGCAAGAATTATCCTGATCAAGAGACCATTTCTGTGGAAGAGTAACTCGCAAAGACCATTCTTTGTGTAAAGTTTTATGTTAAACTCCTAGGAGCCCTGTTCCAAAATTGTGGACTAATTGGAGGTATATACCTAAGCATACATCCCTCTCATGCTCTTGCTAAAGCTTTTAGATCTAAACTAGACTAACTTGACTTTTAAAATCATGTGTATACTAAGGCTTCTTGTCTTTTAATTCCGTATTTTAAAAGTTTGACGAGATACTATGAGACAATTCCTTAGGCACATGGGAGCATATCAAACCATTTCCAGTTTAAAGCCATTTAATGATTTCCACATTCGAGCCTATGGTATAAAACTCTTCTCTTAGTTTAATTCCAATAATGTAAATGCTGTATATATGGAAAGGTTTCAAAGCAGTTTTTCCCATAAATAGTATTTCAGTAGCTTCTCCTTTGCAAGAGAAGGCCAGGGACAAAGCAGGTGAATCATGACAGTCTCTCATAATGAAAAAGTGAGAAAATGTGCGGCCACATGCCCGCTCCAGTACAGTGTAGTTTGGCTGCAAGATGGTTATCACTGAATGATTATAACACACAATTTTACGTAGGACAGAAAAAGTAAGAGACACGTAGAGATGTTTTCCCTCTTGAAGCAAACCTGTCACAAAAATTCTAGCATATATTTCCAAACAGATAAAAAGGTAATTTTTCACCTTTAAAAAGAATCCTTCACTTCGAAAATGATTCACCACAGGTTTCCATAAATAGTAAGCTCTTCTCATGCATTTACAATATGGTTTGATTTTCAACACATCAATTTACATGCACTTTCCGGAAATCTATTGTGCAAAGTGATGCTTACTAATACAGCATAAAAAGTTAAAAATCTTTTCTTTAAATTGGAGCCCATGGTTTATAGAGTTTGCTCATCATGAATATTAATTATTTACAGCCCAGCAGCCTTTGCTAACACAAGTGGAGATGGCGACGCCACAGGCTGCCTCAGAGGTGGTTCCATCACGCTCAGTCATAATTAGCAAAATGCCGTGTTTCAGCAGCAGTCAATCAAACACAGCCTTGTTCTTGTTCTCATGGGAACCTAATCCTCCAGGCCCTTTTCCCCCTTCAGCTTGCCTGGTTCACGGACACATTCCATGAGCTGAAAATCTAACAGTAAATTAGTGAGAACATTAGAGCCGTTTTCATGACTAGCATTTGACATGGAATATAATCCTTGGTGTGCAGAACATTCACAGCCGACATGAAATAGATCAGTAACTGGACACGTGGTGTAGCATCTCTCCAGACATGAATTCTCTGAAGAACCCTGGCAGCCCATGTGGAAAGGTTACCTGGCATCACCATTTTGCTCAGCGCAAAATACCTTTTCAATAAAAGGGAACCAGGGCCAAGCTGTGCAGCAACTGGGAGATCTGGGCACCCAGCAACTGTGAGCACATCTCCAGTACAGCAGACACACCTCCCCACGGCCACAGGGATGTTTTCAGTAAGGGGCTGGGTGGCTTGGCTTTTTAAAACAAACATGTTGAGTCTTTGTTGGAGAGAGGGTCAGACTGTGTGATACAGCAATCCAGAGACTGACGTTATGTGGATTCTCTGTTCTTCTCAGATGCTTTCTTTGGGAAACTCATCTCCTTCTGCATGAAAATAAACAGCTCCTGAAATAAATGCAAGCATTTAAAGCCCTCACCCAATAACTTGGCTAAACACAGTTTTGAGCTGCCATGTGGAATTCTGCTGGAACCGTTTTACCGAAGGTTTTTCTTAGCTGATTATACAGGGTTAATCCTGGGTCTTTTATTTGTAAAGCACTAAATTCAGACTGTTTTTCTAATGTAGTTGACTCACATAACTTCCAAGAACACATTGAGCTTCTCAACTTTAAAAAGAAAACGTCCATTTCTACTTTCAATTGCGACAACCAGGCAGGTCAGCAGGGGAGTCACGAATGTGGCGCTGGGCAACTATTTTGAGACTTTTAGTGTATTGACCCTCATCTCATAATTGGAGTTCAGGTTTTTACAGTGCTTTAGAAAAAAGTCCTTATTAGTGTCAAACTCCTTGAGTGTATGGTTTTATTTATGTCATGCAAATGATGTGGATGTTTGAGGCAACTCAATTCAGAGGGAAAGAAAATAACCTCACTTTCTGTCAATTATGTGGATGAGTAAGGCAAAATCATTTTAGTTATGAAATATCTAGATTTTGCCTTTCCTAAGTGCTTTGCCATAAAATGTTACTATGAAATAGTTACCATGAAATATTGTTAGTCAGAGAAAAAAAGGACTTTTAGGATCCAATGTATTTGGGAAGCAGTGGGTTAAAAGCAACCTAACAAGTCTTTTCCTCAGAGGAATTCTTTGAGCTTTTAATATGCTAATGCTCACTGTGTTCCTGCAGGAGGGGTGTAGAATATGAAGTGTTTCCCAAACTGACATAGCCATGGAATTTTGTTCCCAGAATACCTACCAAATTTATGGGAATAGCGCAAGGCCAGGCCAGTCTAGCTAACTCGGTCATCACGGAGTTCTCTGGGCAGATAGGGACTCAGCTTCTGTGTCTACCTGGAGCAGACATGCTCGTGTTTTGGGATCTTGCCACCCTCCCTCCACTTTTCCTCTGATTGCCCCTCCAGATCTGAAAGTGTTTTAAATCAGGTGCGGGTTTGAGACAGCTTAGTGAAACTGCCATTTGTCCTCAGACATCGTGCGGGCTTTGTGTTACGAAATCCCACCAACTTTCACGCTGAAGATTTCTCTTGCGAGAAGCCTTTGTCTGTTTTTATTTATTTATTTATTTTTGCCCTGACCACCTGTGACTGTAAGTTGTCCCTGGGGTGGCTGCCTCCATCCTCCTGTCATCCTCCCTACCGTGGGGAGAGAGGCTGGCTGAATAGAGAAACAAAGGCTGCATACTCACTGAACATTCTTGGGAGATAATTTGCTGCCATGTTTTATAAAACCAGGGACTGGATGTGCTTAAGAGCTTTTTATTAGATATTGCCGAGAGAGATAATAGTCCTATTATCCTGGTGACTTTTGAGACCATTCTGAATGCTGGTGTTATTGAAAATGTGGTAATGAAGTCAACTCTCAAATCTAAGCATGTGGATTGTCCACTTCAAACTGTGTCTTCCCAGCTGGCAGCTCTGAGCTACCTTTCCGTGCATCACCCCCACCCCGCACCCCGCCCCCCCTGAGGAACATGTCTTTGGAATGCAAACTTGCATAACGTTAGATTGAGAAAAACACAATGAAGGAGATCATTTTCCTTTTTTTTTGTAGTTTTTGGAGGGTGGTTGCATCACACACAATCCCCAGAGTCTAAACGGAAGAATTTCCCGTTTTGCTCTGGTTTCCTTTGTGCTGCTCGGTTCTATCAGCACCAGCAATCCAGAGCTGTTGTATTGCCTCCAAAACAGACAAATCATATTTTCACCAAGGCCAAGAATGTGTCCTTTATTTAAACACTTTCTTGATAACAGATCTCCTATTATGAGGAGCATTTATTACAGAGTTGAGCTGGTGTAAACCCCTACATTGGATTTCTGGCCTTCTGATCTACACACTTAAAATAAAGATGTTTCCGTTTACCACTACTCCATTTAATGATCATTTTTAATTACTTTATTGACTTAAACATTTGTCTTGAACACATTTTATGACAATGAATAAAGCATACCAGCAATTTATAATTTTCATTATGTCTTAATCTCTCATTCACATTTTCTGAGGCTTGATAGTAGATAGTTGATTGGATATTAAAGAGCACCCAAAATATTGATGGGTAGCAGAGGCGAGTTCTGATTAGTCGGCCCTTTCTGCCTTCCCCAATTACATATTGTTCTTTGTATTTACTCCTGATATATGCTTAATATTATTAGTAATATGCATTTGGTTAAATTTGTAGACAGAGCTGGTTCAGTGATGGTATTTGGAATATAACAGCTCCCTTATAAATATGGAGGAACTCAAATATTAAAATTTTTATTTCTTGGGTTAACTTTTTGCTTTTAGATTTTATCATGTATCGTTAATCACTAATTTTCTGCACGTGGGTTGGAGACACATTTTTATAAATACTGCATTTATCAGCAAACTGGTAGGGTTAAATTAAAAAATTCAACAATAGAAGAATGATCCAAAAAAAAGATGAAAATGCAAAAGGCTGAGAGGCAAGTAAGAAAGTACAGATTGTAAGACTGTGCCCTCCTCGAGGCTGGAAGTTGCTGGAGAAAGATGGCTGACAGTCACATACCTAGGTCTTCGCTGAACTCACTGTCCATACATCAAGCTCTCCTTTGCATTATCTTGGTTATCTGGATTAGAAAGTGGCCACCCAACCTCATTTAGTGTTTACAAAATCGGGTTGATGGATTGCCTATTCACTGAGGTTTGGGATCTGGGAATGCAACACCCTCCAGGCTGCAGCAAGTTATTTTTTCAAGGGCATCTAAAGATACACCAGTAAACTTCCAATCTAGATTCGCGGGCACTCTTTGAGGAAATATCAAGAGTAGACAGATGTTCAGTTTATCTTGTCAAGCTGTAAAGTCATTTTCTTGTAGAGATGTTTCTCACTGTGAGTTGAGCCTTCTCTTGCTGTCCTTTTATTTTCCTTTGCCCATAAGGAGAAAAGGGATAGGGTGGGGATGATACTGGAAATCCAGCATGAAGAAGGAATGTGTATTTTCATCTACAAAGAGAAGTAGAAATTAGATCCTTACGTTTGCCATAAGATAAGTTCTGCAGGCAGAGTAGCCCCAGGTGGACGTGGCTTGGGGTGGAAGGTCCTTATTGTGCTTTTTTTCACAGCAACTGAGTTCTGATGCAAGCCAAGAGAGGAATAAATTGAAAAGTATCAAACAAGGGCTCAGAGATTCGCTGATGCCGCACTGTGTGTCATTTGTTAAGGCCCAGTGCCCCTGAGCACGTCTTCATCATTTGGTGCATGGCCAATGAGGGATATTTAACTCAAAGAGAAGCAGGCTGAATACTGATTGAATCTGACTCTGCCAGTTGGCCTTCCTTGAAAGCCCAGAGTGGATTGGCTTCAAATGGGTAACTGAGGCAGTTTTTCAAAAAGATGTCCAACCCCAAGTGGTTGGGAGCCAGTGACTTTAGATCAGCCAGAAAGAGTGGAAGGGCTTCTCTGCATCTGTAACTTCTGATCTAGCAACTGAGAACCAGGAGTCTTGTTGATGGTATGGTTAATCTAAACAAAGAGTGTTGCCTCTGGTTTGATCTTCCCCCAGATTCCACAAACACAACAGTCTGAATATATTTTTTTCACCAACATGCATCCCAGCGTCCGAGAAACAGGTATAGATTTATGCAGATTAATTTGGCATAGTACAGCAAATTGCTACTGTGAGATATATATCTTAGAATTACTTCCTAGCTCAGGCTAATGGCTAGAATCAAATGAAACATAAAAATAGGTTTACATAGATTGTTTCATAAATCAGATAAAGCTTTATGTTACCTACCATTGGAACTGGACGCATTTTTGCAAGCAATGTAAGGTTTGTTCATGTAATAGTTTCATTATTTCCAGCACTAGTAAAACAAAATAGAAACAAGTCTCTTGGATTTAGCCACCATTAACTACCATTAACTGTAATTTTTCCTGACAAGCTCTCCTGCATGTGATGATGAGTGAAACACAGCGAAAAGTTGCCTGAAAAATTGCATAAACGCTAATGAAATATGCCCTTGTATTTTAAATGTGCCCAGTTCAGACATTTAAAATAGAGCAATTTATAATGTGTTAGCAGCCAGAACCCCATCTTGTTTTAAATAAATTTATTTTTCTACTTCTTGAGAGACTCTAACTCACTGTGAGGAGACTCATGACATTCCTTTGCACTAGGCGGGTCACAAATGGAATAATGTGAAAAACCGCTATTGGAAAACTGGAGAAAATGATATGGCAATAATGCGTTTTACAGTAAAATTTGATAGTCCTGTAAAGATCAATGAGTGTGTTTGTTTACTTTGAAGTGAAAGGACAAAGGCTTCGTAATGGAATCCAGAGAAACACCCAAATTAAGGGAATCCTTGCCGGGTAAAATGAACAACATCTTTCCCAGTCTGCAGTGAATTCAGAAAATTTACCACGTACTTCGCAGTAGGAAGAAAGGGCCTACGTCTGTCTGTGATAACATGTCATTATACAGCTACCCTGGAATGAATGAAAGTCCTCTGGTAGCCACACAGAATAAAACAAGCTGCGAGTCACAAGGGTCTCGTCCTGTCCCAAACACTGATGGAAAGGGCACTTTGTAAAGGGAGAAAGACACAGCGGGGGCATCTTCATTTGCATCACCAAACGCTAATGATGGAGGCGCCTCTATGGACACACCGGGCACGCAGAATAGGTTCAATTAAAAAGGAGCCATTTTACACTGGCCTTTACCCCAACAGGATTAAGAAGAAGAAGAAGAAGAAAAGACAAAACAAAGACCATTTATCTGGGTAACAATACACGACTTAAAAAAAAGTGAGGCCGCGTGCGGAATATAGGGTAAGCAAGAAGCGCGGATCTCCCGGGGTTTTTATCTTGGCCACTTCTCTTCTCAACCAGTGCGTGTCTCAGACCTCACGAAGGCACATCTCTGTGAAAAGAAGGTAAATAGGAATGACCGTTAGGGTGTGCGGGAATATAGTAGCTGACCCTAACGCAGAAGAACAGAATTAAGAACTTCTTACGAGTTTAAACTCAAGCTGCATTAGCAGGGACCAAAGTGAACTGCTGTCTGAAATTTCTGGCCTTGATAAAATGAGTTGGGGCTTTGAGTACAATGCCTCTGGACAGATGTTCCCCACACAAAAAAGCGGGCCTTTTAATTGGCACTAATTAGCACCCCTGTTGGCAGAGAGGGATTGACAAGGTTATTTCTATGGCACTCCCACCCCCCTCCGCAGACTCCCGGAGCTGTGCTTTCCAGGACAAGCGGAGGTAATGTAGGTAAACTTATGCTCTCAGCCCTCAAGGATTATTTGTGCCCCCAAACAAAGAGAGGCTTCACATTTTAAGCTGTCAACTTAGTAAGACTCTGCCTAGGATATACATTGGCTTTTATTTTTAATTAAATAAAATGTAATTAGTAGGAAACAATCAATACGGTAGAGTGACAGGCACTTTCTTGTTGGCTTGTTTGTCCCTGCTCAAAGAAGCAGAAGAAAAAAGAAGCTGTTTATTAAGGATGAGAAAAACAGTCTCAGCACATTCTAGATGTTCACACTAGCATAGAACATAGGTGATGTTTTGTACTGGCACAGAGACATCTCTCCAATGCTATTTCTAACCAGTTCCATCTGTAAAATGGGAAGTACCACCAGCATCGGAGGAGAAGTATGGCTAAAATGAGAGATGACGGAGAGTTAGCGTGGGCTGAAGAAGGCGCCCATGGCTGCATTCTATAAATACTAAACGCAGCTATGTGGAAACATGCTTTAAGTTGCTGCAAATGCTCCTCGCTCTCTAATTGCAAGCTTGGGAATTATGCAAAAGTACTTATTTTTGCATTTATTCAATTTAGTGCTAATAAGGAACTCAAAGAATGGATTACAGCCATTTTTAGTAACATGACAGATTTTCTTAGGCTGTAGCATGATGGTGCGCATTTCTGAAGAACTAGAGAGGGTATTAAATCTAGATTAAGCCCTTATTTTGTCCCAGGAAGACTAAAGGATTAGAGCTCCGAACTGAAATAGACCCAAAAAATTCCCATCAACAAGATCCATGGGTGTGAGAAATCCTAAGTGGAGTTGGGGTAGTTGGATGTCCGATTCCTTAGAAGCAGAGTGTGACAGGCATTTCCTGAGAACACAGTTTCAAGAAGGAGAAACCTTTAAGGAAGTGAAGAGAGCAGGGTAGGGTGGGAGGGCAGGGAAGACAGCAAAGTTAGGGGGGTGCTCTGACTAGAGTCTGGCTTGGCCGGATCCCCAGAGAGTCCTTTTGTCCCTTGTCACTGGGTCATTGCAAAGGGGCTTCCGATGCAAGAGCAAGGTGGCTCTCTTTCTGCCAAGGGCAGTTCTCTGGAGAAGAGCCTACCTGGGGGCCCTGGAGGATGACCCACAGCCGCTGGAGGCCTGGCATGCCAGCCCGGTGAGGGGAATGTGGGCACTCCCTCCACTCCAGGGCCTCGGGCAGGCAGAGCCGGTGCTGCTCTGCACCAAAGCAGGGCCTTTTGCTTCCTGAGCAGCTTTCAGAAGAGCAAGATTTCACCAATCAGAATGAAGTCTATCCCTGAAAAACAATTAAAATCTCCCTTAATGATCCGCTACAGGATGCACAGAGGTGAGCTGAACAGCATTTCCTTTCATGTGAACAGTCCTCATTTAAGTACAAGAAGACAACGCAGATATTAATTTCGGTTCTCATTTGTTCAAGTGCTGTAGAAACATAGGAATTGTCAGTTCTGGTGAACAAGCTCTTCTCCTGCCTGGCTGTCCACACTTCCATGGGCCCCCTGTGGCATGACTGGGCCTGCAGTGCTCGAGTCCTTGTCTTGTAGTCATGTGTCAGGATGGCACACAAACACAGGTGACATCTTCCCAGAACTCCAGACCATCCCAGCAAGAAGTCACTCCAGATGCTATATGTCTTCTGAAGGCAAAGGGACTTGCTTGCCGTACCCTGAGGCTGTCCCTCACAGCTTCTCTAACATCCCAGCCACACCCTAGAGCCTTGGGCCTAGACTTCTCCCAGCCCTCAGGCACCCCATGGCCCTCAAGGCCTCTCTCCTCACCAAGAACCTACCCTAAGTGGAAAAGCAGGTGCCATCAGGCCCCAGCAGCCCTTCCAAGTTCCTCCCATCTTCCCCCAAGGAAGGCCTGGCAGCCCTTCCCGGTCGGCACCCTCCCATGCTGACACCAGATCCCAGTCAAGCTCCCTGATAGATACATCCCAGCCCCTTAAAGCATCCTCCTCTGGATGCCCCAGGCCCTCCTGCCTTCATGGCCACACTACTCTGCAGAGTCCAGATGTCCCAGCAATGATTTCAGGCTTCAGCCTGTGTTGTCCTCGAAGGGTCTTAATCAGGAGAACTACATAGCCAGGGATATACTTTAGAAAGACACCTGTGGCCCAGATAAAAGATGCCAAAGGCATGAAATAAGGTGGAGATAGAGAAGAGTGCACAGGCTGGAAAGGCTGGTCAGTGCTCCCATCAAGAGAGTTGAATGACTGACAGGAGAATTTGAGGGACAGGGTAGAAATTTAAAAATAACTCCAAGCTTTCCTGCTTGGAAATTTGGGTAGATGGTGGCTTTCTAGAGAGATGCAAAAATAAAGCATAAGAATGAAGCCCTGACACGTGCTACGACATGGATGAATCTCAAAAACATGATACTAAGGGAAAGACGCCAGGCGCAAAAGGCCCCATAGTGCATGATTCCACTGATAAGAAATGTCCAGAACAGGCAAATCCATAGAGACAGAAAGCAGACTAGAGGTTATCTAGGGTTGAGGGGAGGGAGGGATTGGGACCCGATAGCTAAAGGGGGTGTGGTTCTTTTTGGAGAGCTGAAAACATCCTGAACTAGATGGTGGTGATTGCCCAACACTGTGAATGCACTGACTAGGACGTGGTAAGATGGTAAATGTTATGTTATGTGTATTTTTGCCCCAATAATAGGTACATACATAGACAAAACAAAATGAACAAGTGAATACTTAAATAAAACAAACCAGGAGGAGTGCCAAGCTAGAGACATTGAGTTCCCTTTCGGCTTCCTTGGGTTTGAGGCGGTTGTGAGACATGGTAGTGGGACTGCCCAGTGGGGCGCTGGATTTAGGAGTCCAAAGCTCGGTAGAATGTTCTAGGCTGAAGATGTACACGTGGGAAGCAGGGCAGTGGATGACTGCCTCCAGAATGTGGAAAACCCAGCAGATTAGGGGAAGAGCACCTCCGCAGAGGGTGGGCAGAGGGGAAAGCGGGTAAGGCTACTGGCAGGGAGAATCAGAGAAGTGGGCCTCCCAACCATGTCTGCTTCCCCTTTCCCACTCGTGCTGGGGAGACGATAAGCCCCATTGCTGGCCATGTCTCCAACATCAGTGATTATCTTGCATTCTGTGCTTTTCCTGTATGTCATACTCTGGCATTTGACCCCTCATGGTGTGTGACTCACCTCTTGTTTTGAGGTCTGCTGTCCAATATGTGTCCAAAGGGTGACATTATAATTAAGCTGTCTAGGGCACAAAAATCATGGTACAAGAATGCTTCAGTTCTAAAACATCACACATGCAAAGGGTCTGATCTGCCTTCAGATGGCATTGTCAGAAATAACTAGAAGTAAAATTCAGCTCAACGGCTGGCAAGAAGAGAAGTGAAATCAATGAGGTTTACCAAACAAAATAATAATTAAAAATCTCTCTTAAAAATAAGATTGTAAGTAGGGTAAAGAGTAGCATGGGGTTTGGTTGACTTTTAGTTTCGGAGATCCTATTTCACCTCAGGAGGCTCAGATGACCCAAGTTTCTGTTACCTTCTCCTTTAGAAAATTGGTCCCTGTGACCCCCATCACCTAAGTTGCAATGTTCTCATGGCAAACATGTTTCTGTCATACCCCAAATGCTTCTTGCCCTGGGTCATTAGATGGTAAGGCAAGTATTGAAAAGATAGCCATTAGGTGTATGAATGTGTTTCCCCAACCCACACATGTGGGGGCACTGCGGAGTGGGACAAAGCCCTATAGTTTCTTGGGGCTCCCATAACCAAGCCCACAGCTTCAACAAGAGAAACGCCTGGTCTCCCACCTGGAGGCTGAAGTCTGACATCAGGCGTGCGCAGGGTTGGCCCCTCGGGAGGCTGTGACGAAAGGGTCTGTGCAGGCCTCACTTCTTGCCTTGTAGATGGCCATCTCTCCGTGTGTCTTTTCGCATCACCTTCCCTGCATATGTGCGTCTCTGTGTCCAAATGTCCCCTTTCTATAAGGACAGCGGTTATATTACATTAGGGCCCACCCTAATGAGCTCACTTTGACTTGAGTATCTCTGTAAAGACCCTGGTCACATTCTGAGGTTCTGGGAGTTAGGACTTCAACATGTGAATTGGGGGAGGCACATAATTCAACCCATAACTAGCCCAGTTCCTGAACTTGCCTTTTCTGAATGGCAGCGATTCTCAGGACCTTTGTTAAACATGTTCCCTCAGAGGGCAGTAGTGATCAGTTGCTCAGTTCTGTCACTTCTCAGACAGTGAGAACTTGGGGACATGAAATCATGCCCCGCCGCAAGGAAAACCACCGTTGAGCTCCCTTCTGTGCCCTCCCAGAATGACAAGGATTTAGGGAGCTGACTCAGGAGGCCTCTGCAAGCAGTCATTTCCAGATAACCTTGTTACTGCACTTACCAAGTGAAGAAAAGCCCACTTAACCACTACTTGGGCAATTGATAAAGTAATGAAACAAACGAACAGATTTCCTTTATCCTGTGGAGACAGAATGTTTGTAGAAAGCAGCCCGCACATTCTGTAGAAGGAGCTCTGCGTGGATTTTCCTGGTCTCCTTAGCCCAGCCCAGCCTCTCACCGGCCTGGTTTCCTGTGGTTGTTCGTTCTTTGGCTTTGCGGTTGGACTTCATGCCAAGAGAACCCGCTGGAGACCTAGAGACAGATCAGGCTGTTGTCCCACATTCTCTCTTCACTGAATCACTGTTTTCTTTGGAGGGAAGGTGGCAAATGGAGGCAAGTTCTGCTGGCTGCTGTGAAAGCTCCTGTTCACACTAACTGCTACTTCTGTCAGAGGCAAGCTCTGCAGACAGTTGAAAGGCACTTTGGCTCTGATAGGTGGGTGATTAAAACTAACAAAAGGTGAAGAACGAGAAAGAAAAACCCCTATTGCTTCATGGTGGGTAACCCAAGGTCACAGGCCCAGGGACAGGGTGTCTTGCCCAGAGAAGCCCTGGCTGTCTCCCTTGGCCAGATCTGGGCATGGGAGGTGGGCTGTGGGTGAGAGGGCAGCCGGGCTGGGGTGTAGTTCATTATGGCCTGATGGGAAGCAGAGCAGGAGTGGTGGTGGGTGCGTGTGTGGGGGACGCCCTCTGCATGAGAAGGTGTGGACATTTTGTATAGTGTCACGTGTAAGAGTGTGTAAGTTAGTCACTAGACAACCAGAAGAGTGTTAAAGGAAAGTTATCTCTCAGCTCAAGGTACCTCTGATTTAAATTGGTTTTGCACTCTAACACTTGCAGTACCGTAGGAGCTGCACCACAGCGCCGGGCCCTGACAGGGGCCTGACTGCCCAGCCCCACATGTCAGGGTCTGGGGAATGCACTAGCTACTGGAGCGCCAGGCCTGGCACCGGCTCAACAGAGGAGAAACGGCTGCCATGCTGGGCAGCCTGCATGCACATCAGACCAACAAGAATGAACTCCTTTTCCCCACCTCAATCTAGGGAAGAGGAGTTTTAGCCCCACTCCCACGGTGCTCGGCGATTGGCTGTATGAAGGGATCCATCAAGGACCTGCTCTGCACCTCACCCCAGCTTCTCCTTTACCTGCTAAAATGTGAGCCTCCTTCCAGCAGTCCTGATGTCCACTCAGATCGACTCACCCAGATTGTCAGCCCACACCGAGCACGTGCCTGCCTGTGGATGCTGTGTGTGTGCGTGCGTGTTTGTGAGGGGTGTCCTGCTGAGACGGGATGTCTGCACGCACAGATTCCTTTCTTTACCAGTTTGGGTTTGGGCATCTGCAGTTGGGGAGGGGTAGAACCGCTCTGCTGACGGGCTCTTGGCTTAGTGTAACGCTTTGTCTCTCCTGGAAGACAAAGCCCTTTTCCCCTGGTGAGGCTTTCGCTGGCTCTATCAATGGCAGTCACAACATAGGAAAAATAGAAGGAGAAAGGGATCATGTGGGAAAAAATAGCTCTTTTTCTCCAAGCACATTTCTCCATCAATGTGAGAAGGAATATGTCTGAGACTGTCTGCCAGTCTCTGTCATGCACAGCAGTAAGATGAGTGGTTAGGAACACAGGCTTTCACATCAGGCAGGTGTGGGTTGTCATCCCAGAGCTCCCTCTGCCACTCGGCCAGCTGTGTGATTTGTTTTCATAACAGCATTATTGAGATTGAGATACTATAAAATTCACCTTTCAAAGTATACAGTTCAGCAGTTTTTAGTAGTCACAGAGTTGGGTGACCACCACCACTCTGATTCCGGAACATTTCACAACCCAAAGGAGCCCTGGATCATTAGCAGTCACTCCCCGTTCCATATCACTCCAGCCCCACCACCTAGTAATCTGCTTTCTATCTCTATGGATTTGCCTATTTGAGGCATTTCAGATCAGTGGAATCATACAATATAGGGCCTTTTGTGCCTGGCTTCTTGCCCTTAGCATAGTGCTCTCAAGGATCATCCATGTTCCAGCACGCGTCAGTGCCTCCTTCCTTTGCATGGCTGAGTGACACTCCATTGCGTGGAGAGGCCACATCATGCTTAGCCAGTCCTCATTTCAGGAGGGTTATTCATTGTTCCCACTTTGTGTCTATTTCCTGATGGTTAATGATATTAAGTACCTTTTCATCTGCTTACTTGCTATTTGTATCTCTTCCTTGTAGAAATGTCCATTCAGATCCTTTGCGCATTTTTAAATTGCGTGATTTATCATTTTACTGTTGTGTTTCCAGGCTTCTTTATACAATCTGGAAACTAGACTTTTATAAGATATATGACCTACAAATATTCTGTCCCATGCTGTGGCTAGTCTTCTTAAATTTTCTAAGCCTGAGCTTCCTTGCCCAGCGACCTCCCAGATTTCCTGGAAAGGGTCACTGCGGCGATCCATTAGCGCACTTAGTGAAGTGACTCTCGGGCACACATTAAACTTACCTGAATCACTCTTTGTCATTATTAGCTAGTATTGACTAACTTAGACTCATTGTGAGACAATGGCAGTGTGTGAGCCCACTAGTCATAATTATACATCTGACTGGTGTGATGTAGAAGGTTCAAACTGTTTTGATTTTGCTGACACGTTATTCCTAGAATGATTGGAGCAGTTTTATTTGGGGGTGATTACGTTTTTATGCTGAATATATTTTATAATTGTTGAAATTAGCCAGTAACTACTGGCGGGTATTGGGATCTGCCACTCTGCATACATCTATATTTATAGCTCTGTTTCTCTATCTAGACAGCTAGTCAACCGTCTATCATGAATGTGAGTCTATGAATAACAGGATAGAACTAGCCTAGTGTTTGGGAAGTATTCAGAATTGGTACTTTCTCACCTAAGGCCAAATCATGAATAGATCTCCAGTGTCCTAAGATGTTTACCTACTGTATGTGAAAACTACTCGGATGGCTCTCTGTTCCTTGAACTGCTTTCTTCACCAGAGACCTGACAGTTTCCTCTGCAGTAAGTCCTTTAATCCTCCTTCCGAATGGGTTGATAAAAGAACCAGGCTCCAATTTGTTTTAATATCAGTAATAATAGAAGTAGTAACATATATTAAGCACTCACAATGATACTCTCATCACATATTATTTCAGTTACTCTTCGCAACAACCTGCAAAGTAGATATCAGCACCCTTCTTTTAGAGACCAACAAACGGAGCCTCAGGGAGCTCAGTCAAGTTTGCCTAGATTTGCGCAGCTAGTAAATGCAAGAGCCGGGCCTGAACTCCTAGTCTACCCAACTCCCAAGTTTTTGCTCTTTATACAGTGTTGCCTTTGAGGAGATTGACCAAGAGCCCTTAAACATGAGGCACCTGGGTTACTTCTGTTTCAGAATTAGGAAGCTAATCCCTTTTTACCCACTGAGAGATGGTAACATGTAACAATTTAGGTCTGTATGCCACTCGCTTATCAACCCTATCTTGAGAATCCTCCTATCTCAGCAATCCAGCTATTCTTTTGGAGTCAATGGCAGTGCTAAGGTGATGGCCTTACATGTATCCAGCAGGGTCTCAGGGTTAAGAAATGCCTGGAGTGTGTTGGTGAGCCAACACGTGGTGAATTCACCAACACTTGGTGAATTTATTTGCACCAAGCTGAAGTTTGGAGAGAGGTGGCCGAAATGACTTACCATGGCTAGCTTTCCACATCAATGTGATTGTGCCATGTGCTGTAATTTATAGTGTAAACAAGTTTTCTTTAAAAGCTAAATATATCATGCAACTCATTTAACATGCACAGAAGGAGCCGTTAAATTATTTCAGTCCCATTACTCAAAATGTTCAGAAAATTCCTCTGTATTAGAGCCAGGGCAGGATTGGCTCTGCAGCCAGTGCATCGACATAAATGTTGAATTCCTGGGGCAGACGGATGCCTCATTCTGTTGCTTAGGGAAAATATATGCCCAGACATTGTGGAGCCCCTTCTAAAACAATTCTCATTTTGTTAAAACAATAGGATCAAATTTTCAATCATGTTACCCAGCATCTTGGCATTTATAAGGCTTTACAGGCAGACATGAATGCCAATAAAATGGTGATGTGATTTTAAAGGATTAATACTTTATGAACTGTGCAAGTGGAAACTGAGGCGTTCCACGTCACTTCCCAATTTTATCTTTACCTACATGAAAAGAATTCCTGTGGAAGCCGTATGTGATGCCTCAAAACTGTTCAAATTGGAGTAATTACCAGAACAAATGGTGTCATTGGATGATATTAGTCTGTTTGTGTTCCTTCTGTCTGCCCAATGAATCAACATTAATCCAGAATTTTAGAAACACTTGAAACAGTCATCTGTGATTCCATCTTTGTTTTAAATACATGCTTAAAAATGGATCTAACCTTTCTACCTACCAAAACATACCTTTACGTTGTCGGTTTTCCATTACGTATTCCTTATCCAGAAAGGATGTACCCTTCTCTGCCTCATTTTTAAGGGGTCTGGATCAGAAGTGGGTATGAAATTTCATCAAGTATATTTTTGGCATCTACTGAGATGATCATATGGCTTATATCATTTTATTTCTTGATCTGATGTATTATACTGTTATATTTCTCAACATCATACTGTTTATGCACTCCTGGAATCTGGTAGATTAACATTTTGTGATATATAGTTCAGTTGCATTTTATGTAGATTTGACTTTTGCAGAGTTGAAAAAGTTGATACGATAATATTTGTGAAGCCTCTTTGTACTAAAAAAAAACCTGATGGGCTTTACTTCCAGCATGCCAAAACTAGTGGTGGCAAAGACACAATTCTTTTCCTTCCTACAGCTTTGCCTTAACATGAGAACACATTTCTCTAGCTTTCTTTGTTTCCAAAGAAAATGACATCTGATGTGTTCAGGATAATCCAAGCTGAACTGTCTTGAGCCAATAATCACAATGGACAATAAAGATGGTGTGATTCCTATAAGATGGGGCTATTAAGACCCCTCTTTCACCCAGGCACTCAGAAGTTCAGGGAATTTAATCCAAGATGACACGGCTAGTGAGGGGCGAACCTGGGCCTCTCTGATGACAGAACAGTCTCAGTTCCTACACTGAGCTCTTCATTATGTTTGGGAGCCATATGCAAGTCAGTTGGCTTTGCAAAAAGTGACTGGTCTCCAAGGACTCTGACATTGGCTTGTTCTTGGACACGTGTGTCCTTGGACTCGAGCTATGGCTAGCTTAGCTCACATTCATCACTCCTCACAGAGAAACAAATCCATTAGCTATTGTGCTGCTTATGGTAATGATGCTCCTAGCCTATGTTAGAACTGAAATGTGGGCAGCACATTTGACAGGAAACATTAGTAAATAAGTATGTTCAGCATGGCACTGGAATCTGAAACGTAGATCCCGTAAGTAGTTGTGAACTGACTAGGAAGGCTGGTGGTGTAGGGGAACAGCTCTGCCATGGTGCTGTGGACACCTGGCAGATACCCAAATGGGCCACATAGGTATTGAACCACAGCTAATCTTAGTCTTGGCAGAACACCTAGTGATCATCCCAGAACAGCAGAGGACAAGAAGATCTTGAGATGTACTTCAAGGCCATCTCCCACTCGCCCCTTGTCTCCTCTGGTGATTTCCCATCACCTCCCAGGGTCTGATGAGGTATGGAACATTCTGTCCCACCCCTTCAGGAAGTAGATCTGCAGCCTATAAAATGCCTTAACTGAAGTCTAGAATGGGCTCCTCAATAACAGAATAGCCCACAACTTGCTCTGTAGTCATCGAGCCCCTTTTGTTGTGCTGTCATCGTTTTTGGTG
The DNA here is from genome assembly GCA_029783875.1 of Phataginus tricuspis. Lineage (NCBI taxonomy): Eukaryota > Metazoa > Chordata > Mammalia > Pholidota > Manidae > Phataginus > Phataginus tricuspis. The sequence continues at coordinate 126,751,856 of JAQQAC010016209.1, read as the reverse complement.
TGTGGGACAAGGATCGGAGAGCTGGCACATTTGCCAAGTCTTCCTTTCTTTCACTATGTAAGTGCCAAATTTTCTGAATCTGAAAGTAAATCACTTTCAGATCTTTACAAGTTGAATCACTCAGGCCTTGGCTTTGGCCTTACCCCGTCTCATAGGCTTTCCTGATGGAACTCGCTCCCAGGGATCCTGGGCCACATGTGCCCAAGAAAGCCTTTACAGCTCTAGGATTGTGTAAGGTTGAAACAGTGTCAGTGTGGGTTATAAGATAATCTACCTCCTTCTACGCTAAACCAAAGTGTGTTTGGATGGTGGGGAGGGTCATTTTGATGCAACAGAAAGAGTCGAGCCTAGAGATCAGCTGGGTTTCTCCTAACAGCTGAGCAACATTGTCATCAACATCTGAGTTGAGCCTAAATTGTCGGGTTTGACTATTTTACTTAACCAACCTGAAATGCATGTGAATTCTTTAGGCATTGGCAGAAAGGACGTCCTATCTGCTGTGTCAGTTCAGGCAAACAGCCCTTCTTGACAACCTTTCTCTTGAAATGCGTTTGAGAAACCGTTGCAAGCACTTGGAGCTACAGGGCTGAGTTACCAGTGGCTGAGAAGTTGCAGTGCCTGGGCCTGTCTGAGAATGAGTCCGTGCCCACACCGAGTGAAATGTGAGGCATGCTGGCTGCCAGCAGGCACACGCTGGAGTGCACTTAACAGCAACTTAATATTTCAGGTCTTTTGAAGAGTTTCCTTAGATGGAGATTAATGGGCCAGCTCGATAAAGGAGTTCTTTACTTAATCCTTTAACAATTAGGAGCTGATGTAGAGAAAGAAATAATGCAGCACCCTCTGTGATTAGGAGGTGCCTTGGAGGTTACCACGGGGGTTTCTTCTCTCTAATCAGCTGTGGTTGCTCTAAGAAGCTGAGGGAAAGCTGACAGGGACAGCCCCAAAAGGAAGGCTTCATGGCAAGCAGTGGGCCCTTCCTCGTCCATTGGGAATGGAGCTAGCCCGGTGCTTCTCCAGAGAGAAAGGTTGAACAGAGACACTTCTTCCACCCCGTGGCAGAAGCTAAGTCCCTAGTGCAGGTATCAGAGCCTGGAGAGAATGAAGAGACATTTATCAGTACAGAGGGGCAGCCTGGTGTGCGGAAGCACGTGCCTGCTGTGGAGTTGGGTGGAATTTGTGATATAAATTCAGTGGTCTCAGAATGGCTAAGAAGACCTTGGATGTCAGGATCATCAGTGTCCCAGTCCAGTTGATTCTAATTCTGACATGTCTCTAGAATTTGGTCCCTTCCCTTCCCCATCTGCATGGTATGTGCCCTGGCCCAGGCCACCCCCTCTATTAGCTGGGCTTCCGCAGTGGCGGCCTAACCATTTCCTTGCTACCTCCTTCTTCCAGTCAGTTTATAGTCTTTGCTCCCAGAGATCTCTACTACTGACCTGCCAAGTCCCTCCTCTGCTTAAAACTTTGGTTGTCCCCACCTCATTGTTCCTTAGAAAAAAGTGTGGCCCAGTTTCACCCCACCTACCTCCTTGGACTCATCCCCTTCCCTAGCACCTGTACATCGGGCTAGACCTACTCCTCTCAAGATCTCAAGGCTTTTGGTATCTCTTTGTCCTCCTTAGGCTGCTCTTCCCTTTCTTTCTCCCTTGCAGTTCATTGTGCCTTCAAGGCATTGCTCCAAGTGTGTTTATGAAGTGTCTGCCCTTGCTAAAGTGCAAGGGAAAGAGACCCTGTCATACTCATAGCTGCCTCTCCAGGGCCAGGCATAGTCACGGCAAGTGATAATGATAGTAACAGTAAGTATTGCCTGCTTGCCAACCATTTTATATGCATTATCTCATGTAATCCTCATACCAACCTTCTGAAATAGGCACTATTATTGACTCCATTTTACAGATGAGAAAAATGAGGCTATGATAAGTAAGTTGCCCAAGTCCACACTCAGTTTTAGAGCTGGGGTTCAAATTCAGTACAGCTCAGCTACAGAACCTGTGCAGCATGGTGCTGCACAATTGTTCAGCCCTCAAGGAGCAGGCCCCCTGAAAGGTTTGAATGAATCCCCACTACTCCACTTTGATGACTTTCCCCATTGCCACGTGTGACTTAAAGGAAATTCATTCAAGATGACTCAAACATTCCCACAGAAGACATCCATGCTTGGGATGTTTTTTTTTTAAGACAAAAGATTTTGTTTTCTCTTTTCTCCTTTGGGGTCACCGCTGCATTTGTTTTCAGGTCCAGGCTGGTCCTCTGGGTTATGATCTTCTGGGGGAGAGAAATCCCCTGTTAGATTTCTAACAGAGAGAAAATCCACTGTTAGATGTTTTCACACACACACACACACACACACACACACACACACACACACCTGAAAAATGATACAATAGTGTCTTTGGTGTGTGTAACATTCTTGAAAGGCATCCGAATTCTATTAGGCAGTTTGTCATTTGCATGATGACTGGAGTCTCCACATTGGGAGAAAATTACATAACCCAGAGAAATATACCAAGAAAATGAAAATCAAATTCAAAATAATGACCGTGGAGCAGAAAATTGGTATTGTGCTGAATTTATGTGATCGATGCTAAGCAAGTCCAAGGTTGGAGAGGTGGCAGTTTGGTGCGATCCAATAGTCACAGCCATCAAGGCTCACACTCTCGGCTTTGGCTTATGTGTGCAATACATGTAATACGAACCCATATATACCACATGCACATCTAGAGAAAGCAGATTGACTCCTTTCTCTTCTCCTACTGTTGTCTTCTGTGTACTCAGCACTCCGGCCAAACAGACTGTCTGGCATTTCCTCAGTCTCTGAGATACATATTATTTCACTCCCATTGCACAGAGCAGTAAACTGAGGTTCATTCCGAGAGGTTAAGTAACTTCAATTCAGGTTTTCTAACTAAATGCAGTATCCACAGAGCCACAGTTACCTCCAGAAAATGAGACTTGGCTACGTGAGCTGTATTCACACTATATTCCTCTAATCCCTGGCGCGCTCCAGAGGCCCCCTAACCTGGCTGTAGCCAGAGCAATGCTGCTTTAACCTCTTGTTCACTTGGGGTTCCTTGTAAGATTTCATCAGGCAGAGGGAGGATTGTTGCATTTAGGAGCGTTTAAAAGCTATTGGCTTACAGCAGGGGTCAGCAAACGTTTCTGTGTAAGGGCTCAGACAGGAAATATTTCAGGCTTTTCGGGCCATATGTTCTCTGTTACAACCGCTGAACCCAGCCATGGCAACTCAAAAGCATGGCCAATGTGGAAACGAACGGGTGTGGCTGTGTTCCAGGACAACTGACTTTATGGATAATGAAATTTGAATTCCATATCATTTTCATATGTCATGAAATATTATTCTTTTTTTGACGTTTTTCCTCAACCATTTAAAATTGCAAAAGCCATTCATAGCTCAGGGCAGGAAGGACAGAAACAGGGCTGGTTTGGACTGAGCATGTCCACTTGCCAAGCCTTAGACTAGACGGTCCCTAAGGGAACTCGTAGCTCTCTTGATAAGGAGCCAGAGTAACCTTATGAGATGCCTGTTTTCTGAAGCTCCCAGAAGGCCGTTGGCTATGGAATGCACTCCATGGTCTGCATGCCCGAGGCAGGGAGCGTGGGCCCGTTCAGACCCGGGGGTGGGCCCACTGAGCACACTGGGCTCAAAGGCCTACCGACAGAATATAGGCTAGATCTTCAAACTGTTACTGCCTCAGCCCTCACATGGGGATTTTCCAGGATCCCAAGGGGGCAGTCATGGAATCAGACTTTTAAGTTAAAACCTTGAGAAAATTAAATGCAGCTTCTCCTGAGAAAAAGACCTGTGCACCTCTACCTCCGGAAAACAGAATGAATGCTTTGAAAACTAGCACCACTTCATCCTTACCACCTGCCTTACTACCAGCAAATGATTCAATGCTGCAGAGACTACATAAAACTCAATAGGAAGATATATAATTCCCTGAGTAATTCTAAACCAGTCAGGTTTCATTCCTCCCAGCCTCCTTTATGAAGAGGAAGTGCCCTTTAAGAAGTCAATGGGGCTCAGTTACTATTCTAGCACAGGGTGCCCAGTAAGACCCTGCCTGATGAGAAGGCATGAGCCTCAAGGCATCCCACAGAGCCTCTGGGGTGCCCAGCCCAGCCCAGTCGTGTTGTTCATTTGGAGCCATAAAAACTTACTTTCATAACCATCAGCTCTGGGTGCTCAGGAAGACAAAGGCCATTTAAGGCAGTCCCCTGAAGACCACAGGATAGTTGAGACAGAAGCCATGTTGAGAGCCTAAAACCTGAGGGAAACAGCCTCCCCCACTCCTGTACCATGGAGAGGCAGTGGCTCCATCTGCAATGCCATTCCCAGTCCAGGCCCCCGGTGTGGATTGTTTAGGACAAGGCTCAGGCTACAGATGGAAGCTACAAGAAAAAACACAAAGCCATTCCTGACTGGCAGAACTTCCTAATAGCTCTTGAGCAGTAGAAGAACATCACCTGCTACCCATCAGACAGTGGCTTATGGCTGTGTGTTGTGGGTGTTGTAGATAGCGTCACTGGGGTGACAAGGTGAAGCAGGTAGCACCTTACAGGCACTTCCAGCTGTAAGAGCCACAGTCCATATGCATATTGGTCAGCAATGTTGCAGGTATTTCCATAGATGCATGGAAGCTGGAATCTAGCCAGTATCAAGTGGCGCACGTGACAAGCATCTGTGCGGAGAGGCAGGATTTTGTTACTCACAAAAAGGCACTGGGTTGGCTTGCAACCTACACATTCAGGGCTCTGCAGGTAGGGGCTCCTGAGCAAGGATTCTGGATTAACAGTCTCTGAAGCCCAGTTTATGTACAAAGGTTAGAGCCAGGTGTGTACTGGAACTGCCTCCTGAAAGCAGCAGGTCCAAAGACAAGTGCTCAAGGTGAACACAGCTTCCGGAGGGGCCATCCTTGGTCCCTTGCTCTGGATCTTCAGGTTGCTCCATAAACATAAGGAGTAGGACGTCAGGGCCACTCTTATTTTTTTTTTAACTCTCATTTGCAACTGTCTGGTGTCTCCTCTTGCAATAGGCTTTCAAATCTCCAGGGGATCTTAAAATACTCTAGAAAGATCTCAGTAAACCTGAAACAGCCATGATAGGTTTAGAACATTCTAGAAGACCAAATCCAAGCCCTGAAACTTTCCAAACTCAAGGATCCCTGAACCTCTCCTCATCTGGTCAAGGGCTTCCCATGCTGTCTGATACCTCCCTCTGCCTGTTGTTGGCTTACCACCACAACCTCTTTCCTTATTGCTCCAACGTCTACAGCACCATTTCTCAGATAATAATAATAGCAACAGTAGCAATACTGACCAAGATGGCAGCTATACCTGCCTATACTGACTCCACAGCAATCTGTGTCAACGTTCCTTTTCTAATCCTTGCAAAAATTCTCCAAAGTAGATATCTTTGTCATTCATTTTAACATGTGAGAGAGTGGAACTTCAAAGAGTTTTATTAACTTGCTCAAGGGAGTAAACCCATTAGAAAATTCTGTATTTGAACTCCGATCTGTCTGGCTCTCAAGCTCTTACTCTTAAGCTCCTGCTGCCTCAACTCAAGGCTTCATTTCCATAGAACCTTCTGTAATGTTTCAAGCCCTCCAGTTCTTCCTCCTCAGAATCACCTAAGCATTCCACTTTCTGAAGCGGCAAGGTGTATGGAAAGTAATCTTACGATTTTATGGTCCCAATTCACATGAGGCCCGTCAGATCCCATTGTTCTAGGATGTCCCAGTGCAGAGAGCGCTCTCAGGCCACCAGGTTCAGCTTGAGGCCCAGACATTGAGGACCAGAGAAGGCCCTGGGCACAGTGCGACCTTCCTTCCCCAACACCCCACCTTCTTCTTGTTCATTCCATCTCATCTGCCCCACGTTTCGTTATTTGAGCTTTTCTAGGATCATCTCTTCAGGGCAAGGACTTGGTTTTGTTCACAGTTTTCTGGACTATTTTACTTCTTAATACTATAGAAGTGATAAGTCATAGTAAGAATAAAAGCAGAGATTTTTCGCATGAAGACAGACATTGTGAACTACTAGATCCTGAGCAAACATTTGAAGTCACTAAGGAGGTCTACTTTGTTCTGTTTTCATCTAATTGAAAAGTAGAAGAACAGTTGCTGTTTTTAAGATGACACACACAGGCACACACGTACCTGAGCATGGTCTTCTCACGTTTGGGGATCTCCAATGTGTGACAGATTTGTCTATGGAATTGTAACGTCCTGAAAAGAGATTACCATTTCTCTGCTGAGACTACCTTAACTGCCATGGGTGTGAGTGCTGCTGCTAGAATAATTAAATCCAAAATCATTCATAATCCTATGGTTTCCCTAGAGTAATGTTCAGCATTAGTTATGGAGGAAAATGCAAACAAGTTCATGTATATTCAATAATGAAGCTTCATAGGTCAGGGAAGGAGTGGAATGAAATGAATGCCTAACACCTCCAGAGATTAAGTAGTGATAGTTTGCCTTCCTCATTACTTCCTTGACTTGTGTTTACCTGGACTTGAATATATGCATCAAATTGTCCTTTATTAACAGCTAACTCCATACCATGCTTGCTGCATGCGGGTGTGTAACGTCAATTGCTGTGTAGATCAGCTGCCTATGTCTAAAATTGCAGTTTGGAGGGCCTTCCATTTCCATGGTGAAATCATGTAGAGCTGATTGGAGGTAAAATAACCCCTGGGATCAGTCTCGGTGAGATTCTGAGACAGTAAATGACCCAAATATCAGAGTCTATGACTGGCCAGCAGTTGAATCCAAATATCTTGACTCCATAACAATGTTTTGTGGGTTTCTTGTTGTTGCTGTTGATTTTATTTAATGGACCATCCTTGGCAAGTTCCATCCTCTAGAAAACATTATGTCCTCTCAGGTTTTGGCTGGAGACTGTCTGAGTTCTGTGTTTGTCTCTACTATTTCCTAACTGTGTGATCACAAACAAGTTCCATACCTCTTTGAGCCTTGGTGTTTCCATCTGGAAAATAGTTAATAACACCTCCTTCATAGGGTCCAAATTACAAGCTGCTGGTCAAATACTTACCTCCTTCCCTGACACAGAAATGGATCCTCTAAATGGTAGAAATAAGTTATCATGGATTTTGCTGGACATTTCTATGTAAACTAACATATATAGGAATTGACTACCTGTATTGAGACGCACATAGACATATGCAAACACACACATCATAGGGAAAATGAAGCCCTTTATCACCAGCATAGGTAGTTTTTAAATGTTTGAGTATTATAGCTTATGAGAATGATGCAGTCTTCATTTACCACAATGTATTGTAAATAATTATTTCTTCAGAGTCATAAGCCTGTAACTCCAAAAGAAATGCCAGGGTACATTTTGTTTTCTTCTCTAAGATCTTCAAATTACCTATCAGTCTCTTGAAGGAGAGTCATAAATCCTGCAAATTTCATTTATCTGAAACCAACTCTCTTAACACTTGTCCTTCCCACCGATCATCCTTTATATCCACCTTTGGGCTTCAGACCTCTGTGAACACATCATTGTCTTCTATGGCTGAGTATGTGTTTTCTTTGGAGAATGTAGGGGAGCTGTGTTTTCTTTGGAGAATTACTGGATACCCAGTCTGAACTGAATCTCTTACTAACATTTGAACATAACCTCTAAAATACCATGTTCTCCTATTTATCAAATTAGAAGCTGCCTTTTGCCTTCCATCTTCCTGACAGGAAAAAACAGACAGGTGGGAATGAGGCGATGGGCATTTTAGGACTGGCTCTAGCACTAACTGGCAGTGTGGCCTCGATCAAAGTACTTGGCTCCTTCCCTCTGAATGTTCTTCCCTTGTTTGCAAAGTGAGGGTGGCAGACTGTATCATTTGTGAGAAGACGCTGTGAAGAGCGTGGAGGTGAATCAGTTGCAAACCCTGCCCACATGGGCACTGGGAACTGGTGGAGGGGACACTCAGTGGAAAGCAGTGCTGTGAGCCCGCTGGAGCAGGGAGTGGGGCCAGCAAGAAAGGTGTCCTTTCTGAGATGGGGGTTCTTCCTTGAAAGCTTTTGTGGAGGAGGTGGGATCTGACTCAGCTCTGGAGGAAATAGGGTTTCCAGAACTGAAGAAGGGGCTTTCAGCCTGGGAATGGAGCCAGTGCTGAGTCTGGAAGCAAGGAAGAGCAAAACCTGCTTGGAAAATGGTAATCAGTCCAGAGAGGCCGAGACTGCCCCCACTTGAGACCTGAGGACAAAGTCTATAGGTGTATTTAATAAATAAAAATATTAACAGAAATTGGCCTTTGAAGACTGTGTACCTGGGATTTTAAGATAAGTCACTTTTCATGCTGTAGCTCAAGTTTGGCCATAGAGCAGGTGGCACTGGAATTAATATCCCTATAGAAACAAAAGGCTCTGTGTGCTCGATAAACCATTTTGAAAGTGCTAGTTCATCACCAAAATTCAGGCCACTCGTATTTTTCAGGTACCTTGCCTTAGGAGAGAGAGATTTCTCATCCACATCATGGGCTTACATCTCTTGGATCAAATTTTACAGGAAGAGATTGGTCATATATCAAAAGGTTAATGGCTAGCTATTTCTTGCCCAGCTATTTTGTAGCCACTGAGCTGCCACAGTGCAGAGGGCAGTGACAGGGAGTGGAAGTTCACTGGGCTTTTTGCCTCTGTCATCCAGAGAGCCCCAGCGGGCCTCGACAATAGCCTCTAGAGCCAGGGGCTCATATCATGCCCCTGTTCTTTCATGGGAGGCTCAGAGCATCTTTTCCTGTAGAGATCAATGCCATGTCCCACCTCCACAGTGATTGATCAGTACATTTATTACACTTTCAGTAGTAAAAATATATAGACTCCAGTCATCTCTGGAGATGCTGAAATAGTCCTTTTTTTCCCCTTGATTTAGGGGAAGATAGAGAGGGAAGATGTGTGCAGACTATGACATAAATATAAGAGCTCAAATATCTAATTAGCTGAAAGAATCTTGGTTCCCTCTGCACCTTTGACAGAATTGCAGCTGTCAGATTGTAGCTCCAATATTTTATCCTCGTTGCAAGATGTACCCGAGGATGATTTAGAGAGGACGCTTTCTAACGTGAATGCCACTCTGCTTTTTTTCTAGGATGCTTGAGGACAACCTGAAGCTGAGCAGTGACGAAGATGACCTTGAGTCCGTGAAGACCTTGACCACTCAGTGTACCGCCACTGAGCTCTACCAGGTAGGAACAGCTTAGGGCCTGCTTTGGGACCTAAGGGGAGGGAACAAAAGGAACTGGAATGGTTTTGCCATCCACATGCCTAACCCGTGCACCATGTGTGGGTTTTGGAGAAAGCGAAAGAAGCAAAGACAGGCACAGTGTTCTGGACCAGGTCAAATCAGCTCCCACTTTCATGAAAGCTGCAGTGAGGAGATGCTAGGCTCTTGAAAACTGCTTGCACCCCCTCCTACCACTCCCTCCTTGCCCAACACCCATACTGGTCACCATTAAGCAATATCTTCCCCTATTGTGGCTTCTGTATTGTCTTGGATGAGGCGTAACTTTCCTTTACTGGCTCTAGTGTGAGGCTTAGAGCCCTCGCTCATTACTCAATGAGGACACAAAGATGAGCGCGCCATCCACCTTCCCCAGGGGCACCAGTCCGGAACCCAGCTGAGCTGCAGTGCCCAGCACCTTGCACCTTACGTGAACCTTCAGGCAAACCCTTGCTGCTGCCCTGTGTTCTTCCATCCTGCACTTGAGTATTTACAGTACTTATGCCCAAAGTAGATGGCCAAAATGTGTTTTCAGCATTTCCAATGAGACTGGACTTCTTGATTTGAAAAGGCCAGCTATCAGTTTTGAACCAGGGGAACAACAGTATACTGTGTGGTGTCACTGAGGCTGGTGTGGAGTTACTCAGTTTCTCTGTGACAGCCTCACCTGTGGGTCCTTCTGGGTGTGCTTATGGCCTTAAGTAAGGAACACAAAGGGACTGCCATTTTTTAAAGCCGATACCTGACCAAGTTCTTTCTACAGTGAAGTCCGCCAAGTTTTACAACAGAAACCGGCCTGTTTTAAGGAATGCTCATGCACTGGTATTTCAAAGTAGTTAACAAATACAGAATTCCACAGTCACTGAGTATTTCATGAGGAGCCTGCAAGGAAAAGCATTATATGTATAAATTGCATCTTTTCAATTTTGGTGCTTTATTAAGAAGCAGTACAACTGTCCCCCGGGGCTTACTGCACAGTGAACGCAAGCCACTCCTCTCCTACCTGAGTCATGGTCTTAGCAGCCAGTGTGCGATGTGCACTCCAATTTCAACGTCCACCACTCCCACTTTCTGCTCTTCATACGCTGATGACAAGAGCATTGTATGGGTAAAAAAAAAAAAAATCCCAGGTCATTGATTTTGACAGATGCAACATTACTTTTTTTTTTTACACTTTATTTTATTTTAGTATCATTAACCTACAATTACATGAACAACATTGTGATGATTAAACTACCCCCTTCATCAGGTCCCCCCCACCAACCCTATTACAGTCACTGTCCATCAGTGTAGTGAGATGAGAATCACTACTTGTCTTCTCTGAGCTGTAC
>JAQQAC010016209.1:126635755-126740160 GCA_029783875.1 Phataginus tricuspis | reverse complement strand
TCTTGTAGTTTTCAGAGTACAGGTCTCTCACTTCTTTCGTTAGGTTTATTCCTAGGTATTTTATTCTTTTAGGTGCAATTGTGAATGGAATTGTTTTTCTGATTTCTCTTTCTGTTAGCTCATCATTAGTGTATAGGAAAGCAACAGATTTCTGTGTGTTAATTTTATATCCTGCAACTTTGCTGAATTCAGATATTAGTTCCAGTAGTTTTGGAGTAGAGTCTTTAGGGTTTTTTATGTACAGTATCATATCATCTGCAAATATTGACATTTTGACTTCTTCTTTACCAACATGGATGCCTTTTATATCTTTGTTTTGTCTGATTGCCATGGCTAGGACCTCCAGTACTATGTTGAATAACAGTGGAGAGAGTGGGCACCCCTGTCTTGTTCCCAAACTTAGATGAAAAGTTTTCAGCTTCTCGCTATTAAGTATGATGTTAGCTGTGGGTTTGTCATATATAGCCTTTATTATGTTGAGGTACTTGCCATCTATACCCATTCTGTTGAGAGTTTTAATCAAAAATGGATGCTGAATTTTGTGAAATGCTTTTTCAGCATCTATGGAGATGATCATGTGGTTTTTGTTCTTCTTTTTATTGATGTGATGGATGATGTTGATGGATTTTCGAATGTTGTACCATCCTTGCATCCCTGGAATGAATCCCACTTGATCATGGTGTATGATCCTCTTGATGTATTTTTGAATTCGGTTTGCTAATATTTTATTGAGTATTTTTGCATCTACGTTCATCAGGGATATTGGTCTGTAATTTTCTTTTTTAGTGAGGTCTTTGCCCGGTTTTGGTATTAGAGTGATGCTGGCTTCATAGAAAGAGTTTGGAAGTATTCCCTCCTCTTCTATTTTTTGAAAAACTTTAAGGAGAATGGGTGTTATTTCTTCTCAATATGTCTGGTAGAATTCAGAGGTGAATCCATCAGGTCCAGGGCTTTTGTTCTTGGGTAGTTTTTTGATTACCGATTCAATTTCGTTGCTGGTGATTGGTCTGTTTAGTTTTTCTGTTTCCTGCTTGGTGAGTCTTGGAAGGCTGTATTTTTCTAAGAAGTTGTCCATTTCTTCTAGGTTTTGCAGCTTGTTCGCATATAGATGCTCGTAATATTCTCTTATAATTCTTTGTATTTCTGTGGGTTCTGTCGTTATTTTTCCTTTCTCATTTGTGATTCTGTTTATGTGTGTAGATTCTCTTTTTCTCTTAATGAGTCTGGCTAGGGGTTTATCTATTTTGTTTATTTTTTCAAAGAACCAGCTTTTGTTTTCATTGATTTTTTCTATTGTTTTATTCTTCTCAATTTTATTTATTTCTTCTCTGATCTTTATTATGTCTCTCCTTCTGGTAACTTTGGGCCTCATTTGTTCTTCCTTTTCCAATTTCAATAATTGTGTCCTTAGACTGTTCATTTGGGAATGTTCTTCCTTCTTTAAATGGGCCTGGATTGCAATGTACTTCCCTCTTAAGACTGCCTTCGCTGCGTCCCACAGAACTTGTGGCTTTGTGTTGTTGTTGTCATTAGTCTCCATATATTCTTCGATTTCTGTTTTGATTTGGTCGTTAACCCATTGATTTATTAGGAGAAGGTTGTTAAGTCTCCATGTATTTGTGAGCCGTTTTGATTTCTTTCTAAAATTTATTTCTAGTTTTATACCTTTGTGATCTGAGAAGTTGGTTGGTAGGATTTCAATATTTTTGAATTTACTGAGGTTCTTTTTGTGGCCTAGTATGTGGTCTATTCTAGAAAATGTTCCATGTGCACTTGAGAAGAATGTGTAACCTGCTGCTTTTGGGTGTAGAGTTCTGTAGATGTGTGTTAGGTCCATCTGTTCTAGTGTGTTGTTCAGTGCCTCTGTGTCTTTACTTATCCTCTGCCTGGTTGATCTGTCCTTTGGAGTGAGTGGCGTGTTAAAGTCTCCTAGAATAATTGCATTGCTGTCTATTTCCTCCTTCACTTCTGTTAGTATTTGTTTCACATATGCTGATTCTCCTGTGTTGGGTGCATATATATTTATAATGGTTATATCTTCTTGTTGGACTGACCCCTTTATCATTATGTAATGTCCGTCTTTATCTCTTGCTACTTTCTTTGTTTTGAAGTCTATTTTATCTGATACAAGTACTGCAACACCTGCTTTTTTCTCTTTGTTGTTTGCTTGAAATATTTTTTTCCATCCCTTCACTTTTAGTCTGTGTATATCTTTGGGTTTGAGGTGAGTCTCTTGTAAGCACCATATAGATGGGTCTTGCTTTTTCATCCACTCTGTTACTCTGTGTCTTTTGATTGGTGCATTCAGTCCATTTACATTTAGGGTGATTATTGATAGATATGTAGTTATTGCCATTGCAGGCTTTAGATTCGTGGTTACCAAAGGTTCAAGGGTTACTTCTTTACTATCTGAGAATCTAACTTAACTTTCTTGTTAAGTTATTGTGAACGCCGTCTGATGTTTCGTTATCTCTCCCTTCCTATTCCTCCTCCTCCTTTCTTTATATATTAGGTGTTTTATTCTTTGCCTTTAGTTGGTATTTGGATGGTCTGCTTTCTTTGCTATGCTTTTATTTTCTCTGGTGACATCTTTTTAGCCTTAGGGGTATTTCCCTCTAGATCAGTCCGTTTAAGATATCCTGTAGTGGTGGTTTATGGGAGGCAAACTCTCTCAACTTTCTTTTGTCTTGAAATTGTTTAATCCCTCCGTCATATTTAAATGATAATCGTGCTGGGTACAATATTCTTGGTTCGAGGCCCTTCTGTTTCATTACGTTAAATATATCATGCCATTCTCTTCTGGCCTGTAAGGTTTCTGTTTAGAAGTCTGATGACAGTCTCATGGGTTTTCCTTTGTAGGTGATCTTTTTTCTCTCTCTAGCTGCCTTTAATATTCTGTCCTTGTCTTTGATCTTTGCCATCTTGATTAGTATGTGTCTTGGTGTTGTCTTCTTTGGGTCCCTTGTGTTGGGAGATCTGTGGGCTTCCGTGGACTGTGAGACTATTTCCTTCCCCAGCGTGGGGAAGTTTTCAGCAATTATTTCTTCAAAGACACTTTCTATCCCTTTTTCTCTCTCTTCTTCCTCTGGTACTCCTATAATGCAAATATTGCTCCATTTCGATTGGTCACACTGTTCTCTTAATATTCTTTCATTCTTAGAGATCCTTTTATCTCTCTCTGCCTCAGCTTCTTTGTATTCCTGTTCCCTGTCTTGTAATTCCTTGATCGTGTCTTGAACCTGATTCAATCTGCTGTTGAGCCTGTCGATGGCTTGTCTCATTTCTGCATTGTCTTTCCTCACTTCCCTCACTTCCTCCCTCAGCTCTTGCCCATTTTTCTGTAGATCCGTCAGCATGGCTATGACTTTTATTCTGAATTCTTTTTCTGGAGACTGTGCATGTCCATTCCTTCCGCTTCTTTTTCAGGGGTGGTGTTTGTCTGAAGCTTTGTCTGTATCATATTCTTCTGTCTTCTCATAACTATAGAATTGGTTGTTGGCAGCAAGGAGAGAGAAGAAAGGAGAGAAAAGAAAAAAAAAGAAATTTCTACTAATAATAAAAAAGTAAAAGGAGAGAGAGAGAAAGGAAAAGAAAAGAAAGAAAAAGAAAAAGCAGCAACATGTAAAAGAAAACAGCAACAACAACAACAACAACAACAAAACAAAACAAAAAAAAACAAAAAAAACCACCAAAACGCCCAACAGGGGTGGTTTCTGTGTGAATGCTGTAGGTGGCGCTATTGCTCCACTATTTCAGAGCCGTGGCCACGTCGCTCCACACGGCCCTTTAAAGCTGTGGCCGGGGTGAGAATGAATGGGAGGCTGTTGAAAGAGACGGAAAGAAAAAAAGGAAAAGAAAGGGGAGAAAAAACAATAACAACAACAAAAAAAGCCACTGAGAGTGGGTTCTGCGCGAGTGCTGCAGGTGGCGCTGTTGCTCCACTATTCCACCGCCACTCTATAGTTCTGGCTGGGTTGGGAACAATGGGAAGCTGTTGATCTCCGTGGGGGTCTCAATGGCAGGCACCCTTTCCCAGTCACCAGCCAAGGGGTCCAAAGCTCCCCAGGACTCCCAGCGTGCTGTGCTCAGTTTGCGGGGCTATCCGGCCCCTCTACTGAGCTCCTGTCTCTTTTAAGACCGCTGAGGTAGAGCGCGCTCTTTTCTTCCCTTTTTTCTCCTTTCTTTTTCCTCCCGGAGCCTGCCGCGGGCAACTTGCACGTTCCGGGCTGGGACCCTGTGCCCTCTGTCTCTCCTATCTCCGCTACACCGCAGGCTGTGTGTCGGCGCTTCCGGCACAGAGTTCCACTCCCTCCCGGCTCTGAATCCTCTCCTCCCGCTGGAGCGCTGGGGGAGAGGAGTGCTCGGTCCGCCGGGTCGCGGCTCCGTACCTTACCCGCCTTGCCGGGACTCCTGCCAGAGTGCTGGGGTGGAGGGGCGCTCTGGTCTCGCTGGATCGCGTTTCCGTCCCACCTCGCCGGGTGCCGAGTCCTCTGTCCGGAGTGACTGGCCGCCGGAGCTCTGGGGGGGGGGGAGCGCTCGGTCCCACCAGGTCGCTGCTCCTTATCCCTTCCGCCTCACCGGCTGCCAAGTTCTCACAGGTGTAGCTGTACGCTGTGCACTTTCCTGTGTATTCTGGTCTCTCTTTTAGGGATAGTTGTATTTACTGTATTTTTGTGAATAAATATAATGTTGGGAGGAATTTTTCTGCTGGTCCATTCACGTCGCCATATTCCCGGAAGTCGCAACATTACTTTTTAACGGAAATGTTTAAAGCTGTAATCAAGAATAAGTGGAAGTAGATTTTTCACATTGACTTCCTCTCTTTTTAGCTTAAGTTTTTATTTTCTGTATTTACGTGAAGAGGTGGCATCACATGTGCTGGCATTTAGTGCATTCACAGGGTTGAGCACCCATCACTGGGTCCAGAATATTTTCATCGTCCCACAAGGATATTCCACATAGGTTTAGCAGTCACTCGCCAGCCCCCATCCCTGACAACCATCAGTCTACTTTCTGTCCCCATGGCTATGCCTATTTCATAGAAATGAACTTATACCATATGTGGCCTTTTGTGACTGGCTTCTTTCAGTTCCCATAGTGTTTTCTAGGTTCATTCATTTCGTAGCATGTATCAATGCGTCATTCCTTTTTTATGGCTAAATAATATTCTGTTTCATGGATATTCTGCTGTTTGTTTTTCTGTTGATGGACATTTCTGTTGTGTTCACATTTTGGCTATTGCAAATAGTTTTGCCCAGGACATTTGTGTATAAGTTTTTCTTGGAACACTTGTTTTCAGTTCTTTTGAACTGAGTCTTTCAAATCTTTCCATTCTTCCACCCAGAAGTAGAATTGTATCACTTAGGAATTCTAGGTTTAACTTATTGAGAAGCCATGAAAATTGCTTTCTTTTCAGGTGAGATAACACAGTGGCATGTAGATAATATGATGCTATTCTCTTATCTTATAATTGGGACTGTCCTACCTCCAGCAACATCAGGAGGAGTGTTGAGAGCTCTGTCTTATTCAAACTTCACAGCAAACCTTAGTGAGAGGTTCAGGCTTCCTGTCTGAGCTATGGATAGCAGAATCATTCTATTTGTGGCAGGATGGTTGGGGAAAAGCATACAAAGACCTTATGCTATGGTTTGCAGCATAAAGAATCCTAAGGAGATGCATTTTCCATGCATGTATGAAAATGAAACACAGGATCAAGACATGTCAGTTTTTAATTTGGCATTTCAGTCCCAAGCTTCCCGTAGTCAGAACAAGACCCCTCTCCCTGCCCCACCAGTGGCACCCTCCATAGAGGTATCAGCCATGCTGAGTAGGCCCTGTGCAAAAGCAAAAGGGCAAGCAGGATGTGTTTAAAAACTAAGGGTTATTCCTGCAAATGGGAAAATGGAGCATGATGCAAGAATGGGCGAATTATAATACACAAATTAAAGGTGCCAAATGGTCAGCTATGGAGACTTGGGGTTACAAAAAAAAAACATTTTTAACACAAGATTTTACCTTCTACTGACTCTTTAAAATCAGAGATGCACAATCCCATATAAACATGGTTTCAGTGAAAAAGTGGTGGTGGTTGTACCCTGAAAAAGTATCTGCTTGCATCTAGAGAAACACATTCCCCATTGCATTTTACTCTCAGTTGGGACTATTTGGGAAGCAGATATGTCCATGCTGTCTTCTCAGGTGGTGTGGCTGGGCTGGCATTGTGTAGGAGAGCGAGCGGGAGCATAGGTATGTAGTCTGATAGACACAGGTTTGAACCCTGGCGCTATCACTTACTGGGTCACCTTGAGCTAAAGGCTGAAATGTCCATGCAATGGAAGTAACAATAGCACCTACTTCTTTGGATCATAGTGATGATTCAGTGATGAAGTAATGAATACACACAAATTCACGTGACACTATAGTAAGCATGTAAGTGCTTGCCACTTGACATGATCAGCAGCGTCATGGTTCCTGCCACTAATAACAATGAAATATGTCTCATATTCTTTGAGATGCTAGATACATTCCTTTCCCTTTTCTTATAAGGAGTGGGATTTTAAGGAGAGAATCTGAATTAACTACCTGGAAATTAGCCAGAATGTAGCAAACTTGAATGAAAAATTCTGACTTGTCCTAATATGCACTAGCTGTGTGTGCGTAGCCGTGAGGAATTGTAAGTGTAGTCATTAAGAGCACGGTTTTTGGAACAGAGAAGCCTGGGTTTCCATCCCAACTCTATCACATATTAGCCACATTAGATGGGAGACTCACCTAATATCTTTAAGTCTCAGATCTCTCACCAATAAACTAGGATAAACCAGTCTCCTATAACTCACTGCAGTAAGGGGAGGATCAAATAAAGCTCATGTATAAGACAATGCTTTGAAAACCACAAGCACTCCACAGATACGCAGTTATTCTTCTGAATGGCCCTTTTAAACATAAACCAGAAGTCCCATCTTTTGGATCCATTGGTAAATAGATCTTGCCTTTCATTTCAGCCTTGGTGGCCAAAGAGATCTGCTAGAACTAGATTGAATGTCCTAACCACACCCGCAAAGGCATCCATTGGATATGACCAATTTCTTCCCCTCTGAGCCCTGACAAGTTTTAAAACAGATAACCCAGGAAGAAAGGCCACGTTGTGAATGACACCACACCAAGTCCTCCAGGAAAATTACTTGTCTCTAAAGAGGAGTTTTTCTTCAAAGGACTGACATAGATGGAGGATTGAGTCCTACCTTTTCCTTTACTTCTTTCTTTCTCTTCCTGAGCTCTCACTCTGCCCAGGAGAAAGACCTGCTGTAATGCTCTACTCACCTTGGGTGTTCTCTCAGAAGCTTCCCCTGAATGGGAAATAATCACTTGAAGTTGACATCAGATGCTGGAATGTTCCAGACACTGTTTTGAGTTGGATACGTATTTTGTATTTAGTGTCCACATAAACCTATGTGTTGCAATATGTCCTTTTGTAAAAGTTGGGTATCAACAGCATGGTTGGGATGGGGCTGCATTCTCACTTCTCAACTGCCCCTCTTGGCATCATGGATATAAAACCCCACCCTGGCCCACCCTGTACAACACTTACTGAGTTGCCATTTTCAAGCCAGTTGTTGAAGGCAGGCAGTGATGAAGTGAGGTGTCCCCTGGGCTTTGGCTGGGGCGTGGCATGATCCAGGAAGACAGGCTTCTTGAGAGGCCATGGGTGTGGAGTTCTCTCCATGCCTTCCCTTCCTACCACTGCACCTTCAGTTTTCCTTTTGGTCACATTCACTTCTTGTGACTGCTGGGATTCAAAGAACCCCTGAGAATGACGGGTCAGACCTGGAATCAATTTCCACTTACAGCTGAGAAGCAGTTATTGATGCTGTGCTTGCAGTTCAATAAAAGATCTAAAGACAGAGACCGTGTGCTTCTCTTTCAATATAAGCAGCCTAATCAGTTTCAAATGTTTTTTTAACAAAGAAATTGAATTGACAGGTTTATTAAAATTGCTGTCGTCAAAGTTTTAAGCTAGCCACAATTTGACCTATTCCAAAGGCTTCTAGAATGTGTGGTGGCCAAACTGCAAAGTTCCTTCCGGCATGTATTCATAGAACGAGGGAAGCACCCGCTTAATGTTTCCTTGAACGATGTCACGATGCATGATGCCTGCGGCTCTAAGCACGCAGTCTGATCTAATTCCCGTGGCGGGATGGTCCGCCACGCCTGCATTCTGAAGCCAGGCTAGATCTCGGCATGGCTCTCTCATCCCCCAGTCATCTCAGGCTGACTTTAGAAGCAGTCTGGAGGCCGTGAAACAGACAGGTATTGTTAGAAACCGCCGTTGGACATTTTCATCCTAATACCATGTTGTTATTAAGGTGACTCAGACTGGAGTCTTACGTTGAGTTCCTTTAGCCCTGTTAGAAGTTTGGAAAATGGGTACCATGACTGGAAGTGTTTGATCAGTGACCAGGCTCAGCCAAAGACCTGTATATAATGTGGTGTTGGTGCTTAAAAACCAGAACTGAACAATTCAAATTTGAGCACAAAGGCATTATAATGAATTGTGTCTGAATACATTATTTTTTAATTTGCTCCGATGAACCCATTTTATTTAACCCAGCCTTTCTTCTTTTTCTGCCAAAGGATTGCCCAGGTACCCTTAGAAATGGGCACTCAATTCAAAGCATGTAATGGGGTTGGGGGCGTGAGGGAGGGTGGACCTTTCAATGGATGCCAGTAGCGGAGCTGCTCCTCCCATGGGTCACCGCTTACAGGGAAACATGGTCTTCTTAGAGCGACCCACTTCAGAAACTTACGTTTTATCAGAAGATCCCTAACTGCCTCACACGCAAAACAGCTTACTTTTAGTCCAGGTTCTTGATTTTGGTTTTATATTTGGCCTGAATTTTTTTGTTTGTTTTTACTATTACTGTTGGGCCAGCTCACGGGCTAGGGTGTTATTTAGTGATTGCAAATGAGATGAGTTCCATGGTAGCAGAAAATCCGAGCATTCTGGCTGCCTTGGGATGTGTTCCTTATACCTGTGATGCACGATGACCTTTCAAAACAGCGGCCAAGTTAAATTAGAGCCCGCTTTTATGTTTAAAGTTTGCTAATGAAAAAGATGTGATAAATTTGACTCCTGCTCTCAGCTGGCTCTTTTGAAGTTGACGTACTCCTCCCTGCTGTAATCATTCCTATTTTGCAGCCACAGTTCTCCCTCATCATGCTGAACAAGTTGTTACCTCCCCAAGGTTTCTCTGCATTTCCATTTACTTTGTTATCAGCAGAAAGGCTGGGGAAGGCCTCTTCAGTAACGACATCAATATGGCACACACAGCGAGAGAGGTCAGCCTGGCAGAGCTATAGAAACAGCAGATGGATTAGGATGAAACCAGGTGCAAAATAACTTTGATAGAGTCTTTTCATGTAAACAGTTTATCTGTCATTGCCTTTCATTGAAATCCCCCCCAAAATGATCGAGTTCGGGCTGTTAGGACTGCAGAATGTAGCTGAAGAGAATCCATGCATTGCCATTCTCTAACTCTCCAGCAATTAGAGAATGTGAAGACATTTTAATTTATTCATTAAAGACAGGAAAGTAAATAGGATAACATATAAGGTTAATAGAATAACATTGGCCTTCATATTCCCAAGATTGTGTTTCCCATTTGGCTGTATTAGCATGGAGACTAGATTAATAAGAAACTGCTTAGGGCTTGTATGATGTGATTTTTAATATGCTTCAGGCAAGTCTGTGACTGTTTAGAAACGTGCATGCTGAATTTTTTCGTTGTAATTAGGTCTTCTACTTTTATTACGAAATATTTTGACTGTAATCTCCATGGATTGCCTTTTTTATTATATTCTCAATAAAATGCTTAGAGCACACAGAGATGCAGAGAAGCACAATGTTTTTACATCTTGTGATTGTCATAGCTGATGACCAGATACTGGCTAATGTCCACTCCGACTGATGAATTATCCACTATGAGCATTTCCATTGCAAAGCCAAAAGCTCTTTTGCTTAGTTTAACACTCTTCACACAATGAACCTAAACCAGACGTTGGTGAAGGTGTGTTGCTTACCCCAAGATCCGAACAGAAACAGAAATGGATTTGCTCTGTTATTTCAGAAACGATAGCTCTCACAAAGGACAGTGGTGACCACAGCCCTCTGTTACGCAGCACAGTCTCTGGCTCTGTGAAGAGAGCGGCAAGGGGAGAGCAGCCCCCTCTGGGGAGCTGGGGGTCACTAAGGTGACTTGAATTGAAGGTGCCCTTGTCTGTGCCCGGAGGAGGTGGCTGGGCAGCAGTGGTCCTCTCTCCACTCTACTCCCAGCCCTTGGTTGGGCCAAACATGTTACTTTTCTTAGGCCCCTCACCACCCGAATTTGGGCCCCAAATCCATGGTTGGAGCCTGGAGATTCTGGATTGGAACCATTCACTAACAAACCCTGGACAATGTACCATGTGTACCAAAGTTTATTGGAAGTTTCCAAGTCTGGAGTTTTATCAGGGTTCTTAGCATATACTAGAGCAATATAAAGATCTCCAGTAAAAGCTGGTAAATAAAACACTTTGCCAAACTGAAAATGTAGAATTCTGAAATTTTTATGCTAGCTTTGAAAAATTTACTGAAGTTTGGTTTAGGGCTCAGGAATGCTTTACTCTGACCCCCAAATATCTGCCATCTACTGGAGAAGCTGCCAGGCAGGCTGCCAACACCCAGGACCTTGTCCTGAATGGAAAACAGAACCTGTCTCATTCTCAAACAGCTGTATTTATTTTTTCCTATTTATGTAGCAAGAGCAAAGAGGATAAGTGAGCATACAGAAGAGGTATCCAAATTTGAGATTAGGGACCAATCCAAGATTCACCATTCAAAATTCAACTGGATGGGCAAATGAAAGCAATAGACCATCCCAAAATGTATGGACTGACGTGACTCATATTTCACAGAGAACCTCATAGGCATCTTCGAAACATTAGATGTAAACATCCATATACTTGCTGATAAATCTTTTTTGGTTTTTTTGCTAATGGAGGTAGACTCAGGTGCCATATTTAACCCTGAATATATTTTATACATGATATATATATATATATATGCTAGAATTCTTGTGTGCACATCAAACTAGACTACCATATCTTAAAATGACCACAGAGAGTCTTTCCTCCAGCTGCCTAGTTTTGCCAGTAATGACACTGAGGCAGGAGAAAGCTATATGGTATTTGGTATTGTGAGATGATAGAAAATATACGTATTGGTCTCTGCCCGTGGTTCCTGGCACAGAGCTCCTAAAACCCGTATAATTTCCTAAATGATAAGAGATGAAGAGCATCTTTTGCTCTAATACTTGGTCTTTGACCCCGGTTGCTGACACAGGGTCCTAGATCTCTTGGCCTTTCCTGGATGCTAGCAGTGTCTTTTGTTCCAATGAGGCGACTCTGGGTGGGCTCCTTGATGGGGGCTGCTCACCAGAAAGACCGAGCCATGATTACAAGCTTAGGACTTCCAGCCCTGCCCCCTCATTCCCACTTCTCTAGAGAGGTGGGAGGGACTAGAAATTGAATTAGTACCGAATCATGTCTACATGAAGAGGCCTACATAAAATCCCAATAGTATGGGGTTCAGAGAGTTTCCAGGTGGGTGAACACACCCATGCTGGGAGGGTGACAAACTCCAACTCCGCAGGGACAGAAGCTCCTAGACTTGGGACCCCCCACCCCCACCCCAGACCTCACCCTATGTGTGTCTTCATCAGGCTACTCCTCTGTCTCTTTTATCATGTCCTTTAATAAACTGGTGGATCTGAGTAACTGTCTTCCTGAGATCTGTAAGCGGCTCTAGCAAATTAATCAAAGCTGAGGAGGGGCCCTGGGAGCCTCTGATTTATAGCAGATTGGTCTGACACACAGGTGACAACCAGGCCTTGTGATTTGGCATCTGAAGGGGGTGCAGTCTTGTGGGATTGAGCCCTCAACTTATGGGATCTGATGCTATCTCCAGGTAGATAGTGACAGAATTGAGTTAAATTGTAGGACACCCAGTTGGTGTTGCAGAAAACTGCTTGGGAGGGGAAATCCCTGCATACATCTGGTGTGAGAAGTGTGGTGAGTGTGGTAATAGCGTAAAAGTGAAGGAGAAACACAGGTGGAGGACTACTGGGTTTTCTAATGCAGACACGTAGATGAAGATGGGTGTGGCCTCCTCACCCACCCTGTGGTGTGCTCAGAGCATAAGCCTGCACACGCTGAAGTTGCATCATCGGTGTTCGCTCCCACGCACGTTTTGGAATACCTACTCTTCCCACTTTCCTCTTACACAGGGTACGGAGAGGACCTCTACTCAGAGTCGGTTATCTGCCACCAAAGGACACATGTAATTTAGTGAGGGGTGCCCCCCTTAGCACCAGAGGCAAGAGGGCTCAGATTGGCTGGAGAAAGAAAATTGAATTTTCAAATCCACAAACCCTAGGGGGACAGAGTAACTGAGTGCCACTTACTTTGGCCCTTCTAATGGGGAGAACAAATAACCCCAGCCAATATGGAGATGCTCTGCCTGGTATCAGCATATTTATTCCATATTTATTCCACTTAGAGAATGATTCGTGTCAACAGATGACTCTTCTGAGTGAAATGTGCTTCTTCACCAAAGATGGTGCATTTTTCATTGTTACAATATGCCCGACCTTTAGTTACAAACAAAACTGCCCATTGACAAATGGCTCTTGCTAAAGGATCCTGCTCTCCAGCAAAATAGCCCAGACCAAAGGGGGCAAGCTTTAATGGAGCGCCTGCACCTTCAAATCCTGTTATCCCATTACCTTTGAGCCAGACACATGAAAAACTCCTACTGGTTGCCCCGTTAGCAAAATACACATGCAGGGACGAGTAGGTCAGGTCATGAGGCCACTTTTCAGCTGCCATGGGCAGGGTGTCGAGTTGGTAAGTCATTCCGTGAGCAGTGGGAAGCCAGGAAGGACTCTGAGAACAAGAGTGACATGATTGAAGTGGGGCCTGAAACAGGGTAAGAATAGGGAGACCAGCAGGCCATTGAAGAGGTGGTGGCCACTGTCCAGGTAAGAGGTGATTAGGACCAAGGTAGGCCGTATCTGCAGGAGGGGTATGGGAGGCACAGCCTCTGGCAGCAAGCAGATGGGAAATTCACTGTCACACCTTGGGTGTGAAGAAGCGCCTTGTGCAGGTGCAGGATGGATCCAGATGCATGATGGATCCAGATGCATGTGCTCCTGGAGTTCAGCTTTTCCTTCAGAGCCCTCCTTTTCCCTCCACATAGAGCTTGGGACCCTCTGGCACTCTTTCATACCCAGAGCAGGGCTCAGGCCTCCCAAAGCCCACAGTCATCCCCAATTCCTTTATTCACTTGATGTTTATTAAGTGACTCTTAGGTGCGAGGCACAGGTCCTGCCACCTGGAACAAATGCCTCCCGTCTCTGCCTGTCAAGATTCAACTCCTGCCCCTGTTGTGTCTAGCACAGGCCTTCTTCCTATGTACATAGAAAACAGTGAGTGAAATTAAAACAGGAGAAGCTCAGTGTGCTAGGAATAGGGAACGTGTTTTTGCTCCGTGCAGCTTCAGGGTCCACATACAGGACATTTCCATAGTGGTGATACTTTCCTAAAGATTTCAATGCTTGGATGTAAAGTCAGAAATTCAGGCAGGCATCCAGGTGTTGCAAAATGCTGAGTGACATTTTCTCCTCCTCATCTGCGATCCTGGCTGTGCATGTGTGCTGCCAGCTGAAACCCCAGCCTATAGGATATTATATAAGCCTCTTGCTGTTGCACTCATTCCAGTGAAATCTATTTAAAAGTGCTGTAATTAAACAATTCATTTTTATATTTGGGCAAGTGTTCTCAGTATATGTCTCTTTAATTGATTTAACCAATTCTGTAGGTATTGATTTTAGACCCTCTGAATGCCCTAATGATGTGCTCATTTGTTAATAAGAGTTTCTCTTCTGAACTCAGGCAATCGATGAAATTTACCAATACATGCCAGTAGCTTGAGGTATGGCTGCATCTCACAAGACAGCCCCGTGAAAAATAAAAACAAAACAAAGCACAGAAGCACAAAACCAATGTAAACAATTTATCCGTCTTGTTTCCATAATGCCTGATACCCAGTTATTTGAAATTGTCTGAGTGATCAACTGCACTTTTTATCAAAAAATGTGTGGTATAGACCTAGCTTGGGTGTATCTGCTAGGAGGATGCTGGGAAAAAGCCATACAGGCAGGAAATGTAAAAGCCATATGGAATCACATTTCATGCTTGACTGACAGCATGATCACTGATCACGGACGGAGCAGCCCCTGAATGTATAGCCCTGTAAAATGAGTCCCGTGCTACAGTATCTCCAGGCCACCCGAGTTCTCACTTTGACTGTCTCAACAAACAGGGAGCATATCACATTGAGTTTGTTTCCTGTAAATCTCTGGGGAGGGGGTGGGGGGGGTATTGTCATAAGTCTGGGCATGACTGTTCAGGGCATGCTTCTTAAAAGCCCCCAAAACTTCTCTAATTTTTTTAAAAGACATAGTCTACATGTCTATTGGACTAGAATTAGTTAGTGATATATAATCCCTGGGACAGAATTACCTTCTCAAAGAATTTTTTAAAAGTTCAATCTGTATATAGAAGTTCCTGTAAGTTTCTTAAGTGCCTTGTATGTAGCCTTTCCTCCCAAAAGAAATAATGATGTTATGCAAGCCATGGAGGATGGGACTCCAAAGACAGCCACTTTCTTTCCTTCCTTGTTTCTTTCTTTCCGTCTTTCTATTGGTCATGACAGCTCTACCTTTTATGGTTCACATAATTCAGTATGGTCCCTGAGTTGCTTCAGCTGCAGTGCAGCGAAAGGATTTTCTATGTATCAGAAAGACAGGGTCCCTCTTATCTTTAGGAAGGCAGATCTAATGAGCGAGCAACTCTGAGCATGTCCTTAGCCACATCATCCCTCCTGAGGAAAGGAATTTGCTGCCTAGCAGGATACCGCGAGTGGTGCCCTGCCGGTAATGAGAGGGGCAGCAGCTCATAAACACTCCTAGGAAAGAGGGAAGTGCCTTCTCCCTGGGCGTGTAATTTCTCAAGATGCCGCATCACCTAGGGGGCTCACCTAGGGTAGCCGCCTCAGGGCTTCCCAACCTCAGGGCCCAATGTCCCTGACAAAGTGAAGAGCCCTCCTGATGGTGCGGGTACGAGAGGAGCGGTGGGAGAAACTCTCCGAACCCTGTACGATTGGGATTTTATGTGGGAAAGAGGGCCCTTCCTAGGCCTGCCAGTGGACGAGGGGTGAGTGTGTGCCCTGCTGGCTCTCCCAGCAGCAGCAGCCCCCAGGGAGGTTCAGGGCAGAGGCCTGTGAGGGGGACAGGGCCCTCCCTGCTGGGCTAGGCCTGTCAGGTTCGAAATACTCCTGACATGGAGAGAGCAGCAGAGTGGCTCCAATAGTCCTCGCTGGAATAACGGCATGGGGTCACCAGTCAGTAAGCCCAAAACTCTATACGTCACAGCTGATGCTCGGACGCCTGCTGGAGAGCAGCCCCAGTCCAGGTGCGCCACATCGACCTGGCATGCTGCGGTTTCTAGAGCCCAGTCAGGGAGGTTGGCTATTCATGACCACTGTTGAAGCAGACAGGGTGGGAGCAATGCTCTTTGTTGGTCGAAGGAGGAAACTGAGGCTCAGAGGCGTTAGCTGCCTTGCTAGTGTCATGATGATGGTAAACGGCAAAGTTGGGAGTAGAGCCCCAGTTTCTGGATTTCTAGCTCAACCCTCTCTCTGCTATAGACCATTCCCTCTCGTCACACCATATGGGAGTACAGTTTTTAACATTTTAATTCATTCCATCATCCTTTCTTATACTAGAGCTTCCTTAATGGCAAGCTAACTATCATGTTAGGGAACTGTGGCACAAAATAAGTAGAATATAGGTTTTAAAAAGCATATAGATGTGACAAATCAAAGTAGCAAAAGTGTTAACTATCTAGCCTCCATTTTTCAATCAATCTAAATTACTTCAGTGTATGTCTTTGAACTCAAAATGAGCTGCAATACCCATATGTAACCCGCTTCATGCTCGGTGAATTACACTACATCATTTCATGTTGATTCCTACCATTTGCAGGGCAGCTCATGTTCTGGCACATGTATGTGGAACTTGGGATTGTCTTTTCATGTCCCATCATTCCAAAAGAGTTTTCTCCTTGCATATTTTGCAGACTAATTCTTATACCTTAATGGTATATACATATATATATATATATATATATATTGCACACAAATAATTTGCTTAACTTTTCTTTGAAGTCTCAGCTGAGTAACTCCTTATAGCATGCTTGAAACAGCATCAAATTACAGTCAAAGTGAGGGGCACAAATTGTGAGCTGTGTCTCTTGTCTGTAGGGACTCCCTCAGACCAGCTAGCTTAGAGATTAAAGGTGACAAGGACACAGGAGGATGACATGAGCACATCTGACTAGAGCTGCTGGGATTCTGGCTCGATGCCCTAGTCCATGTCTGAAGGAAACAGACCCTCTCAGCATAGATATTTTCAGTCAATAGCCAAGCAACCTAGAAAACATTAATTTGAACTCAGTTATTTTCCTATAATGACTGTATAAAAGGACATATGTCTCAAAGAAACTGCCCTTGAATGTGATTACATTCCTCCCCATCAGAGAAAAATAACTGGGCCTAATTTGCACTGCCAAAGCCCAGGGAAGAGAGGATGTTTTCAAAAGCATGTTGCAGAATCAGAGCTAGGTTAAGCAGTATCACTTCAAAAGAGAGCCCCTCGAACACCAGGTCTGCTGCTCTGTGATAACCTAAGTCTTCTTCAAGGACAGGGACTGCTCAGCGACAGGCATCATGTCCCGAAAACATGTGAGCCATGCCTTGGGCCAGCCAGTTACATAGTCCTTGTTTTATTATTTTCACCTGTTACCTCATTCTCTAGCTTTCTTGCTTTTCCACCACTTGCCAAAACCCATTCTCAGGCACAGATGGTGAGAAAAGGATTTTTGCCTACCGAGCCAAAAAAAGTGCCCAAATATTAATGAGTATTTATCTAGCAACAGAACTTGAGACTTAATAGACGAGAAGGACTTGCATTTCCACCACTGATGTCTAAACTTAGGATGTATTTCATTTAGTTTTTAAAAAAGGGCTTTGAAGGAGTGCATTGGATTCATTATGCTTAATGTTAGATTATCAACTGCCTCTGTTACAAGTGGTCGCCTCTGCATCCCAGTTTCCAGCACTGTTGTCTCCCTCTCTAGGCCCTCACCCACCTCCAGGATTCACAAATATAAAGGTCTCCAAGTGAGTACTTTTTAAAAGAGTCTGAAGAACCCGAGGTTGTCAAACTACTGCTCCCACGGTCTCCATCTGAAATGTTATTTCTATAGTCTGAAAAAGTCTAGAGTTTGGTTCTGATTACATAATTATGCTACAGAAGTATGAAAAAAATCAGCACTAAAACCCTCCAGGTGCTTAAACAGTTTGATAGACTGTAGCCATTCTGCCATCAGCGCCCCCAGCTGTGTTGCTTAGCAACATTTTAATTCCAGAAGAATCGAAGGAGATGCAATCCCTGTGGAGAAGGAAACAGAAATAAGAGGGCTGTTGACAGATGATCTGAGTTGTTTCTTCTAATATACTGTGAAGATCACTAGCTCTTTTCATGAATGATAAATGGACTGTACACAGATCAATGGCTTCAGCAATAAACTGGAACCAGGCTCCATGTCTAAGGCAATGCAGGCCGAGAGGGCCAGAGATTTCCTCATTTTGATGATTTGGCGTGTGTTTTCTTAAAGGTTCCATGGGAGGAAATTGATCCGAGCAGCTGGTCATCCCTTGCCCTTTTGCGGTGTCTGCCAATAAAAATGATTTTAGAAATGGACGCTATGGCCTTTCTGTCACCATGCAGGTGCAGCCAGGTGTCAATTGTGAGGCAGGGGGAATGGTTCCCTACCACAAATGTCAAAATCCAAGCCTATGCCCATAGTCTTCCCTCGGCACCTACCTCCCCGCCCTTTCACAACAACCTGAGCAGGCCCACCCTGGGGGTAAGCTTAGAGTGAAAGGTGGGGGCGGGGGATGGAGCTGTGACCCCGAGGGCCCGCGTGTATGGGCCCTGCTGAACTTGCAGGCAGCTGTGACAGTGCCCGCCTGTGCCTGAAAGCTGCTCATGGACAGGTAACTGCCTTCCCCAGGAGAGGAATATTGCTTTTTGCATCTGCAGCCTGCTTATCACCAGCAGCCTGCTTTGGTTAGCTCCTTACATTTGTGAAGAGCATTTTATATTGCTTATTGTTTTGGTAACTAGTTGCAAAGATTACCCCTGCTAACGTGGTCTAATTGCATTTTTTTCTTCTGTTTACAGGCTGTTGAAAAGGCAAAACCTAAGAATAATCCTGTGAAGTAAGTTATTTTTTTATTTGTTGGAAATTTTAATTTGAACGGACTCCATGCATGTGAAAAAAAAAAAGTCATAAAAGAGACCTTGGATTTTGAGTTAATCTCTGTCCAAGAATAAAAACAAAACAAGCAAATAAAAAAGTACCTCCAGTGAGCAGGGACCAGCTTTTATTTTCTCCTGTGGTCCTGATGAGAAAGTGCCTGAGTTGTGCCCAGTTGATATAAATTAATATGTGCCATCCATGAATAGCAGCCAAATACTATTATAATCATGTTCAATGCAGAGTACTTCAAGCCTTTGGGTTTTGCACATGCTAAAAAGATTATATTTTTTAATTGCAAACCTTGGACCTGTGACAGAGATGTAAATGGCTGAAAATGCGCCAAGCGATTTCTAGCACGTGGGGAGGTTTGGCACCTTCGCATCAAGGCCTCTCTCCTCTGTTAATGAAAAGCTCATAAAAATATTTTTAATAAAAGTTTTTCCTAGCTAACAGCGAGCGATTTCCAAGGCATTTTATGGGACACTCTTAAATTATAAACGAGCAGCACAGCACTGTCTTAAATATAGTACATCTTAGACATCCTGTCTCTTCCAGAAGGGAGACTTTAAAATTAAGGATGTCTGTCTTGTCATTTCGGTTTGTGACATCTGATTGCAGTATTATGGTGCATACCAGTCCTGCCAGCCATGTGGCCTAGGGAAGACCTGCTCTATTGGCTGGATTACTATAGGTCTGGGGCTATCACATCTCTAGGAACTACATGATAATTCACATTAGCCAGCTTCCATATAGTGGGTACCCAATGCAGAACTGGGGAGTGCATTCATTTGTAATCATTTTTGGGAAAATGAATCAGCTCATGCCAGGGACAAGACGGCTGCTTGTGTTTTATAAAAGAATTAACTTTTCCAAGTCACCAGGGGAATGTTTAGGAAACCTATAAATTCAAACGCTAATTCATTTTTCCAAAAGGCCTCATGTACTTTGTCCTTAAATTTCATTTTTCTCAGGCCGCAGAATGTCCTTTCTCGGGCTTCTGTCCCCTCTGAAGGCGCATGTATAGTCTGCAGATGTATTATGCTGTAGTTGTCCTATGGGAGCATTTTGAGTAGCTGAGTTTTTGTCTAGTTGGTGGGGGTTGAAATTTCTGCAGCCTGATTTATTTTCGTCTATGCCCAGAAGGCTTCTGTACTTGCAGGTGAGCCCCATGGGCTAGAGGATGGCGCTAATGAGGCCAAGGCCAGGACTTCAGTCGCTGGGTGGGCCATTAGTGCTTGTCTTTCCCCTAGTCCGACTGCACCCCACCCTCCAGCCCACCCATGTGCAGACATGAACCCCGGGTCACAAGGGATGGGGCAAGGGTGGAGGAGTGTAAACCTAGACCCTCACAGGGACAGGCGTCTCGAAGTTCAAGCCCTTGCAATAGGATGTGAGTCCAAGCTCCACCTTTGGCCTGGTGCCAGGCTGCATTTAATCATATTCTAGTGACCTGTAAACAGGGCCAGTTTTCTCTCTGCAACTTGAGAGGGCTCAACTGTACAGATAACTAGGTGTCCTTACGAGCTCTTGTTGCTTCACAGTCCAGACTCTATCTAATGTCTAGCATTTTAAGGAATATTATAAAGAGAAAACAGGAAAGCTAAAAGAGTCAAAGGATTAATAGTTGAATATGGAGCTTTTTACTTTTAAATATATTTGAAAATCTGCTTAGTAATAAGCCTAAGTCACAATCAGATGGGAGGTATTGCATCTGAGCTCTTAATATGTAGCTTGCTCGTCCACCCACAACCATCCAGGCACTTTAAGAAGAGAGGCCTCTTTAAGACCTCAGTTCAGGGACAGAAATTCCAGAGCATACTTCAATTACACTGCTTGACAGTAGAGTAGAAGCAGAGTTTTAAAAAGTTTTGTGTATAGTGGGCTTCTTTCTATTCCTGGTGTCTGCCAGAGATTTTCAGTTATGCACAGTCCACTGGGACCCCACATACAGGAAAAGTTCTATACGTGTTTTCTGGATGAACAAACAAGTAAACAAATTGGACACATCCCAAATATAGTCCTTCCTGGAACCTGGCCTGGAGGCTTAATAACACTGGTGGTGGCTCTACAGTAGTAGAGTGTCAGATCGGAAGGACTTTTTTTGTCCTTTAAAACACTGAATAGGTATTTACCAAGCCCTTGCGCATTGTAACTGCCCAAGACATCTCGTTTCTTATTCTTGACTCATGCCACATGTAACATGTCTGCACACTGCTTTGGTTCACTCTAGCCACTTTGCTTCTGACCAGTTAACGGCTTGATCTTGTATGTAAGAATTAACATTTGATTGTTTGAACACACAATGGAAAGTGTGTACAGTCTTGCTGGAAAAATAGAGGTCTGGAGGCATTTACAACTAAAGAACGAACACAGATTGGTGAAGATGATCATATGTGTGATTGGATGTCATCCTCTGGTGCAGTTTGACACATGGTTGGGAAAAAAATCAAAAGAAGAAGACTTCTGTGACATGTGAAAATTATATGAAATTCAAATTTCAGTGTCTAAAAAAAGGCTGGCCCACAGCTACACTCATTTGTTTCCATATTGTCTGTGGTTCCTTTACTGCGGCTGTGGAAGAGTTGAGTAGTTGTGACAGACTATACAACCCACAAACCCAGAAATATTTACTCTCTGGACCCTTACAGAAAGAGCTTGCTGACCCCCGCTCCAGATGGACAGGTAGGAAAAGGCAGAGATGTAAGCTTTTCCATGACTCTGAAAGCTAAACTATCAGCTCTGTCTTTTTTTTTTTTTTTTTTTTTTGTCCTTTAAAACATTAAATAGGTATTTACTGAGCCCTCGTCATGTGTCCTGGACTTTCTGGAGCTGATGTACCACCTAATTCTCATTCAGAGCAAAGAGACTACTCCTAATTCGCTATTTAAAAAAAATCATTATGGGTATGAGATCCATTGATGGGGTGGTGATGCCCCAGAAACCAGTGAATGTATTGCTCGCCTTCCAAGTTGGGTGTAGATGGGTATATTGCAAAAGGCATATGCAGTGTCTAGGGCTCCGTTGCTTCCCAAGATCTATCTAAAGCTAAGTAAGCTTTCATTCAGTGATGGCAAACGATTCATAATGTTCCTTTAGTTTGTGTGTTTTCCCCTCTAAAGGTTCACTACCTCCTCCCTATTTCTCAACCACTTGTTCAATTTATTTTTAATACCTTCCTGGTTGTAAGCTTCTTTCATCACCATAGGGAGACTGTGGTACACATTAATTACACTCCATATAAAGAAGAAATTAAATATATACTTAGTGAATGTAAGCATATAATGTACCTGGATACACTAATGACTTTACCTTGAAACATTAAAGATTACCTCTGAGGGTAAGAATCGAAATTGAATGTTGTTAAGATCAGTGATCAGGACGAGAGATGCCAGTGTGTTTCGCAGTCTATTGGAGCTATGCTGGTATCAAAGCTTGATCAGTATGTTCAAACCATGGCTCTTTAATGTGTCAGAGAGACTTTCACTTGTGTGTTAATGTTCTGAGGCAATTACCTCCAAGCTTTCATTGTGACAAGAAGGCCTGAGAGATGTACAGATTTCTTCTACCATATGTGACTTATCACATACATTTTTTTAAAAACACATTTCTGTTATTAAGACATATGTGATAGTACACTTCTGCAAATGTGAATTGCTTTTGGCTAAAAGCCATGCACTAATAAGTTGAATTGAATCTAACCGAGGTTGACATCTGTTACCGAAAGAGAGCGAGCGAGCAGTTGTCAAGCATAAAATTCTTCCTAGCTTTTACACTTTAACAACGTTAAACAACGTGGTTGTTGTCTTTCACAAATCAGGATCAGAATCCACTCTGCTTAGGAAATTACAGCTTTATTTAGGAACCGATCCATCTTAAAGATATGGTGGTTTCATTATTGAAAATGACAAATAGCCACAAAGATTTTCCTGACCGTGATGTCTGTGCATTATTCATTCATTCATCCAATGAATATTTATTGAGGATCTACAGCATTCCAGGAACTTTGATAGATGCTTGGGAATTAAAAATAAGTCTGACCCAGGTCTTACCCTCGAGGAGTTTAGAGTCCAGTAGGAGGGATAAAATCGGTTTGTAAGGAACTGAACACAAGATAGAGAGAGATGTCTGCTACGTGGGGGACAGATAAAGTACAAGAGAAGCTCTAGGGACAGAAAGTGCTTCTAGTTATCACTACTGGAGAAGGCAGGGGTGGGAGAACATTTGCACCGGGACTTCAAAGACTGTGAGGGTGACTGAGGTGGCAGGCAGTGCAGGGGTGGGTTGGAAACCGAAGCCCAGAACAAATAGTGGGGTAGGGCCCTGGGGGCTTATCCAGATGAAAGAGATTAGCTTGGTAGTGTCAAACAGCGTCGCAGAGCTCTAACTCCTCACTATGAAGCATCAGTTAGTCCCCTAATTATTCAACATAAACAAAGAATCCGTGGAGTTGCATCTAGTCTTGAATCTAACACTAGCTTGTGGTAGGAAATTGATGTGTTCCTTGCTACCGACATCAACTAGGTTATTTATATGGCTCGTCCACCTCCAAAAAAAAAAAGCTGAAGTTTAGAATCCTGTTGTGTAAGAATGCTTACTTTAAGAAATATTTTATGTTAAAGTTTGATGTAGATACGTACAAGCACGTACATTATAAATGATAAGCACTGCATATGTGATGTATTTGTTTATAGACACACGTGCACACACACGATGCCTTTTCCCATCATTTGTGCCTTGTGTATTTGTGAAATGAGGGACGAAAAGCCACATCCTTAGAATTTTGAAGAGCTCTGTTAAATAGATCAGCAGTGCTCCACGAACACCGGATCGAGCCTTTTCAATGACCCCTCATGACCGAAAGTAATTTTGTAGTTGGGGTCTGTATCTCTTGTGATGCTTACACACTTGCACAGCACAGACGTACAGAATGTCGTTGGATATCATCCTCTCAGAATGATAAGGCGATGCTTCTGTACTGTGCTCTGCTCTGCTCAACACTAGGCCTGTGGGATTGTCTCCTTTAGGAAAAAGGGCTCCAGCACCACAGAGGTCTGGCATATGCACTATGACCTTGCTTTCCTGGTGAGCCCCTGTGCACATTCCAATAACACCAGCCCAAAGAAGCCTGTTTGCCACTGTCTTACTCAAGATTTCCCAGATGTGTTTGCTCAGAGGCCCATTTTCCAACATGGCATTTTGTGGAACATGCAGTTGGATGCCCGGGTCCATGTGAAATAAAATGACCACATAGAGGCCTGGCCTCTGTATGTAGTTTGAGAAATGTAGGGCCTAGTAACTTATGTCCAGTCTCTAGCAAAAGTATTCAAAGTGAGTGGATTATAATTGACCCTTGAACAACACAGGTTTGAATGGCGCAGGTCCACTTATACATAGATTTTTTTCAATAAATATATTGGAAAAGTTTGGGGATATTTGCAACTATTTGAAGAAACATTTTCTTGTCTCTGCCTTACTTTATCATAAGAATACTGCATATAATACACATAAACATACAAAATATGTGTGAATCAACTGCTTATGTTATCAGTAAGGCTTCCAGTCAACACTAAGCTAGTAGTAGTTAAGTTTTGGGAGAATCAAAAGTTATACATGGATTTTCAGCTGTGCAGGGGTTAGCACCCCTGATCCCCACATTGTTCAAGGATCAACTATATTTAAAATGCCAACCATGGAAATGAAAGAAATCCCCGAAGGCTGAAATGATAAAATATTTCTTGCATTTCCTTTCCAGTGTCACACTGTAAGTGATTTTTATGAATTGGAAATGTCCTGAGGAGCAGTCCTCAATGAGGGTAAGGGACACTTAGGGTTAGGTCCCTCTGAAAGAGATCCATGAAGGCAGCGACCACATGGCCCGCTCACGCAGCGAGACACCCAGTCCACTATGCTTCCTACGACGCCAGCAAAAGTCTACTCACTCTCTAATTGGCCCTGGCCATTTTAAGTGTAGTTAAAGGAAAGAGAGCTATAAAACTCTGTCTAAGCCAGCTGCATAAAACAAACCATGCTCTTTGTGTTGTCCAGATAGCTATAATCAGATGCAGAAGGTTCCAGCAATCATCTTCTCAACTAATGGAACTTGTACACATTTTTGGACACCCTCCTTTTCATTGGTAATTGGAGTTGCATCATGGAGGCAGTCTCAGGCGAGGCAGCTGAGACATGGAGAGCAGACTGCCCAGAACCCTGTTTCCAGAAATTCTCTCTACTTTGACCCACTGCCTTGTTCTCATCAGCTCTTAGGACCTCCATGTTCACTTTCAATGTCTGTAAATGTGTTGGTTTTTAAAAACATATCATCTAACTTTACATAGCAGTTTGTTGCCTTAGAATATGGAGTCAAGTGTTTCCAAAATTAATATATTAGCAAGTTTGCGGGCACTTTAACAATTATGTCAACTTTGATTATGTTAACTTTCTAGAGATAAGGAAGAGTTTCTCCGAAGCTTCAGGCACATTGGTTTGTCTCATTTACCATCACTCATCTTTCCAAAAGCTTTATGAGAACCTTTTTTCTTTACGTGGTGAATTAACACTCTGATAACCATGAAGAAAACAGAAATAGAAAGCACCCATTTACTGGTGAAGCAGCAGGACCACAAACAAGCCAGTGAATGTGGTATCCAACCATTTTAAAGGAAATTAAGCCACTTTGTTAAGCAACAACATTCATAAAATACCTCTTTGTCCAATGCTTTCTAAAATATCATGTTACTTTCTAGCTGTGCATCTAGCATTTGCTGCTTAGATAAGAATGTACAGCTGTCTTTAACCCATTCATACAAGTCAACTCAGTTTTTGGTTCAGAAGTGTTACACCTAGACTTTTATTTTAACATTGCCATTCAGCTATCTCCTAGAAAACTGTCAAAAACTCATAATCACATAGCTGATCTGCCAGAAATTCAAGCAAGCCATGCCTATATGTTCTTTCAACAAACACGAATTGGGCACCTACTGTGCCAGGCTCGGCTGATCGGGAGATGAGCATGTAAGGGCTCAGGCCTGAAAGTCCTCACACTGGTAGGGAAATGGATGCCTCAGTACGGAGCAGGCAGGCTCTGGGACCCAACGCGTGTGCAACACCCTCCCAGGCACAGATGAGGGAGTGAGCACCTGCTTGGAGTGGGCTCCTCCTGGTGCAGCAGGATGCCCCCGGGGGCCCAGGGGGGTGAAGCCATTCCGGAGAGCAGAACAGCACTTGCAAAAGGCACAACAAGAGGAAAGCAGATGCTATGTCGTGAGCAATGTCTGCTAGGCACAGGCAGCAAAGGAGGGGGGCCTTTTTTCACAGTAGAAGGAAATACCAAGTTTGTGAGTTGCAGGAGAGAAAAGGAAAAGAGTAACTGTGTGTGCCAGGATGCCTGAAGCCTCACACTGCCAAGGACTCGGGCCCCAGGCTTGACATTAAGAGGAGAGCAATACAGTGTAGACGACTAAGAAAACGCTAAAAAGGGTTTCTAGAAAGTTAAAGATTAGAGTTAGGGAGGGATTATAAACCACCTTTTTAAAACTGTTTAGACGGAAATAGACATGTCAAATCCATTCTAATTATATCTGGCTAATCCTTGTCCACTGACTTTGATGTAAATCTCAGCTCCTGTAAGCATCCAGCTGGTCCCTTGTGTCTTTATCAGTCCTTGATTATTTCTTACATTTAAAAAAATTTTACTTTCATATGGTTCCTGTCACATTTCTCTAACATCTAGGGTACACTAAGATACAGTACTTTAGGCATGACACATAGCACTATTATTCTAGCTTCATTTTCTGAATTCATTTCACAGACATAAAAATTCCTTGTGAATGTGTTTTTATCAGCTGCAAACATAAGCGCAGTAGGGCTAGCTTTATTTCTAGGGCAGTGGTGCACGCCCCTATGGTAACCACACGCAAGGCCCCAAACGGTGCATCAGTCCTCCACCAGCCACAGAACGTGTTCAAAGGCAGGAGCCTGGGGTCATAAGTCATCATTTAGTTGACTCCTACTTTGGAGGGACTGAAAACTATAGAAATCACTCACTTTGGCTAGGGACTGAAATAGGAAACAAATAGTTTCTGCTTTATTAAAGCTTTTGCCTAAATCAACAGCAGTTATCTGGAGAGCCAACATGTAAAAACAAAAAAGGAAATGATTCTTGCACAGGAATGTGTTTCCATTTGTAGACTTTATAGCATAGGGGTAGACTTCTTGTCCTTCTTACCGGCCTTTATATGCACACGCGTTTATATACTCTGTGCATCCCGATGTCCCCATGCTCCATGGTCATGGAAATCCAGGATAGAGTTGTTGTTGGTGATGGGCAGGTGGAGGCAGCCCTAACTACGGAAGTTCTCAAATCTTTTTCTTAGTGTCCATTTTTCTGTTCTCACCACCCCCTGACATTTGACTGCTTTCTTCATTCTCTGGGCACCATATTCCCACCAGTGCATTCCGTGTAGTTTGGAAAAAAATTTCAGAAAACTCTTATGGCTTTTGCCTTTTTTTTCTTTTCTTTTTTTTAGCCTCAGGCAGTGTATGACTGTCTACCTCAGTGGCAGCCCCAGGAGATACTGGCAGCGCAAACCCTGCGGGATCAAACCCCGCAGGGTGAGGTGCCGGGAATCCGCAACTCACAGCATCTACACAGGAAAGCATGCCTTACTCGTCTCTCTGCCGCTGGCTGGAGGTGTGTGCTACGACCAGGCCAGTGACGGCCAGGTGAGGCTTAACTTGCCTCAAACCACGGTGCAAGGGTTTACCAGGCGCATTAGATATGCTGGCAAACTTGCTTTAAAGATGCGTGTGGACATTTACATACACTCTCTACATGTACTTATGTACAATCATATATAATTTAAACCCCACCTTGTTCCAAAAACAGATTTGATGTGACTGAAACAAGATTGTAGAGGAGGATGTTTAAAGAAAACAGGAGACCCTGCTATTTCCTGGCACCACAGAAACATCTGTTTACATGCACGAGGCAACCAGAAAATGCTGTGTGTGGTTACATTCACCTGAATGAGCGCTGCCGTTCGGTGAGAGAGCCAAGCACAGCAGGCCCTTCTGCACAGCCACTTTGGGGTGCATTCCGTCACCTCTGTGTAAGGTTCTTCTGGTGGTCATTAGTGATGGCTGATAGACCTTTGCATGTGCCTTTAACTTTTGAAAACCAGTCTAAGACAGTGACTCAGAGCCATGGCAGTTGAAAAAATGGTCAATCAAGGCAATTAATGAACGTATTGTTTCAAAATAATAGTGATTTTTCTCTTGTGGATAGTGAGTGCCGTGAAGAAGAATTTCACAAAGGCTTTGTGCAAGAAAAAGAGCACTGGACAACCAGCCAATGCAAACCAGCAACTCCCTCGACATACACACTCACCATCCCTTTACTCTACTTTTCCTCCTTAGAAAGCATCATCATACTGCATCTGTCTGTCTATCTTGTCAGTCTGTCAGATCAGTCTATTTAGCTATCATCTCTCTATCTATGTGTCACCTCCTACAAGAATGTAAGGTCCATGTGAGTGCAAACTTTGTTTTACTCACTCCTGGAATCCTAGCTTGTCAGCATACCCGGCACATAGTGGGAGCTCAGTCTTTGTTGAATGAGTGAGTGCAGGTATCCTAGGCTATGACTTCCAAGTTCAGCCGTCAGAGTGAGACTTTAGTCTTAGAGGAAGCCTGAGTTTGTACTGCCCGTTGGACAATCACTGAAGTCCTTATTAGCCTTCATGTGAGTTACTAACTTTTCCTGGAAAGGAACCAAGCTCTCTTTTAAAATAGTCTATATTCCATATTGTTTTAACTCTGAGGCATTTTGAAGTTGGTTTCCCTGTCTTTATAGTGCTAGAATTTTACCCCACACGTGATTCCTCTGGTCTCTATCCACCTGCCCACTCAGGATCTGTTCCCGCCCTTCATTGGGAAGGGAAGGTACAGGAGGAAGGATGTCAGCCTCCCTGTGGGTGGAGGTTAGGCCTGAGCAGTTGCATTTGATGTCATTATGCATTTTCAAAAATGACAGAAGGCACATTTTTGTCACTGTGGGACAGGGAAACAGAAAGGTCATTAAGTTAACAGCTGACAAACATGCTATTTCCTATTTTTGAAAGGCCATCTTTATGCTCAGAAATTGGCAGGAGTACACACACAGAAACCAGTACCCAAACTCTCACCTTTGCCCTCTTCCTCTGAGCTGCGGGGTCTGAGAAGCACCTGATCTCCCCTTTTTCTTCCTCGTCATCCTTCACTATCACAGCATGAAGAAGCCCTATGGTAACTTTCCCTATTGGTAGATGACCGCAGAAGTCGGATGGCTCCAAAGTGGGCAGCTGTGAGAAAGCTGGTTTTTAAGCAAGGCTTGCCACACAGAGTCACAGACATCTCTAGCCACAAGGGTTAGGCAATAACTCTATAGAGCAGTAAAACGAAATAAGCTTTCTTTCATTTCATGAATATGTAAGTCATTAAATCCTTTGGTCACATCTCAGTGATGGGGTCTTAAAAAAAGTCCCTCACTTCATATCAATGTGTATGAAAGAAACGAAAACACAAGACCATGTTCCAGAAAAGAACACTGCTACAAGGTTAACTTTGCCTCATACAGCATTTCCTAGAATTGAATTGTCTGATCTCCTCCATTGGGGAGTGCTCTTATGCTGGTAATAATAGAGGCTGATTTCATTGGAAAATCACCTCTGGATGAGGAACATGCTCCAGAGGAAGCTTTGCATGGGACAAACTGGCTTCCGGTGCCAGTGCACATTATTCAGGCCAGAGCTGCTTGAGTTCCCCATCTTTCTGTTCATTCAGGCAGCACATTCATTAGCAATCCTTCTGGCTGGGTAAAATAACTAGACATATTGGGGAAATTTACTTTGATTGTTCTGGGGACTTATTGACGAACAGGTCGGTAACCAAATGGTAGCTTTTAAACACGCACATTAAATATTTTACTAGTAGTGGCAGGACTCGCTGTAGTTTTTACTTCAAATGCTTATCATAAAACTATTTTGCATACTGATCTAGGCTGCTTGAGGGTCCTGGATTGGCGACAGGGCAGATTATGGAGGGTAGGCTGAGCTCTCACCCTGCCTTCGCAGGCTGGGCTCATCCATCAGTCATTTCCTGTTTGTTGACTTCTTTAATTATACAAAGGATCCAGAGCTATCGTGACAGCTCAGTGCGGTACAGCCAACCAGGAGACCCAAATTCAGAAATGTACACCAGGTCCTGAACTCCACCAACTGGAAACTGGGACTATTATAGACAAGATATGCTTAGCCTCTAGGAGAGCAGAAGGGGAGGAGAAAATGGGTAGAGAAGCTACACATCAGGTTAACCTTTGGGTGACATTGACTCTGGAGGCTGGAGGAAAGGGACTCAAAAGCTGATTTGATTCATGAAGATGGGAGAGTTGGGGGAGAAGGAGCTAGATAATTTTCTGAACAAGAGTAGAGGGGATGTTCATCAACTTATATACTGCATCTTAGCCCTCAGCTTCTTAAGCAACACCTACAGTAGGAAAGAGAGAAAAGATTGCCCTGTTGTGTTCCTGTTAAAATTCTCCCTGCTTAGGCCACTTGCCGGAGCACAAGAAATCTTAATCAGAGTTGGTGTGCCTAATGCCTACGTCTAGGTGGGTAATAATTCAGATATTAAGTGTAAAAGCCGAAATGTCCATCTGTGCTGACTGGTTGGTACCCTTCTTTTATGAATCTTGTACCCAGATTATTAGTATTATTTATTTGAACCACAAGAGAGAAAGTGAAACAATTCCCAGGATCGAGCAGTCACACAAGGCTGTTTAACTACTGATTAAGTGGCGCATGGCTCAGTACTTGGGTCTCCAGCAATCAAGAAGCAACCTTGTGCAATATCACCAGAGCTCAGTTCCCAGTGGGCATAACAGAGATGATTAGATATATGGAGTTCTTTGTGTCATTCAAAGAAAGCAGAATCTCATACACACTGGCGTTAGCTTCCTCTCACTTCATTTCAATTTTCAATAACCAGTGTCATCACATGTAACAGTTTCTTCATAATGAAACTTCATGTCGAATTGGATTTGTCTTTCAAGTAAAAGCATATTATGAAGCCTTCTGAATCCTGATCCTTGAAATAATTTTTACTGGTACAAAAATCATAAGTATACTTCAAAGTCTCCCAAACAAGAATAATGCAGCAAGTGAATAATAAAATCACTGTGTGCAGGAAAAAAAGTTATATTTCTACTTTTGATATTTGACAGTCCTGGGGAAAAAAGTGCTCTGGCTAATCAAAATAATTTGGTTAATGAAACTACCACATGTACAGAGAATGATTTTCAAGGAATTAGAAGAGAGTGAATACCTTAACAAAAAACAATGCTGGGTGTAATTTATCTGTATCTATCTATCTATCAATGGAATATTATTCAGCCACAAAAAAAGTGAAAAGAAATCCTGCCATTTGTGACAACATGGATTAACCTGGAGGTCATTACGCTAAGTGAAACAGATGGAAAAAGTCAAATACTATATGACCTCACTTATGTTTGGAATCTAAAAATACCCAAACTCACAGAAACAGAGAGTGGATTGGTAGTTTCCAGGGGTGGGGAATGGGGGAAATGGATGAAGGTGGTCAAAGGGAACAAACTTCCAGTTCTAAGATGAGTAAGTTCTGTGGACGTAATGTACAGCATAGTGACTATAGTTAATAATACTGTATTGTATACTTGAAAGTTGCTAAGACAGTAGACCTTAAGATTCTCACCACACACACATACACACATACAACGGAAACTACATGAAGCGATGGATGTGTTAACGAACCTTATTGCGGTAACCATTTTACAATAGCGTATGTCAGATCACCTTAAACTTACATACTATGTCAATTATATCTCAATAAAGATGGACAAAAGTTCTGGGCGCTTAGATCCAATCATGTTCAGTCTCATTCCTCAAAGTATCCAGTTCTGTTCCTGGATTTGGCAATTTGGTGTTGAACCCACTCACTTCCTCCCCCCTCAATAAAGCTGTAGTCAGTATCAGTGAAAGCCTGCAGCCCATGGTTCTCTCTTCCTTCAGCCAGTTTGATGGGCTAAATCAGCATTTCCCCAAGTGTGGTCCATAGGTAGTCTTTTGAAGGATGTTAATAGGTGTTATGCAGGAAAGAAAACTTGTGTGTGGGTGTGTGTTTGGTGAGGAGTAGTCAAATAAAAATGGGAAAGAAATGCTGGGTTAAAAAATGTTCTTCCAAGTTGAATTTTGAGCACTTATATTCTGATGTTCATTGTGCTTCTCTAAGAGGGAGAAGGAAGTTTATTGCAGTGTTTCTCAAATTCATTTGACCTAGAATTCTGCCTTTTGGCTATGGGATACCAGAATCTACTTTGAGACATGCTGGAATAAATAAAGCTGGATTACATTAAAGATGTCCACTTATCAGTGGGTTAAGCAAAATAATTCTCATTTGAGGGTGCCCCACTGAGCCAGAAACAGAAGTTTCTTTAGCCAACCTGCTGTCACTATGTGGAGCCACTGGGGCACAACCTGGAAAGTTCACCAGCTTACCAAGGGGGCCACTAAAGAGGCCACTTGTCTGAATCAGCTAGACAGTGGTCCTGGGCAGAGAGTCTTCAAGCCACAGTCTCTTTGTAAGCAAGTAAAGTGAACTGGAAAGTTGGAGTTACGCTTAATGAATTACATAAATATGAATAGCCATATTATCTAGGTCAGCATCCCCTGTGATGTCTACTCTTCTCTTAAAATTTTCTCTATTGTAGACATTAAAATGGAGTTTTTGACCTGATCATACATTTTCTTAAAAATAGCTAATTTGAGATATAATTCACATAGCATACAGTTCACTAATTTCAAGTGTACAATTCGGTGGTCTTTAGTATATTCATAGATTTGTGCAACAATAACCACAATCAATTTTAGAACATTTCCATCACCCCAAAAGGAAACCCTATGCCTGTTGAGCAGTCCTTCTCTGTTCTTCCGTCCACCCAGCCCTTACCACTAATCGACTTTCTATGTAGATTTGTCTATTCTGGACATTTCCTATAAGGGGAATCATAGAAGATGTAGTCTCTGTTTCTGGCTTCCTTCCCTTAGCATAATGTTTTCAGGGTTCATCCATGATGTAGCATGAATGAGTACTTCATTCTTTTTCATGGCTGAATAACATTCCATTTTATGGGTAGACTACATCTTGTTTGTCCATCCATTGATTGATGGACATTTGGGTTGTTTTCACTTTTTGGCTATTGCAAATATAGTGCTGCTATGAACATTGGTACACAGGCTATTATGTGGACATATGTTTTCAATTCTTCTAGGTATAAAGCTAAGAGTGGGACTCCTGGATCATATGGTGACTCTATTTTTAGCCTTTTGGTAACCTGCCAGACTTTCTACAGTGAATGCACCATTTATATTTTTACCAGCAGTGTTTGAGGCTTCCAATTTCTTGACATCATCACCAGCACTTGTTATTATCTGTCTTTTTGATTATTGCCATCCTAATGGATGAAGTGAGATTTCACTGTGATTTTGATTTACATTTACCTGTTGACTAATGATGTTAAATATATTTTCATGTGCTTATTGGCCAATTTTGTATCTTCTTTGGAGAAATACCTATTTAGACCCTGTGTCTTGCATTATTGAGTTGTAATAATTCTTTATGTAGTCTAGATACAATCTCGTATTA
The DNA here is from genome assembly GCA_029783875.1 of Phataginus tricuspis. NCBI lineage: Eukaryota > Metazoa > Chordata > Mammalia > Pholidota > Manidae > Phataginus > Phataginus tricuspis. The sequence continues at coordinate 126,706,968 of JAQQAC010016209.1, read as the reverse complement.
GAGATATGACTTGCAAAAATTGTTTTCCTATTCTTTGGGTTGTCTTTTAACTTCCTTGGTGGTGTCCTTGGAAGCACAAAAGTTTCTAATTTTGATGAAATCCAACTTACCTATTTTTTTCTTTTGTTGCTTGTGCTTTGTTATCATATCTGAGAACCTGTTGTCTAGCCCAAGGTCATGAAGGTTTGCACCTAAGATTTCTTCTAAGATGTTTGAGTCTTAGGTCTTATTTTTAGGTTGGTTCATTTTGAGTTGACTTTTATATATGGTGTGAGGTAGAGATCCAACATCATTCTTTTGCATGTAGAAACTCAGTTGTCTCAGTACCATTTGTTGAAAAAACTATTCTTTCCCCATTGAATTGTCTTGACACCTTTGTCAAAAATCAGTTGATCATAAATGGCAGGATTTATTTCTGGGCTTGTATTTCTGTTCCATTGATCTATATATCTATCCTTATTCTAATAACATACTGTCTTGATTACTGTAGCTTTGTTTTTTTTAAAATTGAGAAGTGTGATTCCAACAACCTTGTTCTTTTTCAAAATTGCTTTGGCTATTCTGGGTCCCAATTACACATTTTTTAAACTTACTTTTACTTGAATAAACATTGCCTTTTGGTTTAGAAGGCAACCCTTGAGTAGGTATTTGGACTTTGCATATGTGACACAAAGACAAAAGCTTTACTCAAATACAGAAATGAATATTTCCAATTCTGAATCTACAGCCCCAAGAGATTAGGATCAGAAATCAGGCCTCAACTCTATTCAATAACCTCTGAACTAGGGTGTGATCAAGGTCCTCTCAAAATCTGTATATATTACCCTCAGGAATCACTGTGATTTGGATTTCTCATACAACAGTGCTGCAGACTGAGATTCCCCATAGCCTCCATTGTGGGTGAGAACTACTAGCTGGCTCTAACTAGGGAATGTTACATGGCTGTTGGATCCCTAGTGGAAAAAAGTCTGTAGAAATTTGGAGGAATTTAATAGTATTTTAAGTATATTGAATATATTGTAGCAAAAGTAAATTATAACTTGATAGGTTTAATGGTTAGAGTAAAATGGCTCTATTATGTATATCCTCAAAAGCAGCTAAGATCTTATGGATTGGTAAGCTGGTATTGAGTATGAACGGTGTTCTTCAATTTGGTAAACTGTTCATTCTACTTACAAAACAGGAGAGCAGTGTAGCCATTGTATTGCATATCCAAGGCTTCCCAATCCGTGTCCTTACTTCTTGGCAGTTTTCTATAATTTTACAAAATATTTTAATATGACAAAGTCACTTTAGTTACACAGTCATTATAAGTTTTGCCAAGGTTGAGTATGGATAGTTTTGTGTTCATTAGAGCACAAAATTAGAATTTTTATTGCTGCAGCTGTAAACACTGTGTGGCTCAAAGGAAGCAAGCATTTTCTCATAAAATCTTAGATAACTGATCACTGGTATTTTCCCTGTTTTCCAGCATATTTTAATTTTTTGAAACTATTTTCTGTTTTCCTTCCCTTGGTATATTTGTCTTGGCCTGAAAAGTTGAATAAGTGAGTCTCTTTCAAATGGTTGGCATTGCACACAGTGCGTGAACTAGTGGACAAAGAAAGAACCATCCCCTGAGTCAGGAGAAAGAGAACAACTTATTTCTTTAATTTTCTCAGCTTTAGCTGGCCCAAAGCCTGGCAGTCAGACCTGAATAAGTCTGGAAAATCCATCTGGCACACCTACATCTGTTCTCACTTTTACCAATCCGGATTGATAAAAAATCAATGGCTCAAAAATAATGAAGCTCTTAAGAGGTGTTAATTTGTGGCTAAAGAATAATTCAAATGCCACACTCTTTGGTCCTCATGGAGTATAGTTTTGGTTTGGGGGAATTCAATGAATCTGTTTCATCTTACTCTCTTATATTGTCTGGAAAAGGAAAAAAAAGTGGCAAGTAGTTCATTTCTAAAGACCTTCTTCTCCCTCCCTTTGTCTTTTCAGACACTGGAATGACTTTGCCAAGGGGGTTTAGATACCTCCGTGCTATTTATTAATGGGCACTCAGACATCCCTGCTCTCTTCTAGTTGTTAGGATGTTCCCAGCAAAACACCAACACTCGATTCTAAATCATTTCCCACTTACCATCCCTGTTCTCCAACCTTCTGCCTGGCACTCAAAGTCGGTCATCTATGAAGAGCCTCTCCCATCCGTCTCCCTCCCCACCAGCAAAGGGGACAGGGCATTCATTATTCATCACAATGCTTTCTCTTTGCCAAGGCATATTCTCTTGCTTCAAACTCAAAACATCTCATTGGCTTGCCAAGGATCCAACAGCCATGGGCAGAGAAACAAGTTTATTATGGGAAGCACATGACTGTTCCAGATTTCACTGACAGATTATGAAGCCAGAGCAAGCAATTGGCTGGCACTCTCCATGCACTGATGTCCTTTGGCCCTCACCGTGCTCGTTGGTACACAGGTGCCCCTTGTAAAGTACATAAACATTTCTAAGATAATAAAACAATGCCATTTGCATACCAACAACTACGAGGAGTTTATGCCTCACACTCAGGTCCCACAATGGCCCACATGTAATAGACGAAGAGTTTGATACAAATATAGATGGCTTTTATCACACTTTGTAGATTTGGAGATTAAAATGGTTTACTTTTGTACCTCATATGCCTGACACAAGGGTTTTGTCCCTGAATTTGCCCCAAAAGCACCTTAAGAGGTCGTTTCCCTCATAAAGCCACCCTTCAATATCACCTGTCAGGTCAGCTGTAGGATGCAAGATTTAAATGCATGAATATTAAATTCTACTACTGTTTGCTGAAATTTGGAAATTGAAACATAGCAAACCATGCCTAACTTTCTAGTAAGTAAAAACAAAGCATGTGTGATAGATAAAATATGGGCATGTGTTAAAAATCACAGTGTGCTTTAGCAGAGTTGCACAGGGCCCCACAGATAGAGCATAGGCAACTAAAAACTACTGCAACTCCTAAGAAAAGACGATTATTTGCTGTGTAGGAAGTAGACAGTCGTTGCCTGGAAGGGTTCAATTCTCTGCCCAGAAATCCACAGTATACCAGGTCCTCCTTCTCACAGAGTCCCAAATGAGACTGATTTGTGGCCAAAGCTTGTCTGATTATATGTGCTTATGAGGCTGGTATCTAGACTTTAGAAAGACAAGGACTATTTGTGTATATTTGTTACAGAAAAAGGAAGGTAGGGGGAATGCTCTGGGGCTGTTTCTTCTATGAAAAAGTAGAGTAGGTCAAAATGGACCCACAGCTCAGACTTTGGCAGTTACCAGCAGATAAATGGGGCCTAATTATATTTAAGATTTCAGCTCTATTGATAGAGATAATAACGTTAGAAATGACCACCAGATTGTAGGTTTTTCTATAAAAAGCAAATTGAATCTCACCTTTATATGGATGGATGAGCCTCACATCTTCTCAGAGTGGAAGGACAACTATGGGAACTCAAAATATAAAACTCTTTTACTGTATGCCCTTTGATTTGTTTCAGGGACATAATTAATGACCAAAGGCAGTGATTAAACCTACCAGCTAATGAAAAGAGGATAGGGAGACTTCTAAAAAATGCATCGTGTGTGTGTATACACTTTTCACAAACATCAATTTTCTGTCACTGAAGGCAAATCTGTTTAGCTTCAGAGTAAGAGCCTCATGCCTTCCATCTAGGTGAGCAATGCTTGATTTTTATGGGATCATGAAAATGGAGATCATCTGGACAATTAGTACCTCTTCTAGGGAAAAGCATTTGGCATGATTTAATGCACGTGAATGGAAATGTGTCGAGCCTCTACTCTGCTAGACACTGTAGGAGGCACCGAAAGGAGGGCGCCGACCCCTGCCCACTGGGCATTAGTGTTCAGATGCACAGGGGTGGGGGGATGCTGAGTTCAGATACATGGATGCTTCCACTTCCAGATAGATACCACCCAAGTGTGACACAGAATAGTTTTTTTAAATGTTAAAATCAAGCCAACCCTCCTCGCACCTTGATACATACAAATCCTGCTGGTGCCAGCAAACTCCTGGTAATGTGGGCGTGTGCTGCTTTTGTTGAGTTCTAATGTCTGTGCCCTTCCTCTATCTCAGATTTTGCCCAGAAGTTCCTCATAGGCTGAATTATCAGCAAACAACGCAGCCAGATCTACTCAATAAGTAAATGTATATAACAGGACACTTGCACCCACGTCCAAATCTAACCATTCCACAGGCAGTGATAAACAGATCTGCATGATATTAGATTGAATTGTTTTAACAATTTGCTTTTAGAGCAGCTGTCCATTTTGCCTCCTCTTCCTCCTGAATTGAATGAAAAGGGGGAATTGCATGAGCTCTAAGGCTCCAGAGAGCTCTAACCCTGTCTAATGTATGAATCCTTTCTGCTAATGTGTAGCTTCAATCAATGAACAGCCACTGGGATAAATCTGAGAATATCCAGTTGCTTTGTCCCAAATGTTAAAGATACCATCAAAAGGGCATGATGTTGTCATCTCTGTATTTAGAGAAATTTAGAAATACTAGAAAAAAAATGTGAGTTTCTTAGCCAATTTACAAAGAGTCAGTGCCTAGCACACAGTACGCATTTAGTATTTGCTTAGATGAATGGATGCAAGAAGTCAAGGTAACCTAAGCCTTTAGGGCAGCATTTCCTCAGTGTGTCACATAGGCATAGGCGCCTGTCCCAAGGAATGCTTTATAGGTCACCTCCACAGCAAAATGCTGGCTTCTGGCACTGGTCTTGGGAGTCCAGGCCCTCTGCAAGGCTTTCAGAGGATCAGATTACAAGAGGCACAGTCTGGAGAAGTGAGGAGCACAGGCTCCAGTGTCTGGTTCAAATCCGAGCCCTGACCCTTCCCCACTGGGCAGCTTTGGGCAAATCGCTTCACCTCTTTTTTGCCTCCTTTTCCTCATCTGGAAAATGGGGATAATGATAGAACCTGCTTCATAGGATGTGGTGGAGATTAAATGAGTTCATATGCATAAGGCACTTGGAATAGTGTCACAATACAAGTGTTTGCTATGATGTTCATCCCTGTGTCAGAAAGCCTACCAGCTGGGTTCAGTGGCGGAAGCTCGGGACCCGATGTCAGAAGACTGGGATTTGAAATCTGGCTAGCTTCGTGGCCTTGGGCAGTTTTCTTAACTTTTCTCAGCCTTAGTTTCCTTATTTCTAAAGTGGGATAATGCCTCCTATAATATGTATAAAAATCCCTGGCATATGGTAAGTGCTGGATAAACATCTGCTGAGTCGGCTGGATGCAAGTTCTTAGAGCAATTGCCACAAAAGGAAGCCACAATTCAGCTGATCAGATAGTTCTAGTATTTTCCTTGCCTTGTCTTGCGGCTCTACAGCTTCCCATGTACTGTGCATTATGTAAAAAGTCCAGGGGTGGGGAAACATCAAGGCTGTACTCAAAGTACCATTTTAGTTCTAAGCTTGCTATGTCATAAAAGAAAATAGCAAAGTACGTGCTGGTGCCTTTGCCAACAGCAGCCTAGCCACATCAAAGTCCCACAATTCTATTTCTTCAGTCTCTTCTGAGATGAAAAGGGTGAATGGAAAATTCTCCCTCTCTGCATCACACTGGTTGCATGAGCTCCCCGCTGGCCTAATGACAGTAAAATTCAGGAGGGAGACACCCCCCCCACACACATCCAGTCACACCACCTTCCCTAGGCAAAGCAGAAAGGAAAGTCGTTAAAGTTCACATGAGTCACTCTAGTCGAGGATCTATGGGAAAATCAATTTCATTGCAGAGCTAAGATGGAAGTAGCCATGAATGCCATGGTTTCTAAATGAAGACATAGCATATGGAGAACACAAAGTGGAATTCATAGCTCATAATTATAGAGGCTATGCGGTAGAGTCCATCTTGCTGGTGCTCACAGCAGTCCGCTCCTTCCCACATCAAAGCGTTGCCAAATTGCAGTGACCTCCTCGCCATTTTCCCAGCGATTGAACCTTGCACACCACTTCAATCCATAGTCATTGATCTTCGTTGCTCACAGGGAAGCTTATTGGTGGATCTATTTGGGTGACCTCTTAGAACAAAAGCCTCGATGTCCCATGAAAAGTGCCGCTTATGAATTCTTCTCTAATTGAACAGCATACAAAGCAACGAGCTGCTGCCCTCCTCACAGCTCTGTTTCTTCCCAGACAATTTGAGATTCTCCAACCCTGACACCTAAGGCCTCATTTTCTCTAGTGATTGGATTTGAGTTGTTTTTTATTTTTTTATGAATTCTAATCATCGGTTTACTTTTCAGTGCCACTTTGAGTAATGTTAGGATTTTTTTATGGTATGCTGGAGACTTACACTTTTCGATTTATCCAGCCAACAAATAGATTCTGGAAGGAAGAGAAATTGGGACCTTGAACATAAACACTTATTAATAACTACGAATGCTGTGGCTAGAGAATTCTTTAGAGAGAGGGAGTGTAGCTGAGGCAGGGTTCAAGGCAGGAAATACGTCTTGCCAGAGACATCACGGCAGCCAGACCAATAAGCTTCATAATTTTCCTATTTAAATAAATTAATCTATTACCACAAATCATTCTTCCCTTTCTACTTTCTTCTCCTCCCTTTCTCTTTCTCCTCTCTGCCTGCCGCCCTCTCTCTTACCTGTTTTCTCATAGTCCCCTCTCCCCTTTCCTTTCCTGCTTCTCTGTCTTCCATCTTTGTGCGCTTCTCGCCCAGCCCCAGCCTCAGCCTCAGCATTGTTATTGCACTGTACTCCACAGAGTGAACCCAAAAATCAGCGAAGACTGGACTAGAGGTAAGGGGCCTCCAACTAGGCTCTTGCGCTTTGTTGTTATTTTGAGCACTAAACAGCAATTCAATCACAGGCACAGATACCTTGCATCCCACGTGTCACCCAGACATCAGCTTCTTTTGTGGAGGGTCATGAAAAAGGTTATAACGAAAGCACTGCCCACCTCCCCACTTAGGTAGACGGAGCAAATGCTGTCATGTTTGTATGTGTTCACTGTTAAATTGTGCTGCATTTGAATGTAACAATATCGGGGAAAGAATTGCTCAGTAGACCAAATTGCCATTTTTTTTCTGGTGGAATTTCTGCGTGCTGAGTTTATGAGATGAATGCAGAGGTGATTAGGGGTTCTCCTTGTATTCCAGAACATGCAAACAGTATCCAACATCTCCTCGATGGAAGTTTCAGCTCTGTTTTTCATAAGCTTCCCACTCTGTTCATACACAATACTGTATCTTAAATATAAACCTATCATCAGGTTTAGCAAATCAATACTATAAGAGTGTGAAATGGTCCCCAGAACTCTCCACAAGGGCATTTCACAGTAAAAGCAATTGAAAAAGAAGCTGCAGTGGAATATCTTATGAGATAACCATTTAGATCACAAAAGGGCCATAAAAGTCACAAGCAGTTTGAGTGAAGCAGGGTTCATAATATAACCATACAGGACTTGCTGGGAAGAAAGAGGAAAATTGCAAACCAATTTGTGGTTATAGCTTTTTCTGTCAATTCTATTGGGATTTAAAACTTGTAAAAGGTAGAAACTTCTGCCAGCTTCCATTATGTAGAGAGAGTGTGATAACTATAATCATAGCAGCCAAACAAACACCAATTATTTGAAGCCAATAAAGTCTTTATTAACTTCAAAGCAGTTACTGCTTCTTGGGCTCATTTAGCTACAGAATGGGAAGGTGCCACCCAAGATCATTTGTCAGTAACAAATTTGGAGTCATCCCAGGATGCTTCATTTACAACTTTCAAAAATAATTTTTCAAATGATGGACAAATGCTTGGGAAGTAGAGTAAATGAAAGAGTGGGTCCACAAGGTTGCGAAATGACACGCAAAGGCAGGCTGCACTTGGTCTGTTGCACTCTCAAGACGACCTGTCTCGTCCGTTGTTTCAGGCTCCTGCAGACCCAGCCAGCCTTCTGAAAGCAATCACAGCAGCATTATTTGCTGTCTGTGCTCTGCACTGCTGGGCACCACACAGTCAACATGCATCGTCTCTAATCAGTTTAGCAACTCTGCAAGGCCTTGCTCTCTTTGTACAGATGAGGAAACTCAGGCTCACAAAGGTTATTTAGTTTTAGTTGAGAATCTGACCTGGAGTTGCTGGGGTTCCCAACCTGGGACCCTCCCAGAACACCAGGCCCTTCCTCCACCTCATGAGTCAGCTGATGGCCAGAACCACACCCCTTATACAGTTTTCTCCTTGGGTCACTCTTGGCATTAGCACATTGAGATTTAATCTTCCAGATGAGAGACAGGAGCTGACAGATCTCCTGGATATGTACTATTCTGCATTTCATGTGCTGGCTCTAAATTAATCCCTCCAAATAGTATTAAAACTAATTAGAGTACAGTTGCAAGTCTTTTAGCATGAATCTTTATGACTCACTGTTGATTAAAGCTAATGCACCACCAGTCTCCCCAGGTCTTTATTTCCATCTGAGCAATAAAAGTAGTTTCTGGTTTCCCTTCAGTTAACACTTCTCTTTAAAGAACAGCACTCCATTAATGAAAATATATGAAATGAAATTCCATCTCTGCTGTCCTCAATCCTATTTCTTCAAACAAATGAAAAGTAATAGTCACTGTTTTAATATCATTACAAAACCTAACATCTCATAATTATCTTTAGGTTGTAGTGTAGCTGAGGCAAGAATCGTGGTATTTTTTGCACCACTTGTGATTCACTGAAGTACTTTCCTCATATGGCAAAACAGATTCGACCGGGCACCTTTGTCATCTGTCTCTGTGTAAAGTAGCCTTTCTGAGACCAGAGAGAAATGTCTGTTACTGTGCTGTGCAGAATCCAGTCACCCTGATTCCATGACTGAAGGGCGCTCTCTGCAGATGGCTCACTAGTCTCTGCTTAGCTGAAGGCCAGCCGAGGACCAAGAAGTCATCCCCTTTCCTCACTTACAAACCCAAAGATGAGAAGAAACCCAGATTCATAAAGCCCTACAAAATGAGTGAAGCCCCAGTGCATGAAGTGGGTGGGCAGCCAGTACCTGGAACCCTTAAAGGCCAAGTCAGCATGCCTTGCCAGGGTGCTGTGGAGTGTCCTAGCCTCAGGCAGAGCGACAATGGGAGAAGCCAGGTGTCACACACATACGGGCCATCCCGACAGGGCTGCAAACTAACTCCATGGTCTCAAACTAGTCTCATTTCCTTGGGGGTGTCAGTTTCTTCATTGGTAAGTGGGGATAATAATCTCTGCAATGGCTCCCTCACCACGTTATTTCAAGGAACAAGAATGTTCTTTGTCCCAATGATATGTAAACTATAAGAAGGTATAAATTAACATGGGATTATTGTCACCATACATTGGCCAAAGGGATGGATAAAGCAATGGGCCTCAATGTGTCATGACCTGTAATAGACATTAGAGAGTGTCCTATAAATCACCTGAATCACCTTGAAACACATCAGCAACTCTCAGCAAAAGGGAAACACAGCAAAAGGTCCTGGTGAGGGTTGGAGTCACGCAGGGCATTTGTCATTTCTGTGCTGGAATGGAGCTCCTCCGGGGCTAGCTGCAACGCTCCGTGCCCCCGAGGCAGTGGGGACCATAGTGATCTGTGTGGAGTCTTGTGTCCCAGCATTCCTTTCCCAGTTTGGAAACTGGTTCCCCTCAATTTGGAGGGCCACTTAGCAGCAGCATGTTGCCCACAAGTCATCAAGTCTCCAAATGCTCTGTCCTCCACCCCCACTAACCTTCAGCTTTCAACTGCATCGGTCCCAAATCCCCTACATGCTTCACAAATAGAAGCATGAACTCTTTGAGGCCTCTGGTCAGTGGAACCGGAGAAACGTCTATCATCTCACCAATCACTTACCGGCAGCTGATGATAGTTTAAATAACACAGTGCTCCTCGCCCCCTGGCCACTAAAGCAGTGCTGGTGGCTGATCAGATAGGGACTCTTGGGAAGAGTGGTACTTTTGCAACGTGCAAATATCTCTGAGTAAAGGATTTCATTAATTTCGTCAAAGACTGTATACCTTTTACAAGTGGTTGTGCTAAGATGAGCATTTAAGAATTCATATGCAAGCCAGGGTTGTGATTTGCATTCTCAGTACTGAGCTGTTTCATGGTACCCACCTATTGCAGTGCATTGATATTTTCAATAATATTGCTGCTTCTTAGAGTAAAAAGAAAAATATGTGAAGGTTATAATAGCTATGGTAACCCATTTATCAGAGTGGTACAGCTATAAATAGTACTTCTCCAATTAACTGGTAACCTTAGTCATTATATCGACAGATACCACAGCAAGCTAGCATCTTCTAATTTGTGTGTCTTTCACCACTTTTGTCATCTATGACTAATGTTGAAATAAATGTATTAACATGACTCAGAAAGACAAAGGTAAGTTATTTTGTTTTCCCTTGTGGTAGTTACTAAGATGGAGACTGAGACGCATGGTTTTATCCTGCTGCGAGTATCGTATCATATTTGGGGTGGGAGTGGGGTCTCTTTCTGAAAGCGCATCAGGAGGTCAGCTCTTGTGATCGGCTGAGCACTAGGGGCCTAGCTCAGAGCGCCATTATGGGGAGGATTGGCTCCAAAGGAAAGGAGTGGCCCTCACACTGTGTTGATCCTTACACCCAACTGTTTGTGTCATTTACATGTAACTGGGGCTTTATTTCTACTGTCTTTACTGTTGTTGCTGCTACTGCTGGTATCAGGAAACATGGCTTGGGCCAATGGCAGCCTCATTATGGCCCCGTTGTGGCGGACTCCCCTGGAAGCTGAGAGACTAGCATCATCCCGCAAGCCTGCCCCAAGCTCAGCATGTCCCTTCCTCGGTTATTCTGCCTTCAAATGGGATGGGTGGACAAGGCATTCTCCAAGTCCAGCTCTCACAACTTGCATGTGGGATGTTACGAGTTTGGGTTTGCCTCCAAGGATGAATCATAATAGACTGAAGACACCACATACTTTGAGATTGGGTGTGACCTGGGGCTGCTGAATCTCTTGAGAATTTTCCAGATTAGAAACAAATAAGGTCTCTCAGTTTCTTGGGGCTATACAGTAAACTACAGGCTTGCTCAGTAGCCACTACTCTTCTTTGGGTTTCGAAAGAATGAGCCCTATGGCCATCTACCGCTCTCTTTGTCGTTTCACTTAGCATAATAGGAAGAGTTCTGGAGCCCAACAGACCTGGATTTGACTAGTAGCCCTTCCAATTATCAGCTGTATGATGTTAGGCAAGCTTACTTCAGCTACCTGACCCTCCGTGCCTGGGACCCAGCTATATTCACTCTAAGGGGTCCTCCTTGGCCACCCCCAACATTAAACTCACACACTCCCTCCCTCCACTGCAGTTCACCTGGGTGTCAGCACTGTGCCCATCTCTTCAGAGAATTGCTGTGAGGATTGAGGTAACTGGTACTGAGTACTCAGCCCCTGGCACACAGTAGCTCCTCAATAAGCAGGCACACTTGTTCCTATTATCTGTCATTAGCAGTTTACTCTGTGCGTCATAGGCTGCCCCAACCTTCTCTAATTCACAAAACATGCACTTTTACATTGATTCATGCATTCACGCATCAAATATTTATCCAATACCTACTAGATGCCAGGCACTGTTTCAGGAGCTGGAGATGCAGTAGGAAACAAACTAGTTCAAAGCTCTGCTCTAGTGGACTTTATATTCTACTGGGTAGAGACAGACAACAAACTACATAAGTATATCATGAAAAATATGTTGGCAAGTGATAACTGTTAGGGAAAGGAATCACAGGAGACTGTTAGAGAGGGATAAGGTGGAGTTGCAGCTTTAAACAGGGTGGCCAGAGAAGGCCTCACTGAGAGCTGGCATCTGAGCAAAGACCTAAGGGAAATAAGGCACTGAGCCTGCAGACATCTGGGGGAAGACCATCCCAGGAAGAGGAATAGCACATGCAAAGGCCCTGAGGTGAGAGTACATCTGGAGTGCCTATAAACAGTAAAGATGATAGCTCAGTTGAAACAGAATGAGTGAGTGTGAGAATGTTAGGAGAAGTCAGAATGTTTACTGGGTAGCATTGTACAAGAGATGGTAAGCCATTGGAAAGACTTCAGCTCCAACTCTGAGTTGGAAGCCACTAGAGGATTTTGAGCAGAGGAGAGACCTGATCTGACTTATGTCATAATAGGATCACACTGTGGCTGGTCAGAGATGACTATTGCAGTCAGGGGTGGAAGCAGAGAGAACACAAAGGAGGCCATTTCCATAGTGCAGGTGACAATGCTGGTGGCTTAGACCAGGCTAGTGGTGGTGAGGGTGGTGGAGACTGGGTGGATTAGAGATATATTTTGCAAAGAGAACAGGTAAGATTTGCTGATGGGTTAATTGAATGAAGATATAAAAAAAAATACAGAAGTCAAGAATGATTCCAAGATTTTTAGCCTAAGCACTTAGAAAAATGCTGTTACCATTAACGGCACAATTCATTATTATTAACAGCATGACAACAATGAGGTGATATTGAAATATTTGAATACTTTTTTCCAATAAATGGACCAGGAGAATGTTACTTGCGTATTATCTTTCTAATACCAATATTGAAGGGGAACTGTCCAAAATACATAAGGACGTTTCTCTTAAGCCAGAGGCTCTCAAATGTGGATGTACATCAGAATGACCTATGAAGCTTGTTAATAAATCTAGATATGCGGTCATTCCCCCACACCAGAGACCTACGTACTCAGACTGTGTTTTAGCATATACACATATATACAACCACACACACCATGTTATCACTGTCCTGAAAAGTGAATCAGTCAAACGCCTGGTTTGTGGCCAATCTGTATCCAGCTCAAAATAGCTGAATTTCCTGAAATAAAAGATTTTCCCTTTCTGGGTTGTCTGTACTCATCAGCTCTCATCCCCCACCAAAGCAGATTGGCCACGGCTGATCTATTCAACAGGGGGACTTCGGGGGTTGATTGACTTACTCACATGACCTTTAGTTCACTGAGCGTACTGCTGATGGGCCTCAGTTCCTCTTCTGAAAATTTACAGAGATGGATTAATAAATCCCCAAGGTCCTCTACAGCTGTGTAACTCTATGATACTGTGATTCAGCTCTGTTACGAAATTGTTATTAGAAGGCCAACTGCCTCTTACAACTGGGTTATTTACAAAACCAGAAACCTAAATGATGGTAATGGGTATTTTATTTAAACTACAGATTGGAATTAATCCCAACTCAATTCCGTATAGCACAGCAGCAAAAGATCGCAGCCTTTGGAGTCAAAAAGGCCCTCATTCAAGTCTTTCAGCAAGTTGCTGCCCCTCTCTAAACCTGTTTTCTCACTTACAGAGCAAGGATGCTAACAGGATGTGAGCCACAGAGCTGTTGTGAGGATTATATGAGACTGAAATTTCCTGAAAAGTGGTTGGCACAGGACCAGGCACACAGTATGAGCTCATCGTCCTCATGATCACGGCTATTAACTGAAGAATAATTAGCAAACATGTATTTGCAATTGTCATTAGAGAGGGCTGCAAATGAAAACATATGTTTCAGGATTTTAATTCTTATTCTCCAATAGGTCTGTTTGAAAACACGCGTATGGGTAGGCGATTGGCTGAAATAGAGCAGAACTTTTCAAAACGTGTCCCGACAAAACAAACAAACAGAACCACCACCAAAAAGTGGGATTGTTTCTTCCTAGCCACTTACTGTCTGTGAGACGTCAGACAACTCCTGGCCCATATTAAGAACTCGATAAAATTAGGTACTATTAGCATTATCGTTATTAACACAGAATGTGACTGGCAACAGTGACAAAGATTTTGGTGGTAAAAGAATGCCGGACAGAAGAAGATGTATATGTATCATATCCTGGTAACTTTTATATAGGCCTTACGCTCAAGCATCAGACTCAGAAGAGAGAGGAAGCATATTTTGAAGTTAAATTTATGAGACTTCTCTCTATAAGCTGCAGATTGTTGATAAGCAAACAAGAAGCTTAATTTCTTTGTTATCACTTGAAACTACACACACACACACACACACACACACACACACGGAATCTGTTCATTCTTATGTAATTCCAAGCCCAAATTCCATATTCCTACCATGCTCCCCTATCCACATGGCTTACTTTCAGAGGTAATGCCCTCGGGACAGGCCGAGCCCTCTCATCTCATCCAGGACCTCCCTGCAGCTCTCTTAGCTCACCCCCTGATTCTATGATCTTCACTTTCAGGGGAAATTGCCTCATCCTAGGGCTGGAGAGGAGATGCAGACTGAGGGAGCGCACAGCCCCAGCTCTGCCCCCACCGTGTAATCAGGCGCTTGCCTGCAATTTGAGTATTTCACAATAATTGCCGTGTTTTTAATAAGAATGATAAAAAGACAGATATAAAGGCAAATATCAAGGCCTCTGGCTGAAAAAAAGCAGGTTTCAGAGAGAAATGTGAAAATAGCAACTTACTTCAGCAATAAAAAGAGTGTATTTTATACTCCAGGTTTTTTTTTCCATTTTGTAAAATCATGACTTTCTAGTAAATGACATCCCAGAAGATATTTATCAAAGCAGGAAAGCTGTGGAAAGGAGCACCTCGCATTTGCTTTAATATTTTGCCTTTTCTTTTGACATTTTCTTGCCTAGAGATCTAATTCCATTAAATATGTACATTTTTTTTTGGCTGGAAGTCTTCTTCATGTATCTTTCAGATAAATCTTAAAAGTACATAAGGTCTGTAGGGCAGCTCTTTTTAAGTGCAAATGAGACACACAGTAGAATATTGTCTATGAGGATTTCCAAATTATTTATATTCCTGCAGAGCTTTACCTCGCACCTTCTGTGATATGGTAAGGGAGAAGGTAAGATTCCAGTGTGCCTTCTGTGGAGTGCTGTCAAAGCACATTAGTCATATTTAATATCTGACACGTGGGAACTCACTTTGCCTGACGGCTCCTTTGATCGGCTTTACTAAGCATTGTCATGACCATGACTTTACCTGATGGACCAGGTAAACAGAAGTGTAACAAAGTGTCAAGTTAGCAGTGTGCTGTGTGGTATTCCATTATGCCTTGGCAAAGGGCCATGGGTGGACTACTGCTGTCCGCCTCTGCATTAGACTTCTCTAGGACCCTGGAGTGTGAGGGTTTGCTGAACTGGGAGAAGAATGATACTCCAGAATCATGTGATGAATTGCGATGTCTTCTAGTACACTGTTCAAACCTAGCCTTGTATCTATAATTTCTTCTCTTCATTTTGTCTTTTATTCCCTACATCTTCAGCTATTTCCTGCATTCATATGAAAGCAAACTCCCACTGTAAGAATTCACAAACATAAGATTTTAGAATGTCATCTTTTGGGAGTACTCCTTGTGAGTGAAGTGGGGGACTGGAGTTGGGGGGACCCAGAGTTGGAGTTGGAAAGAGGAGTGATTTAGATTCGTTTTCTGCTTCATTACTACATGTTTTCTAGGTGCTGTCTTTACAGCAGGTAAGATCTTAGTAAGAGCAGAGAAAGTGCAGAGTCACTGAATAATTGCAGTTAGTCATCACAGAGAAGCTAGTGCGGGGCTGAAATACTCAGGTTGGCGAGGGACATTACGTTACTCGAAGCTCAGCGCTTCAGTGCAGGCTCCACCCTCCTCAGGCAAGCCAGCTCAATGGACGCCTGCTGGCCCATGGCCCTGTGGGACATGAGAGGAGACCACAGTAAAGAGTAGGGGTTTTTTCCTTTGCATTCTGAATGGAGGAAACAAGTCTCTGTGATTGTAAGGCTGTCTGCTTTCAGATGACCCATCTGAAGACATTGAAAGTGACAGTAGATGTTAAATGTTGTCACCACACACACACACACACACACACACACACATACAAATGGTACTTACATGAGGTGATGGAGGCACTAACTAACCCTATGGTGGTAATCATCTCACAATATGTAAGTATCAAATCATCACGTTGTACAACTACAACTTACACAACGTTATATGACAATTACAGCTCAGTAAAACTGGAGGAAAAAATAAA
This sequence comes from Phataginus tricuspis, assembly GCA_029783875.1. Taxonomy (NCBI): domain Eukaryota; kingdom Metazoa; phylum Chordata; class Mammalia; order Pholidota; family Manidae; genus Phataginus; species Phataginus tricuspis. The sequence continues at coordinate 126,690,953 of JAQQAC010016209.1, read as the reverse complement.
GACAAGGAGAACCCAGAAGAAAGGGCAAAATAAAGGGAAAGAAGGAGCAAAAATCTCCTAGTCCTAAAGGCAAACAGGCCATCTCACCCGCCCATCTCACCCGCCCCGCTTAGAGAGTTGGTTTGTCAAAGACCTCATTCTGTGGGGAGGACTGGTGCTCTTCTGTCTCTGCCAGTGTCTTGTAGCTCTACGTCTTCTCTTGTCATTGCATAATCGCTGTAGCTTGACTCAACTAATTTACCTATCACTGAAGACAAGGGTGTGTTGAAGTTACTGCACGGTAGAGGAGATAGTGGGAATGAAGGGGGAGCACCAAATCTGTGGCTTTTTCAAAATTGCCATCAGAAGGATAGCCAGAACATAAATGATATTGTTTTGGCTTCAAAAGGGTAAGCAGGTGTCTTCAAAGTCCCAAGTGAGCTGTGTACAGGCTCGTACAAACAAGTGCCGAATCAGGCCTGTTTGTCATTCACACAGAGTGGAAACCATCTGAATCCCACAGTACCCAGAATTCAGATGGTGCACAATGGGCCATAATGAGCAGCACCTGTGCCACTTACCTCAATTACCAGACACTTCTGAACAACGGCAGAAAGGGCTTCCTAGAATTTTTTTTCAATAATAGATTTAGTTATGTCTTTCATAATTGGATTCAAAAGCTCAGAATTTCATTTTGCAACTTGTTCATAAAATTTGTATGAAAAAGTCTGGCATTTATTCAAAAGAAATAGTCTATGAGGGAAAAATTGCACAACAGCCAACCATTGGTAACTAAGCAGCCAAATTATAGTCCAGGCACTTGGTAAATACACCATCTTTTTATTATTTCAGTAATTGAATTTCTGTTAAAGCGTGGAGCATAATTTAACATGAGGAATTTATTTATAATACAATAGTGTTTCAGTAATAAATGCATTATTATTGTCACTTTTAATGGAGTCTCATGTATTCCCTCTGAGACCATGTGGCCGACTTTGAGACAGCCACTGCGCCAGTGTTGTTTGTAGACAATTGAATTAATTGGAGACGGGGTCATTAACTCGACCTGAATACCTCTGATTGCTTCTGTAAATAAGGTTAGAGAGCAAATGGCTAATCTTCGTCATCATTATAGATTCCTCTTACATTTTCACACTGCCTTGTATGTTGAGATCATTTAGCTAAGCAGCCTTTCAGGCTCGCCTCATATTTACAGTATTGTCTTGCGTGGCACATAACCCTAATTGTATCAGACTTATATTACATTCTCCATATCTTTATAAAACAAGATACTAGAAAAGAACCTATGTTGAATCACAACTCATAAAAACCATCAGACCAGGAAATGAATAAACCACAGTGTATAAACCGTTGTCTTAGAGGAAAGGAGCATCACAGAGCACAAGCTGCCTTGGTCTCCTCTCTTGCAGATCCCCGTGCCGTTTGAAAACACAGTTGGCACAGGCTGGGCTCCCAAAGACACGGTCTCTGAAGAAAGAGCACAGCAAGGGAATCATGGATTAAAATCTCTTCATGTTGCCGCAATGCCAGGCCCTTTCTCAGCCTCCTAGAACAACATGAATAACACGCAGATTGCAGGAGGTTGTGTTCTTTGTCCCTGGTCATTCTAAAATGAACTTAATGGAGAGCTATTGAAAATGCAGACATTTAAAACTTAACACTTGATGTGTATTGTTATTTTTCATACCATTAGCCTGTTATAGGAATACAAGGTATTTAGGGGGGGATTTGGGGAAAATAATGTCCCATTTATAATGACTCAAACCATCCATATATTGGAGACATTTCTCAAAATGGACTTTCTCAAGTCCTTTTATAACACAATTCAGATATAAAGGACTATTAAAAAGTATTGAACAGTGTTATGTGGAATAATGAGACTTACACAGGGAAGATATTAGAATTAGAGGAGGAAGAGGAGAGAAAAGTAATCCTATGCTTTATTAATTTTCTTGACAAAAATTTTTTTAATTACTGAAACTATCAGAGCTCATCAGTACTAGATTTGTACTAGATCACCTATGCTACTAGAAGAGTAGGTCAGTTCTCTATAAACCACAGCTCCAGCGGCAGGAGTTTATCAGTGTCCTACCATCAACTGGGAGCCTATCAGGTTTTCTCCCCCAGCTTTACTGAGGTATGATTGGCAAAGAAAAACCATATATATTTAAGGGGTACCTGTGATGTTTTGATATGTATACACTGTGAAATGATTACCATAATCAAGCTAATTAACATATCCATCACCTCACACAATTACCTTCTCCTTCTGTAGTAAAAACACTTGAGATGTACTGTCTTAGCAAATTCAAGTATACATTGTCATTACATATGGTCACCATGCTGTACATTAGATCTGCAGGACTTATTCATCTTATAACTGAAGGTTTGTACCCTTTGAGCAACATCTCCCCTTTTCTCCAACCACCAACCCCCTGTAACCATCATTCCACTCTCTGTTACTATCAGTTGGACTGTTTTTTTTAGATTTCACATATAAGTGAGAACACACACTATTTTTCCCTTGTGTCTAGTTTATTTCACTTGGCATAATGTCCTTCAGATTCATCCATGTTGTTGCAAAGGATTTCCTTCTTCTTTATGGCTACATAATATTCCTGTGTGTGCATATGTGTGTGTGTGTGTGTGCGCGCACGCACGTATGCCACATTTTCTTTATCCATTCATCTGTTGACAAACTTATGTTGTTTCCATTTACTGGAAGCCTATCAGTTTTCACAAGTTTCATGGCTAATTGAAAGAGTTCCCATTTCCCCTGGATATTTAATGAGTCATGTCTGACAGATATGTTCTTTCAGAACATATCTACCAGAACATATCCACCATGTCACTTCTTTCAGACATTTTTGCCTTTATATATTCTTACTTGTAAAACTAACACTTGCACGTATGATGAGAACTTGGCACTCACACGTGTGAATGTACATATGTATGTGCTATTAAAACATGGCTAGAACCCAAATAAGGGCTACTGTAAACATTGACCATCAACATTCTCTTCCTTATTAAATTACTAAGGTCCAACATTTACTATAGAAGTCAACATTTCTGTTCTTATCCAGCTAAGAGCAACATTATTTTTAAAATTAATATTCATGTTTCACTGGAAGAGTGATAGTTCTCCCAATATTGTTTTATGCCTTAGCCAGCCATCTTTATTGACGCTGAACCTATGTTACTTCTCCTAGTATTAGCCATCCTGGATTTTAGCCAATAGATGTACACACACTCACATTCACACGCACACACACACTCAAAGGTATGGGCATACACACAAACACTCAAACATGGGCACGCACACATTCTCTCATTCAAACCCCTGGAATTTAGGTGTAGTTGTCTGAAATACATACTGAAATATAATTACAGTCCAAGGGAGCATTGTAGCATATAACCTTTCTGGAAAATATTTCTCCACCAATTTTTTGCCCTAGTTTCCAGCGGGCAGAATCATGCACTTGGGTCTTGTCATTATGAAGCTAGAGCACTGTAGGATCCTGTGCACCGCAGTGGAATTGGAGATATTGATACCATCAGCCTGGAAAATATATTCACATCTCACTAAACGTATACATCTCATGTGGTTTGCAAGTGAGTGCATTTTTCTTGTTTGGGACTCTTAATTCCCACCTCCCCCAAGTTGTGAATGCCTTGTCCTCACCATAATCCCTACGATATATATTTGTTTGCGCTCAGCTGCTGGGGACCCTGTATAATCGTGGCTTCCTGTTGACATACCTCTCAGGACATGCAGATTCCCCAGTTTTTTGGATGACCACAAATGTAATTTGCTTTACCTCAGAAGGCATTTGAGTCATCTGCTTTTACAAATTCGTTTTATTCTAAATTCTGCCTTCTTTGGAATTGCTAAATTTCCCAAATTCTCTGCATGACAAATGCCTCCACATAACAAATTCCTCTTAATGACAAAATCAAACAGCCTGACCTTATTACCCCCAGCCTGTTTGTCATTATCATAGATCCTGCTAGTTCTTGGAGAAATGCCTAAGTTTGTTTCTATTTCTTTCTATGTCAGTTTTCAAGTGGCTCCGTGTGCATTTGTATACAGGAGTCAGTGTTGAATAAGGCCGTCTATACTCAGCTATCTTATTGCTGGTGGCCATGATCAGACTTTTCCTCTTGACGTCAAAAAGCAAGATCAAACGAGCTCCCCAAGTATGAGGAAAGTGTGGTCCCCTCTTCTCATACTTGGACTTGACCTCCTTTAATTTAGCATTGATGAGAAGGGAGTCTATTAGCTGGAAGGCAAACTTTTCGGGCAGTTAGCATTACAGGATTAAAGATCCAGTATTTCCTTTGCTGTCATTCAAAAATAACAGGTGTAGGAAATTCTGTCTAAAACAGCTGGGCTTTTTGACTTAAAGGGCTTCTGTATAGATTTAAGATGTCAGCTTTAAATATGACATTGATAGTCTGAGGCAAAGAATGGGTGTGAATTCTTATATAAACTGTCTTCTTTTTTCCTGCCTGTTTATTAATGGTCTTTGTGATTTATAGTAAATGCTGGGGAGGATTTTCAGGCCCATTTGTCATGGGAAGGGAACACCTTCTTGTTCTTAATGTGAGTGTGTGTCATAATTAGCAATGCATGTGGGCTAGGAGATTTAGTTCTGTCTTTTGTGGAAGTCCTTCAACCTCATATTTAATCCCAAATTGATTGAATATTTTTCTTCCTTGAGGAAATTAATTATGCCACTAGAAAAACCATCAACTAGAGAGGGAGTTAATATCGGGCACAATGTAGACTGGGCTGGTTAATGTATCAAAATGATATGATGAGAGTAGCTCACATTTCACACAAATCAGAATAATGGAATCATCACTTTAATTAAAAATAGGAAGATCTGTGTGTATGTAACGCTCATTTTCAGTAAGAGTCACACCGTTTATTTCTTCAGTTCATGCACATATGTGCACTGTGTGACCCATTGATGGCTGTTGCTTTAAATAGCAATCATATTAAAACTGTCCATGCAGGTAAGTTGCATTTCATCAATAGAACTGAAGCTGAAGAGTCAGGCACTGTGATGGGCCAGAATCAACTGAACCAGTTGGAAGGCTACAAATCCATCATCAGACAACCTATTTGCTTATTTTCATCAAATTAACTTATAATTCAGGATGTTTGGCTGTTGGGTAGGCTGGCCTAAGTATTGACTTCTGTTGAGAGTCAGCAATACATAGACAGTTCCTAGTTAACTACTGTTCTTTACCAGTTGACTTTGTACCAATTTTCTATTCATTGTGAGGCCATTTGGAGTATTTTTTCTTAACGAGAAAATGACATACAACTTATCATGCTGGTCACCCTAGGACTATAAAATTTGGTACCTGCCATCAAGAAATGAACAATTTAGTTGATGAGGGAAAAGGTTAGCACAATGAAAAATTTGAAAATAATTAAGTGATAAATTGTGATGCAGTTAGTGGAAAGAAATAAGAACAGGGAGGTATCTGTGAGAATTAAAGTCACTGGAGAAAACCTTATGTTACTTGAATTTGAGCTTAGAAGATAAAGATTTAAGCAAGCCGACGATGGGAGGAAAGTGTCATTTTAGACAGGACAGGATCAGCAAAGGCAGGGAACAGGGAGGAAGCAAAAGTGGCAGGTGTGTTGGGAGCAGAGGGAAGTAAAAAGGGCACTAAGGTTGTGGTGATGGAGATGGGTCCTGAAAATCTTACGGGGAAGGGAGCATCTTTCTGCGAGGAACTCATTGTGAATTCTGAAACCATGAGCTCTCATGTTCTATATGGTCGCTGGGAACAAGTACAAAAGAAGTCAAAGCTTTTGGTCCAACAGGGAGCAGGGTCAAGGAGAATGAGGAGAGGAATCTGATTAGCAACGGGGAGTGGGCAGGATAGTGGTTGATGGTGGCAATTAAGAAAACAGTTCCAGAAGATCAAAGAGTTGCAAAGCCTGATTAGTGGGCAGATAGACATTTCTGGTGCTGAGGAAGTGGAACCAGCATGTGTTGACCACATCGTTAAGAAGTTTCATGGTGGAGGACAGTCAGCGACTGTTTCCTCATGAGGAGCCTGTGGACTGGTCCTACCAGTCACCCCAGAAGGGCTGTCCTAGCAGCTTCTCCTCCTCACTGTCATGTGTTCTGTAACTGCCTCTCCCTTGTGCTAGGGTTAGACACTGCAGTTTTGCAAATTGCAATTTTTGCCATTCAGTTAGGTATTTTAATGCTTCTGTTTACAATATATTTTGGACATGATTATGAAGACACATTAAGTAAGGAAACTGTATGAGTTTTACTTTATAAATTATGTATGTGACTTTGAATGACATTCATCAAGTGCCCTGCTATCCCATATACAGGATTTCTTTTTGAGTATTACTTTTATCATTGAAAGAAACTTATTTTAAAAGCACACATAGCAATATTCATAAATGGAATATCACTGGAAGAATCGTTAAGAAGCTGGTAGCATTGGAAAACTTGGGGAAACTGGGTGACATGACAATAGAGGAAGAGAAGATATACTTTGCATCATGCCCCTTTCTGTGTCTTTTGATTTTACTACCATGTGTATTGTCTGTTTTAAAACAAAAACAAATTTTTGAAAATACATGATGATGTGTATACAAAGATTGACTGTATGTGGGAAGAGTCGTCAGCTGTGAGCTGTAAATCTTTTTCTCTAGCCTCGATGAGATTTGTCATTTGAATGAGTCACATGTTTTTCCTAGCATAAACAGTTGATGGTCTTCAGTGTTCCAACACCAAATTCTTGCAGCATGTCTCATTAGGTCCCTTGAAGAAAGCATTTGGGATTAGTTCTGTATTCCTGTTGCCTTTGATCCAATTACAAGGATGGATTTTGTAGTGTATCCCTGATTCTTTTCATTTCCTCAAGCTAGACTTGCTGTTTAGGAAACAGTCACAGTAGTCTGGTGAAAAAACCCCCTCAGACCCCAGCCACATGACCTTGGCTAAGAGGTCCCAGAGCTTCATGGGTAAAGTGGGAAGGATTCCTGCTCCATCTCTGTCCCCCTGCCCTATGTTATTGTGGCAATCAAATGAGCTCACAGGAGGGCAAATGCCGGAACATTAACAAGTGCTCTGTGTTTATAAAGCATTTTGGTCTTGTTGATGCAGTCATGGTGATATCATATTGGGACTCTAGGGACTCTAGGGACATAGACAGTGGACAGTGAATGTACTCAGGGATAGTTCTCCCAGAGGTCTATAGGGAAGACTTCTTTATGGCCTTACTCTAGGGTTTCTTAAGCACAACACCAAGCATTTTTCAGAGTGTGTGTGTGGTTGAGAAAGCCTCTGGTCTTAGAAGCTTACCCTCTAAATCAAGTGTCTGTGATACATCAGGTAACAAATCAGACTCGAAGGGGAGCAGACTATACTGCTAAGGAGATTGGCGTTGAGAGACATCAAAGAAGAAATGTAGTCAAGGGAGACCCTGGAAGAAGGATGCCCATTTCTCAAACCGAGAAGCAGCTCTAAGCATGATGGGCAACAGAAAGAAGACATCAAGCAAGGACGGAGGCAGAGGCTTGTGCTGAGCTGCCCTGAGCCTGTCTGCAGCCTGCTTTGTACTCTTCTAGGGAGTTCAGCCGGCCCACTGTCTGGGCTCCTGAGTTGGGCCCTCTGTCCAGACCAGGTTTGTAGACACAGTGGGGAGATTCCAAAGAAGCAGCTTCCAGGTTTAAGTCACCCGTTCCAACTACATACTCTGCTCCACCTAGAATTTGTGACTGGTATAATTCTTTATTGGAAAGCTTTGACCTTGTTATAGATTCCTGGCATCTGGCTGTCCCTGGTTCCGTAAGAATGCGAGCTGCCAATCATTCGTTCTCTGCTTCGGTGGAGACCAGGGCTCAGGGGACTCAGTGTTCATGTCCACTTGCTTTCCCTTATTCTCTTCCTTGCTCCCAGTTCTTAAAGTGAACTTTAAGGGCAAAAACATTTGGCTATATATGATTTTTCCACCTGTTTAGCTGTTTGATTGAAACAGCACTGATTGACAGCAGAAGAGTCAGTGTGGCTTCTAATTATTTCCAGGAAAATTTAAATATTGGTTTATTCCCCCAAATGTAAATTGTGATGCTCTTAAGATGTAAATGGCCCCTTATTTCCAGAAAAAGGTCAATATTGGTTTATTCTTCAGATGCAAATTGTGATGCTCCCCAGACACGAACAGCCCCTTACCCAGCATCAGACACCCTACTGGACGCAGGCCAGCAGCTCCGCAGCTCCGCAGCGCTGCCTTGCCTCCCACCGTGGGGCAGCCTGTCCGGGTGCCTTGTGTTCCTCATTCCTGTGAACCTGCTCATTGAAGGTTGTCCCACAGTGTCCTTGACTATTTTTAAACTTGGTGTTGTTTGGTGCTAAGTTGCAATCTACTCAGCTGTAAAATGGAAGTAGTAAGAGTGTCTAGTTCACGGGTCTGTTGGGAGGAGGACAGGAGCAGGTGCACGGGAAGTGATGAACCTGGTGCCTGGCGTACAGTCCACACACCCATGTAGCAGTTAGGACCAGTGCTACCACCATGGAGTATGCTCCTGGGGCCCAGCCGTGGCCACCTGCACAGTCTCCTACCACCCTGACCGTCAGCGAGGACAGCGGCTAGTCTCCTTTGACCCTCACAGTGACCCATAGGACCCATCGAGAAGCACTTCTAAGCCCATGTGATGTATTAGCCCCACTTTACAGATGAGGAAACTGAAATCCTTACGTTAAGTGCTTAGCCTAAAGTCCCACTATAATGAAGTATCCAAGGAAACACTCCATTGGCAATCATCTGGCTTCCATTCCCATGCACTTCCCCCTGTGCTAAAACTGCCTCTGTAAAGCCAGTGGGGGCATGTAGCTATTTAGATATGTGAAATATCCTGGAAATGGGAGGAAGGGTAGAGGCAGGAAAAGAAGGCAAGGGCCTGGGTCTGGTCAGTGCACACAAAGGGTAACCAGGCTGTGACTGATTGCCGGTCAAATGTAATTATGAAAAGCCATTGCCAAAAGCACTCTGCATTATGGCCTCAGAAAGGAAGTGGTGTCAGGCAAGTGAGAGGAAATAGGCACTAACTGCTGGTGATGGGAAGATGAGAGGAGCCACTCATTTTCAGTTACCATGAACATTCCAAAGGGTTGACCTGCAGCTTCTCTGGAAGACCAAACCTCCTTCGTGGCCTGCTGTTGTGGCAGTGGTCTCCTAGCACCTTCCTGACACCCAGAGACCTTGTGATTCCATCGGGGCCACTGAGATTATCCAGGATCATCTCCCCATCCCAAGATCCTGAATTCAGCCATATCTGCAAAGTCCCTTTGGCCACGGTATGCACTGTATTCACAGGTTCCAGGATTAGGATGTGGACATTTTTGGAGGAGTCATTTTGCCAGCCACAGATCTCTTCAGTCAGTCAGAGCTTTAAAGAGTGGCATGACTTGCCCATGAAGAAGAGTGTGAGTGGATAGGTGTGCATCTCCTTATTTGCAAATAAATCGAGCAGACTCCATTTCAAATACAGGATCAGACAAAAGGACAAATGTCCAGTGTACACACAGTGTGCAAAGACCAGCTCCTCGAAGCCATGCCCGGGTGCGGCCTGGATTTCAGCCGGGCAGCAGTTCACTATGTGCTCATCAATACCACCAGTGTCTTAACACAGAACATACCTCATGCAGCGCGGCTTGTGACAATACTGGGATATGAAGGTTTTTACTTTCAAACTGTGTTCAGGGGTCATCCCAGGGAGGAGAGCAAGCTGCTAGGGGACACCCTCTCCCTACTCTCTGCCCCATCCCTTGTTCCCACCAGAGCAACTCGGCTTTTCTCTGCTTGAGGCATTATGCTTCTGCGCACACCTTCTACTGAACAACGGGGCCAAATGGGTTTTCTGGGATGGGTGAGGTAGATTTCAGAACTACTGACTCAGATGAAAACAGATTCCTCCCATCCCCTGGCTGAGATAGATAGGTTTGAGGTTCAGAGTGTCTGCCTCTAGCGGCCTAACGTGGTGAGGCAGATACATTGTTCCAGTCTGGAACGGAGAGTTCTGAAAGGCAAATGAGGAAGAGAGGTAAAGCTCAGCTCTAAGTGTTCATTCCTTTGCCCCAAGGCCATCCCTTTACAACTTAATGATAAAATCAAATATGGAAGCATTTCAAATTATCTGGTAGACAGACATTTGATCCCTATAAAGCTGAAAAGGGTCATGCTGATGAGATTCGTACAAGTCTCAACTCAAGACAAAGGTTTAGTACAGACTCCCCCATCAAATATCTCAGGCTGCATGTCTTTGACAAGTTCCGGGCCTTCTGAAATAAATATGTTGTCAAAATCAATACCCTATGGACTTGCTTTTCAAATCTTTCCCATGAACCTTTCCCACTACAAAGTCATTACCTACTCTGGAGCCCTTCCTTTTTGATGCCCACACATCTTGATGGAGCAGAAGGGCCAATTAATCATCCCTGTTTATCCCCTGTGAAAGGAATTTACAGCTGAATTAGGGTTAGAGTCAGACAGCACTGATACAGATGTTTGGCTCTCCAGGGGCTGTTAATCTGAATTAGTGAAAAGTCTGATTTACAAAATAGCCCTCAAGAACTGCAGCTTTAATCCTCTACGAGAGCGCCGCACCTCATAAAGTGTGCCCAAGTGCAGGTCATTTTACACCTGCCTTTAGGGAGCAGATTGCATTGTGCAAGTGTCTCCTCACCCATTTTTCTCTAAAGTCCATAAGCAGTCTACCCTAAAATTACCTGTACACTTTAGTTGCCTAAGGATCATAATCTGTGAATTGGAAGACACCTGAAAGATCGTCCAACCCCACTTTGGACCCACAATAGGAAACCCTCTACCACAGTCTGTATTGCTGACTATCTGGTCACCTAACAGTACCAAGCTCACTGGCCTAAAAAGTAGCAGCTTCTTTCTATAGCCAGCTATAGATTTTTCAGCCTCTCCTGATGTTGGGGTGAAATTTTCCTGCTAGATCTCTAACTATTGGTCTTACTTTTATGGTGGAAGGCCCTCAGAACACACCCACCCTCTTTCCCACAGGCTGGACCTTCCAGTTTTATGAAGGCTGTCATCACCTAAACCCCTGTCCTCTGTACCCCAGCATGCTCTCCAGGCAGTGGTGTCACAGTTCCTTCATATGGCTTCCAGGCTCCCTATCTTAAGGTGTCACAAACTGATCCCTTTATTACCGAACAGGCCTGGTCAGTATAAGCGTAGAGAGACTGTCATGTCTAGAGATTAAGGTGCCTGAACGACCACTTAAAACCCATCTTTTTCCCAGTCCTCTGCAGCCTTGCACACCAGGGCCAGTCCTGTCTGGAGAAGGCATCTTAAATGCCCCCCACCTTCTCTCCCACTGGGCTGCTCTTCGGTCCGTTCCCTAGCCCTGCATTTTCCCACCAGGGTCATTGGCTTGCTAAGCCAACTTCTTTGCCCTCAATCTGCTCCATGACCATGAGGACCTAACTGGGGTTGGGATTAAAATGAGGCTTCACTGCACTCAGTGAAGACTGCTTTCTCTGACGAACACAAGAGCAAAATCTGATCTTTGAACAGGTTGAGCAGTTGACTTTGAAGCTGTCACAGACATGGGTCCTTGGAGAAGTTTTATTTCATTGGGGTGAAATCATAGAGTACACTTTTAATATTTACAGACTATGGGGTAGATGGCTTAATATATTGAATGTTAATGATTTTTAGTATCACACATTATCTTTGTTGGAACCACTAGCATTCTTTTTAAAAGCAGTTTATTAAAATGTGAGAGTAAATGGTGCGTGGGAAATAATTCTAATACAATTTGGTGAATGAAGAATGTGTAAATTGCACATTAGTCCTTCGTCTCCTAGGCAGAATCAAGTATTTTATAGACTAGCTTCACTGAGAGCCACTTTAATATACATTTGGAAAATAAATGAGCGACATATGAAAATAAATGTAGCAGAAGTGGGCATTTAACTAGCTGAACAGCTAACGGGTTTCAGTGAAGAGCTGAAAGTAAAATATCGTGATGATTTGGCCACGTGAAAGTTCCACAGTGGATTCTATACAGGAACATGGCCCTAGGCCAATCATTATGATATCACTGTCCTGCTCGTGAAGACTGTGTTCTGGTTTTATACTCAATTTTTGCCCCTGGGAGTGGTCCCAGCTGGGTTCAAGGTGGGCCCACAGGAAGTGAGGGTCAAACTCAGATGTGTGGCTTCCACTCTTCAGCAGGCTGGCTGCAGGCACCTTCTCCAGCATCCTCAGGAAGAGCAAGCACGTAGTAGAGGCAGAGGAAGGTAGTGCAGAGAGCAATTTTGCTTCCATTTTAAACAACCGTTACCCCACCCTGCAAATGCTGGCCCTCCTTGTTCCCAACTACACAACCATCCGGAGAATGCAAGTGCCTCTCACTAAGATGCTGAAGCCCTTCACCGCCTCTTTGAGTCCTCATGGTATCCTCTCCCAATTCAAGATCCCCAAGCATTTATGTCCACCAGTGTAGGTGTGAAAGCTGATGTTTTTTCTATACTACTTTCTCATAAGTGGTCATTGTCAACATTGACTGGCCATGGGTTCCTTCCTGAGAACACAGCCATAGCTTTAGCTTCGAAGTCTTAGGGAAAATAATTTCAGGTCTCATTCCATTGGTTCTCAGTCAAGGATACTCCAAGGTTTGCAAGAGTCTTTATTTCATATCTATGTCTACTTATACATGGAGTCATAATCAGTTTTTTGTATATGGTTTCTGTCCATGTCCATGATCCCTTAATCATGATTTTGAAATTCAAGTTGTTCTGAGAACTGTTATTTTCAGTAACTCTGAGACAAACTCATTGGATGACAAAACCTGACCTTAACTGATGTGCAGATATTTATTTAAAGTCTTTATTCCTCTTACTGTGAATGTTACTGCAATAATATTAATGAGTTTTATTAAGGGATGCTTTCCCAGATCCCACTGGGGGCATTATATATCTACATGGTATAGTCACCATATTCCTTTTTTTAAATTAAAAAAATCTGAATATCAAAATCATCTGCCTTTCAAAGGGCTTTGGATAAGGAACGCATGTATACAAACACACGTTTCCAACTAAGTCTGTAAATCTTTGTTTTGACTTAGCTGAGGAATAAGTTGATTCTGGTAAATAAAGCATCTGTGCTTTTTGTATTGTCACCTCAATGCATTCGGTTTTGAGGAAATAATCCCTGGGATTGTTTTGTTTTTTATAGCACTTGCTCAAAAATCATCCAGTAAACAGAAACTCTATCCAGAAATATTCTAACCTAAATCTAGACTCTAGTGTGGCAATATTAGCATGACCAGAGTCTTATGAGAAGCCAGAAATGAATGCATAGAAATGAAAGAAACTACAAGATGCCTTTTCACTTGAAAATCAAACATGAGCGCAAGTTAGATCTCTCTCGACCTGCCAGCCAGTAGTCTCGGTATTGCAGATGCTCTGTGAGTATTTGAGACTTTACTTGGAGGAAATTAAGGCCAAGTTAGCACAGTCTCTGGACTAGTCTCATTAAAGATATTGCCTCAGCCTTCATTTAGTAACTGAAGACAAAAACAATCGATTAGATTTAGAGGGTACTTTGCATAAACATGGAGTCATTGCTGACATTAAGGAGAGACATGCAAAAGAATACAGGGAAATGAGAGAACTGGGTTGTAGACCCCTATCCTCCACTGTTGGACATGCACATGTGCACACGAATGTACATGCACACACATGGGCACAGGCGCACACAGCCATACACACACATGCATAGACACGCGTGAGTACGTGCACACATGTACACACACACACACATTTTCCCTGGAGATATAATCCCCTATTTCTTCTGCTTCCCCTTATCTCTTGGTGTATTTGGCAGAGAAATCTACTTAGCAGATAGTCTTTTAAAATGAGCTTTTGCTATATGAAAGAAAATACCTCCCTGGGAGATGAAAGGGGCAGTCTTCAGGGACACCAGGCATATGCAATGAAAAGGCTTTCTGCTTTGGGTAGTGACTGATGAGGAGCCCGTGCTGGCTTGAAAGGGGCCCTATTCCTCCCCAGACAGCAGCTGAGTATGGCTACAGCTCAGCACGCAAGAGCTGGAGGTAGTGCTGGAGGAATAAGCTCTGGTGAGGGTGCGGGGCAGGGGGCAGGCAAGGAATAGGACTCTATGCTTCCAGAGTCTTGGGCAGAGGGGTCCTTGGGTCCTCAAGGAGGGCCACGACTAGGCTCTCCTGACTAAGCTGCCGGGGAAGAGCCAGATAAGGAGCTGGCAGTGTAAGAGGCATTGAGGTCCAGATGGGCAGGCAGGCAGACGGGGGTCTCCCCAGCCCAGCCCTCATCATGATTAGACTTTTCTCCAGAGAGGGACGGGGCTGAGGGCTCAAAGGAAGGTGAGGAGACTCCCACTAGTTTAGAGCCCCATTTCTGAGCAAAAGCAGAGCAAAACTCCGACCAAAGAGACAATGAGCAAAAGGATAGAAAGGAAATGACACGCCCCAGCTGCAGAGGCTGACTTGTTATGGGGCACAGAGAGCAAACAATTAGGAAAGAAGAGTATTGATTATCAATAAAGGCAGAGTGGCAAATGGTGTCAGTTTTCAAATGCTTTGCTTGGTCAGCTTTACAAATCTGAAATCAATCATTCAAGATAGTTGGTCCTTTATGATCAGACCTTCTGGTAAGAGTTTCCCAAAGAATCTACAAAAGTTATGGTGAAGGAAGCCAAGAAGTGCATCGCCCATTCCCGCATTCATACACAGTCCACACGGGTGGCCGCAGTGCTGGGCACAGGGCACCCGGGAGTGAGTGTGCTTTACACAGCCTGCCCTCTGAGGGAGCGGGCAGGCCGCGTTCTAGTCTCATCCTAGAGGCTAGCACTGTAAGGCAGGGGCATGCCCCTGCCCACTCTGGACCTCAGCTTCCTCCTCTTAAACTGAGGATTGCGCTCACCCCTCCCTCAGAGAAAGGATATACTGTGTGTGCAGCTAAGATCAGAGCCCCTCGCCGAACTGTGGGTTTCTGAATAAGATGGCAACCGAAAATGAAAAATTATCTTAACCAAAAAATAATAATAATGGGACCATTAAGATTCTCAGGCTGTGTGTCTGGTGCAGGCACACAACCTTGGCTTGAAGTTTTCATGTGGAATGAGGGAGGCCAGGCCTTCCCAGCAGGGTGGTCAGTGTGATGGAATCCAAGGAACTGGGACACCCGCCAACCTGGTGCTAATGAAACATCCAGCCGTGAGCCACTCCCTGGGCCTCCTGAGCCACATATTTCCTGTCTGTAAAATGGGACGGTAGGCACTACTCTGGCTGTATGTTACAGATCGGACGTGTTATGCTGAACTGGGCTCTTTTCCAGCTACTTCAAGCCTGGGTTTCGTTTTTCTTTCAGTGCCCTCTTGGCCACTCCCCGGGCCCCGCCGGTATTGCAAGCCAGTGGGGGCTCAGGCAGCTCCAGCGACTCAGAGAGCAGCTCCGAGTCAGACTCCGACACCGAAAGCAGCAGCACAGACAGCGAGTCCAACGAGGTGCCTCGGGTGGCCACTCCTGAGGTGAGGCAAGGGCCCAGGTCCCAGCCACAATGTGCCTGTCATAAGGCAATGGCCCGAACACACCCACAGTTCCAGTAAAGTGACGATGTTAGCACAATAAATACTTCCGAGAGGTATTCAGGCATTTGAGAGCATTTCTCATCCACTGAAGTAGGTATTTACACCGTCCCTAACAGACAGGCATTTCTGGCTGTGTGACCAGTTTGCTGTGTGACTCAGTTAGCCCCTCCAAGCCTCAAGCTTCCTCCTGTGTAAAGTGGGAATAGTCGTACGTGGGCCAGGAAATCCTCTTGGCAGAAAAGCTGGGAAGCCAGTCACGAGCCACTCCTGGTGCTGGGAACTCGGCCCCTTACTCTAGGGGGAAGCAATGGGCTGCCATTTGGCAAATAAGACCCAAGAAGTGGGATGGTTGGATGGTCATGTGGGTTTTTTTTAAATTTCAATTTGCATCCTTCCAGTGTGTTTGATAATAATGCATGGAAGCATTTACCACATAAATACAAAAATTATCATTTTGACATAAAAAATGTGCCCTACACTTCCCATTGTGTCTGAGTCCAAGAGAGCTCCTCCGTGTTCCTGAGTCTGCACATCGGACAGCAGGCAGATCCATCCATGGCTCTTTACACGCTTGTTCTTCAGGAATCAGAGAATAATGCTAGGAGGAGATGCAGTAGTGATCTTACTACTGTTAATAATAGCTCACACTGCTTGGACACGGACCATGCATGGGCTGTGCTGAGATGCTCTTGACCTGCGTTTTCTCATTTCATCCTTATAATAACCCTCAGGGGTCCTTGCTATTACTATACCCACTTTACAGATGAGACAGTAAGGTTCTGCAAGGCTTAAGAAAGAATTTTCCCAAGGTGTCAGAGGCACGGAAACTGGGCTCAGTGTGTTAGCAGAGCTGGTGCCCCCAGCCCAGAGCCATGCTGCCAGCGGGAGCAGCTGAGAGCATTTGCTCACCCCTTCCCTGCCCCTGTCCTGGCTCGGTTGGAAGCACAGCTGCTCAGGTATTCTTAATTCTGTTGGCTTCTATTGGCTGGTGCCAAGCCTCAGCTAACAGCTTTCAAAAGAAGAGCAGTTCTAATAAAAGTGATGGCTCTTTGAATTCAACAGACAGAATTCAGAGTTGGGATTCAAGCACCCGAATTGTACACATTGTTTTCATGGCTCACAGTGAACACGAATGTCTGCGCACGAGTCCCCCATAAACTGCTTACTGCCCATCCCCCCAGGAAACTGCAGTGGGTTTTTGGGAAGTCCGATCTTTTTCTCCTTGAGTAAAAATACATGGGGCCTGCTCTTTTTGCAGCGAATTACAGCATCATATAGGAGGCGCACTGGCCCTAGATAGAAAGTCTTTCCTTTCGAAGTACACTTGGGGCGTGCTGACATTTCAGGACCAGAGATCACTACGTCTGCGTCCCAGTGGGAGGTTGAGGAATGAGTCCCACCAAGGGATTTGGGGACCAGGTTCCCCTGTGAGGCCTCACTGCCCGTTCTCTGGAAAAACTGTGTGAATTCTTTCTTTCCTGGCCAGAGTGGAGAATATTTCCAGAAGAAGAGTGCAAATTAGTTTACACAAGTAGCTTCGGGCCAGTGTGTGGCATATTGGGCTATCTAGGCAATTTGATTAATGTGGATTCTGTGTGTGTGTGTTTGTAAATGTGTGAATGGTTACTTAACACCCAGAGCTTTTATCAGCAGTCCCTGCACTGCCAGCCGTCCTGACTTCTTCACAGATGTGAAACTCATTCTTGCTACTGTTTCTCAATCTGCAGCCTGAGCCACCCTCAACCAACAAGTGGCAGTTGGATAAATGGCTTAACAAAGTGACATCGCAGAACAAGTCGTTTATCTGTGGCCAAAATGAAATAGCCATGGAGACGATTTCTGTGCCTCCCCCAGTCATCCAACCAATGGAAGTCCAGGTCCAAGTGAAGACAAACCCCAGCCAGGTCCTGGCTGAACCCCAAGAGAGGCCTCTCCTCAGTCTCATCAGGGAGAAGGCCCGTCCACGGCCCACCCAGAAAACTCCAGAAACAAAGGCTTTGAAGCATAAGTTGTCAGCAGCTATTGAGACAGCTTCTCAAAGGACAATTGGGAAAAAACAGCCCAAAAAGGTTGAGAAGATCACCAGCATTGATGAGGGGACCTGGGCCAAACCAAATATCACCAGCAGCACCCCCAAAGAAAAGCAAAGCGTGGAGCTTCCCGAGCCACCAAGAGGCCGCAGCAAAGCCACCGCGCACAAACCCGTCCCTAGGAAAGAACCAAGACCGAGTGTCCCGTCGGCTGCCGAGAAGAAGAAGTACAGAGGGCCTGGCAAGATCGTGCCAAAGTCCCGGGAATTTGTTGAAACGGATTCGTCTACATCTGATTCCAACACAGATCAGGAGGAGACCCTGCAGATCAAAGTCCTGCCTCCCGGTGTAGCCCCTGGGGGCAATCCAGCCAAATCCAAGGAGACCTGTGGCGCCAGCCTGACCCTCAGCACCTCAATCAGTAGTAGTGCTGGCAACACCTTGTCCATCAACGATGAGGAGCCAGATTTTTCACCCATCCCTGTTGGGCAAACTGAACTTTTGTCCCCTCTACGAGATCACGAGAATGTGAAAAATCTGTGGGTGAAGATTGACCTTGACTTACTATCTAGAGTACCTGGCCACAACTCACCACAAGCGGCAGCGGCCAAGCCCGACCACAAGGAGGTCACCTGCAAGCCCAGGCGTCCGACCGCTGCTGCAGCTGCGGAGAAACCCGCCCCTAAGGGCAAGCGCAAGCCCAAGGTAAGTCAGCCCATGGGGTCTGCCGAGTGATCGTGAGCACGGGCTGTCTGGTGGCTAACTTGATCTTGAGGAGGCTGGTGGCAGTGGACCGCAGGCTTTGCTGAAGGCAGTGATGCTTTCCATGGTCGCCAAAGTACCTGATGTGACTCAGGAGGAAGTGTTAGGCAAGACCAGGGATTGGCAGCCGATGTCAACAGTATCGGATATGATGCGTGAAGGATTATGATGTGTCAGAAGAACATCAAGTCCCTGGGATTGGCTCCTTGAGCTGCTCCTGCTTTCACAGACTCACAGGTCGTTACTCTCCATGCCCCTCTCCCCAGCAGCCACAGGGCACCCAAGCGCTCCTGAGGTCAAAGTGCATCCTCTGAGCCTTGCTGATTTCTCCAGACAAACATCAGCATCCCCGCCACCCAGTTAGACTTTGATTATCCTGGCTTCTACTGGACACACGTTCTGCTCAGCCTGCTGGGCCCCCCTGACCTATGTGGCTGCTTCACTTGTGAAATCTCACCTGTAAGAGGTTAGGGCTGAATTCCAGGGCCACAAACTATCATCAGAAGGTGAAACCCAGAATGGCCTCTTCCATTTCCAATACATCTAGGAAGGTGAGTTTGTATCTAATAGGCTCATTCTGTATCTCCAGACCTCACGGTAGTTTAATTTAGACTAACCATCTCCTGGTCGTATTTCAATAATATACCAAACGGCTGCCAGAGTAGCTGGAAAGCAGGTACCTAATCCTTTCCCCATGTCTTCCCTCCTTTCCTAGAAGAGAGTTACTTACGTATAGTCAGAAATGGCCCAGATTCTTCATTAGGGAGTAGCCCTGCCTGTGGCCAGCCTGTACTGCTGAATGGGATACAGCAAGGATGACTTACATCTCTGTCCAGCTTTAGGGATTCAAAACAGAGGGTATTATCTCTGAGCTGTGCATCAACTGATCCAATGGGAGTGTTCCAAAATAGAGACTGAAGTCTGAGGCCTTTGCCATATCACTGTTTCCCCACTCTGAATGATAACAACAGGACAAGCAGGAGGAAAATCATACATTCGGAACCAGCACATGCAAGATGCAAGGGCCCTTGTGTGTCCTTGACTTCCTTCATGTCGTTGATTTTATGAGTGACCTTTATATGTCACCCACAGTTCCCCATGCTGCTTGGACAGCATTTTAGCGCATGTTCGAGTTGCAGTGTTAGTTTCTAAGCTACTCATTTGTGGGGGCATTGTTGATGGGAGCAGTGTCTGAAAATTAGAGATTCTCTTTATTTTCAGTATGGGATTCCTGTGCCACCCAATCTTTAATCAGAGCTTCATATCATGGCCTCAGTGTCGCAAATGCCAACTTCTTGATAGGAGTACCCTAGGCAAAACTCTTTTATGTCTGATAAAAGATGCACATTTAACTCCTCTACTTAATCTAGAAGTTAAAATAGAAGCAAACTGTCTACCTTGCTCATTGTTCTTAAATGTCTGCATGTGCCATGTATTCATACTCTGTGTATATTTTTTTTTCCTGTTAAAGCCAACAGAATTTGCAGAGAAAATCCCTGAGAAGAAGCAACGCCTCGACGAGGCCACCACGATCTGCCTGCTTCCCCCTTGCATCTCACCAGCCCCTACCCACAAGCCTCCCAACACTAAAGAGTAAGTTTGCCCCTCCCTGTAAAGCAACCCCTTGGCCTCAACACGATGACCCAGCTACTACTTCCTCCTCAGTGTCATTACTTAACCTTAATACAAAGGTGGAGAACCGGTAGTTCCTTCCTAAACTCCTCAGAGGCCAGGGGAGTGACATGTTGGGGGAGGCCAGAGAGATGACACAGCTGGGCATTGCCCTCCTGCAGGCAGCCCCGTGCCACAGAGCACCAGCTAGGGACAGACACATTGCTTCCAATCAGCTGGCATGTCTTCTCCCTCCTGTTTTATAGAAGGTGCAAGAGTCAGGCAGGAGACGTCCTTGTCCCCTCTTCATGCAACCAGCCCCAGCCTTCCCTGGGGAAGCCCTGCCCTCTGTTTCCACCAAGCATTGTGACCGAGTTCTTCCATCTTATAAATATCACTTAACTATCGTGTCAGCTACTGGAACTCTTCTGTCTGGATAATTATTGCCATGCATTCAATATTACTTCCATCAAAGACCAGTTTTGGAGCCTATTAGCAGCCCATAGCAGAGAGCAATCTGGCTAACTGCTGATTTCACAGATAACTGTTTAACATCAGCCATGTGGCGTCAGCCTGCCCCAGATACCAATGTCAGAAATAAGTTATCAGCTTACATTTGTTTAGATCCTTGTTGTTTTGACCTGAAAGGTAAGAAAATTACCACTCCATTGGCTCCCTACAATAAAGAGACGTAGGCCTTGGGCTGCCCCTCTCTGAGGATCTGTCGCTCTTTCTAAAGGCATCCGTATTCCCTAGTATAACTTTGCTCTGAAACATCCCTTCACATCCTTGGAGCTCTTGGAAGCCCCTTCACTCCAGGTGAGCCAGGCCTGTGAAGAAGCATGCTTCTTCCTGCTGGTCAGACACGGCTGGTCACTCCACAGCCTCCTTCCTTTCCAAGAGGAAGGACTAAAATGGCACTGCTGTGGTGGCACTGCCTCCCCAGTTTCCCAGGCTTGACCAGTTGGGGCCACCTGAAGGCTAAAGGCAAAGCAGAGGGCAGTGGGGCCCTGCCACAGCCATTGGTCCTAAATGACCTGTCACTTTTCCCATCTCATGAAATAGACATGACCAAATATTAAGTACATTTGAATTTATTCTCATCAAATGGTGTTTTCAACTCCTGGTCTCCACAGTCTTTCTGCTTCATAGTTGTTAGCAAAGCAGAGTTTACCTAGTAGCAGTGATCATTCAGGAAGGGCCTGAATCAAGTTCTCATGCTCATGGGAGAAAGTCGAATCTGCAGAAGTCTCGGGAGCTGAAGGGAAGACTGGCCTCCCAGAGGTCTTCTCCTGGATACCCTCTCCCGAACGTTTGTCAGCTCCTTTGTGCCTTATTGATCCCGCAAAGCAAGTCCTTGGAAATTTCTATGAGACATCATCCAACAAGAGGGCCCTGCTGAGCTCCACCCCATACTCCCTTGCCTTCTTTCAGCAGGGCCCTTGAGGCATTGAGTGGGGGTGGTGACACAGTTCTCTTGTTTGCTGTCCATGTCTGGCCTGCTACAAGCTCTGCCCAAAGCGGCAAAACCTGTAGTAAGTAGCGGGAACCATGACAGAGCTGTCTCTAGAAAATAGTCCCTGGGTGTCTTTCACTAAGGAAGTCATTCAAGGCCTCATGGTTGCAGGTGATTACCGAACTGATGGAAAGGGGATCAGGCGAGGTGCCCATTACACAGAACATGCTACACCGTGTGCAGTGGCAGATGGGAAGGCCTAGCCCAACTGTCTTAACCAAGGGCAAATCACCTGCCTCCAGGAAGCAGCTCTTCCCTTCCAGCCCCCATTACCGTCTCTGGTAGCTCAAGTGGTGCCCGAGTGGTCATAGCCAATGAGCCATTCACTTCCTGTAGATGCCTAATATCTCTCCATATAAATTGCCAAAAGTCCAATGCCTCTGTAATGATTCTACTTAGTTTGGGCTGATGTTTGCAGAGCTCCCTCATGGAGACAAGTCTTAATCCATGTGTTCACCATTATTTTAATCAGGCATCACAATGATCTTAAAAGTGGTTCTATGTGTCAAGCCGATTTTAAGTCCATTAGCAAATATTTTAAAATTAATTTTAACCAAATTAGGGTCATGGAAAGAACAGTTACGTTTTTAAAAATTTTGCTGCCTGACAAAAATTGGCTTAGGGCCACATTTATGAAACAAAAGATAGAGAAGATGACAAAGATTATCACACTGGCAAATGTGTGCAACACATGGGAGGTGGAGCTAGGAGACTGCATTGACTTCTACCATTTTGGGGCATCAAACCACTTGAATGCTTGCTCATCTTTGATTTGTTGCTTTGAGATACTGTAAATCCATATTTCTAGACACTGAAATTGACCAAGAGGAAAACATAAATTCTTGTTGATTTAATTTGCTATTGAAAATTGTAGTCAATAATCATGAAAAGTAAATGGTTGCACAGTGCAATATTAGTTGTCTAAGAAAAGATTAAAATTCAAGTAATCTTCATTGATTAGTCTAAGACAGTAACTAAAATGAAAATCCATGACCCAATTACCATGTTAAGCAGTTAGCATAAGATTTTAGTTGTTCTGTTTTATTTGAAGTCTCAGTCTATTTGATGGTGCCCATTTAATGGGCAGATAAATCAGTTTGAAAGCACAGGAGTACTGCTGGGACTATAGATGTCTTGGGGCAATATGACAAAATGTTTCTCAAATGCAGTTTTGTGAAATACATCAGTACTGCAATCTAACAACTTATGGGCAGGGGCTCATTATGCCTTGGCATTGGGATGGAACAGTTTGAATGTACAGTTTCTCATGGCCACAAAAATATTAGTACATGACTTATTTCTAAGTAATATATAAATAAGCATAGTACTTCTTGAGAAAATATCCTTCCCCTAATTGTTTATTGTACTATTTATTGAGTGATTATGCAGTCAAGTCCTAGGGCAAAATAAGTAGGAACCATCCTAAAAAATGATGGGATTGAAAGCGGCATTGGATTTTCCATAAAAATCTAATTAAGAGTAATCTTGAAAGGTTGCAGATATCACACTGTAGCACACTCCATTAGACATTTGCATTCATCATAGAGTTCTGCTTCAAAGACGTGTGTTTATTCTTCGATACATATGCTTGCATTTATCCATGACTAAAGAGAGGGATCTCTCTAAAAAGACATCTATGTCTGCATGCATTTTTATATATACCCTTCCCCATAGTAAAGGACCATCCACTAAAATACTACTTTAGCTGGAAGTACCAGCATCATGGGAAAAATCAGAATAAAGGGAAACAAAACTTTATGACAGGCTACGCTTTTTGTTTACACAGAAGTAATTCATCCAGGAGAGCAAATAGAAGAAAAGAAGAAAAGCTGTTCCCTCCTCCACTTTCCCCACTGCCAGAGGATCCTCCACACCGCAGAAATGTCAGTGGCGGCAATGGTCCCTTCAGTCAAGACAAAAACATCCCTATGATTGGACAGATCACCTCTACCAAATCTAAGAGGAGTGAAGGCAAATTCTGTGCTACTTTCAAAGGGATATCCGTACATGTAAGCCTCTTAGGCGAAATATCATTATCATCAGGCAGAAACAATTGGCCTAGGTTGTCGAACTGCATGTGACCCCATGCGGATGTTTCCAGGGGGTGGGAGGAAGAAGCAGAGAGAAAACATAAGTGTGTGTGTGTGTGTGTGTGTGTGTGTGTGTGTGTGTGTGTGTACAAATACGCAAATTCGCCATTATTCCAAATCTCAATTATTCTAATTTAGGGTGAATTTTGCATTCTCACAGATTATCAGGTAGAGGCCCAGGGCCTTGAACATCCTTTGGCCCGATCCCTTCATATCTTGGGGGTGGAAGACACTTCCAAAATACTGACCAGAGCATCAGGCACCTGGTCAGCGCCAATCCTTTACTGAGTGAGAGAACAGCCGGATGAGTGGGATTGCCCAAGGTCACTGAACTGGGTCTGCTACTGCAGGTTATGTCTTTCCACCACCCAGCTTAGCAGGTGCGAGTTGTATTTTAAAATGGTGACTAAAAAGGATAGAGTTTAAGGGCAAATCTGTTGTTAAAAAAAAAAAATCACACCATTATGGTTCTAAGCCCAGCTAAAGGATTATCCAGTCCTTTGGATTTTCTGCACTGATGCTTGGTGAACATAGATAATTGAGAATCTGTATTACTTTTCACATGCACACACAATGTCTTTTCATCTACTTCAGATATAGGTGCCTGAACAGTGGAAACCATAAGCAGTAGTGTCCTAAGTGAACTTTCATGACAAATGTAACTGCCTTTCCATGAAAATGCATGTATATGCAGATGTAGCTTCCACATGCATCTAGTCTCCTTTGAGTATAGCATAAAAAGCAAACAAGTGGAAATGAATGAGTTTTCAAATGTCTGCTGCCAACTGGTAGACCCTGACCCAAAAGCACCCATTTAATACTCCATGAGAATCCAGGAGGCCTCTGAACTTTAAGGACCCCAGTTTAGAGCTCTCCATCATCTGAGATGACATGCAATCTCTAGGCAAATTTCATCACTGATATAAAGAAATTGCTCTATTATAAAATTGTCATTTTCCATGTAAAATTCGCGTGTGTGCCCACATAATATTTGCACTCACATTTAAAGAAGATGACTATAATGTTAGGAATTAAACCATCTATTCTAAACAGATGGATATACTATCCATCCTATTTTTCATAGTGAATGTAATTAATATTAAAAACTCCAACTGATGCGTTCTTTTATTACAAGCTTTGGGAACGCATGTACCATAGACCATACCCATGCAATTCTCTTTGTACAATGCCTAGTATATTGTCACCAATAATTAGGTGCTTAATATGGATGTTATTATGATAATGAGAATGCTTACAAGAATTTGCAGAGTCATTTCCACAAGAGTTAAAAGCTACTGTGGAAATAAGATGGCATTGCATCTAAAACTGGAATATCCTTCTTGAGGAAATCACCGGGGACCTCCATGCTAGGACTGAGACCCCGCTCCCTCTTCTTTGGCCACTCATTCTTTCTATTAATGGCTTGAAATCCAGGAGACTTTGCAGTATATCTTTGCACTAGCCTGGGAGTTAAGACACTTGACACATAGTGCTAACACTACAACCATTTGCTCTGCGACCTTGGGCAAATTACGAAACCTCTTGGAGTCCATAAAGTGAGTAGATTTGACTAGATGTTTTATAAGTCTTCTTCCAGCTCCAAGAGTATTTTCGATTGTGTACTCTCAGAGCCTTTGCTATTCTATGTATGCATGAAGTCCTATTTATTGACTCACTGGATGGCTGATGTAGACAGAGGACATGTTTATATAATTTTCATGATCATGGCTGAATGCAGTCATTTCCAGTCACATGTGTCAGGACTGACATCAATGCCATGTGTGTAGTAGACATGGTGTTTCAGGATTCTTGACACATTTCATGGCCACAGAGACAAGTGTCACTGTCTTGGGCTGACTCCACTGTCTGGTCTGCCATCTGGCTTTGGCAGTAGAAACATGGAGCAGACTTAGGAGTTTCAGAAGGCTCTGGTTATTTTATGTGTTTGGGTTGAATAAAATCCATGGTGATCTTTAAACTATTCTCTCCATATCCGTCACAACAAGTTTTACATGTGTGGCCTCTCAGTACATTTATTTTAGTGAGTTCTCAGTCATCAGAATTTTTGATAATCAGAAGGTCCAGGATCAAGTGGAAAAGATAAGACTTTCATGGATATAAGAAATGCTCACATTTGGCTTTTCTCTCTTAAAGGACCTTTTTTTACTAAGGCATGCATGCATGCACGCATTCAGCAAATACTGAGTGCCCTGGGCTGTGGGGCGAGGGTGGGGATTGGGAAGGGACAGTGGTGTCACCAATCAGAGATGGCTCCAGTGCTCAAAGAGCTCTCAAGCTGAGGTAAGCAATGAGACACCTGCTCCAAGAACTAGAATATAAAATAGCTGGTGAGTGGTGTCCTAGAGAAGGGATGGAGACAGACCCTTCAGATCTTAAAGGGACTCAGGAGGATTAAAGCTCTTCTGGCTGTAGACATTGGGCTGTTTTTCTGAAGAAGGCACTTGAGCTGGGCCTGAGCAGATGCAGATGGCTTAGACGTGAATGGGAGCTGGGTAAACAAAATGTGGTCTCTCCATACACTGGAATATTATTCCGCCTTAAAAAGGAAGGAAATTCTGTCACATGGTACAATCTGGATGAACCTTGAGGACGTTATGCTAAGTGAAGCCACATTAACCTAAGCCAGCCACAAAGACAATTACTGTTTGTTCCGCTTATATGTGATACCTAGAGCAGTAAAATTCACAAAGGCAAAGTCGAAAGGTTTGCCCCAGCGTTAGGGAAAGAAGGAATGGAGAATTGTTATTTCATGGGGACAGAGATTCAGTTTTGAAAGAATAAAGTGTTCTGGAGATTGGGTGTCCAATAACACGAATGCACTTAACATGGCTGAACTGAATCCCTAAAAATGGTCAATATGGTAAATTTGATGTTACACGTATTCTACCAACAGTTTAAAATTTAACAGAGTAAATTATCACAAGGTGGGGAAGAAAAGCAAGGAAGAGAAGGCTTTCTCAACCCTAAGACTCCACAGGAACCAGAGCAGGAAAGTGAGGAAGGTGGGATGTGTGCAGCCCGGTGGCAGGTCCCTGGGAGGGAGTGGTGCGAGCAGCTGGGTCCGGGAGGGCCTACCGTGGCAGTGAGGGGGCTCAGCCATGGAGTTGCATTTGCATGCAAGGCAGTGAAATGCTTGGAGCTTTGTTTAGGAAGCTCAGGCTGGCAGGCAGCAGATTGTAGGTGGGTTGGGAAAGTTAGCTCAGAGGTCAGCGTCTGGCCAGGAGGCTTTTTGATAGTGTCCTTCAGAAGCCATGTGGGCACCCTGAGGACAGATTTGAGAGATGTCTGAGAATACAATGAAAAGGACTTTGTAATTGATTGAATAAGGGTAATGGAGAGGAAGAAATGGAAGATGAGATAGAGCAGTGGTTTTCAAAGAGTTTTAGGAGTATTATCATTTTCTGAAATGATATAACTTACTGAACTTCAAAATATAAAGCTGATTAAAACAGAGCAGCTCAGATGGAAGGCAGGACAGGGAATACACCAGTTCCAATGCTCCTGGCGCAGGGGTGACCATAATGTCCTTACTGACATGGAGAAACCCAGCTTTGGTGACAGGGAAGGGCATCCTGCCATTAATATTCAGAAAGAGGGAACTGGTTTGGTCATCAGTTTGGTTGCAGAGCGATTTCAGGGGCTAATGGACCTGTCTTGGTGGAACTATCCAGAGGTAGTCACTGCAGGTCTGGAGCTTTAGAGATTGAGGTGGCTATTTGGGGGCATTATCTGCTTATTGTCGAATCTGTGCCAGTGCACAAAGGATTGGCACGTCCTGTCAGGGTCAGGAAAGAAGAAAGCTGAGGAATATATTTTGGGCTATACCAACCTTAGGGATTAACAAGTCAGAAGAGCAGGAGGAATAGGCACCATGGTAGGCAAGGTCAGACGTCGGATACTCCGGATCGTCCCACCATTGCCAGGTGGGGAGGGCAGAGTCTGCCATGTGCGCACAGCAGGTGGTCTCATGACACATGCTGTCACGTAATTCCAGGTCTTATCACCTACTTTCTTCATCTGGATCCCAATGTTTCTACGACAATGATAGTTCAGAGTGAAACTCAGAAGTCTCTTACCATCTGATTTTTGACCTGGTTGAAATGAGCTTTCACCATCCCAAGACTTCAAAATGGGGAGGCACGCATGTGGCATTTGCTTAGCTGGAAACCAGTTGAGGCCTCACTGAAAAAC
Source organism: Phataginus tricuspis (assembly GCA_029783875.1). Classification (NCBI taxonomy): domain Eukaryota; kingdom Metazoa; phylum Chordata; class Mammalia; order Pholidota; family Manidae; genus Phataginus; species Phataginus tricuspis. The sequence goes on along the minus strand of JAQQAC010016209.1, from coordinate 126,663,084 downwards.
AGGGCGGCTTCAACCTCAGTCCCAGGGTGCCGACCGTGGCAGTACAGCGAGGGGTCTGATATTGGCAGAGTGACCCGAGGCCTTTACTCACCCTCGAGAAACTTCCCAGGCCGGTTCCCTTATCCAAAATATACACACATCAGGGCCATAGCTCGTTCTCACTCTCTCACCCTCTCTTCTCTCTCCTTCCTCCCCCACCACTCACTCCCCTACCAGGCTTAGACCTTTGCCAGCGGCTGTGCTTACGGGGTGAATGACAGGGTTATGTAATCACAGTGCCTGACTAGCTTGGTGTTTGGTGTCATCACAGAGCAAAAGCTGATGATTCATGGGAGTCGTAAAATATACCAGAGTCACTTATTTATCCTCCAGCTGTGCACATTGTTTTCTCTTCTCTTGCCTGGTTTCCTGGTGTGCTTGACATGCAAAGCATGTATGAAAAGATGTTCTAAAAAGCTGGACCTAATGGAAGTTATTTGTCCTCCTTTTTCCCAGGAGGGAGACACTCCCAAAAAGGCAGTCTCTGCCACCGTCACTATCAGTAACACTGGTATTGCCACTGCCACTGTCACCGCTACTGCCATTGTTACCGCCACTGTCACAGCCACTGCCACTGCCACAGCCACTACCACAACCACTACCACTACCATTTCCACCATCACCTCCACCATCACTACTGGCCTCATGGACAGCAGTCACCTGGAGATGACGTCCTGGGCAGCCCTGCCCCTTCTGTCCAGCAGCACCACCAATGTCCGGAGACCCAAGCTCACTTTTGATGACTCGTATGTTGTCCCCAGATTATCCTGGACGCGGTTCGGGAGTGGTGAATGGGGGCGGGGGGGAGGCGCATGGCTATTCCAGCACCACGCATGAGGCTCCCAAAATCTGACCTCCTATAGCCTTAGAAGTGTGTCCCTCTTCCCCCAGAGGCCTCTATCCCCAGCAAGAAATGTCTTTGGCCCATTGGAAGCATGGAGCTCCATGCCTGTTTCCATAGGGAGGTGCTTCACTCTGCGTTGCTATGTCTTCCTTTCTTACCCGTGTCCTGAGAGAGAAGTGTGTGCCCACAGATAGGTCTACAGCTATGTTTGGACAATGGAGTGGTTGGGCTTGAGGATATGGTTATTTATACTAATGGGCCATTGTGCACCTCAGATTTTATTTCTACGCTTATTTCGAGGTTGGTCACTATAGGAATGACTGCATTCATCTGCCCTTTTCAAGGCATTGTATAGGAAAGGATTTGTAGCCAAAAAACGTTTGACTATTCAGCCTTTTAATGAAGAGATGAAACCATGGTTTCTGAAAGAGCTCGTTTTATTTGTTTAGGGTTCACAATGCTGATTATTACATGCAAGAGGCTAAGAAGCTGAAGCACAGAGCTGATGCACTGGTAGGTTTCCTGCCTCTCCTGCCTTTTCATATATTATGCTTTGAAGGAAAACACAGGTACTTTACAAACAAGTCAAACTTCCTCGCTGCTGCTCGGACACAGGGAGATTGGGGCCGGTTAATCTGTCAGCACCGCAAGCCCCAAAGCTCTGTGGGCGCCAAGGTGCCTTGCTGCTGCTGTGTTCCCACTTCCCCTCCCCAGCATCAGAAGCTAAAGGGCATAGATGCTTGCTGTCGCCTTTCAAGTGAATTTGAACTGACTTTTGTAAAGGCCCTGGAGACTGTGGGAGCTCCCACTGATTCCAATTAACCAGAACTGGTTTGGCTGGCAGGGAGAGGGTTGCTGAGAGCTGGTTAAATAACCCCCAAAATTGGCTTTGGAAAACTTGGGGCCATAGACATCACTCACCTCCTTGCTGCATTTGAAACATGTTTCCAGAGTGAGGCCCACAGCTGGGCAAGGACCCTGTGCAGAGAACAGTATGCCACCTGGACTTCCCAGGACATCGGCCCTGCCACCCCCAAGGGTTCTGGCCGCCTAGGCCAGCCATGAGCTCAGTACATTGAGTTTGACTCAGCTGGTCCCCCTAACAGGGAGTCTCAGCCACATGTCCCAGTCACGCGGGGGGCTTGCAGGTGGAATCAGAACTTCTGAGACTAGGAGCCAGAGCCTGGCTGTTAAAGCTGCCCAGGTGATTCCCAAGTGCAGCCACGTTTGAGAACCACTGCCTTAGAGAAGGTCGTAAACTCAGGCCCCTCACCTTTGACTACACGCCAACACAACTCAAGGCATCAGTTCAACACCACCGTGTTTAAAGCAAAAAAGTATCCCCACCAATGCATCATGTCCCACATGGACCTACCTGCACTATGACTTGTGTATGACCAGCATCAACTGCCCAGGGCCCTTGCATGTGCTACTTCCCTACTTTCTGTCATTTCGCCACTGTGGCTCCGAATTGCTCAGCTACTGTCTGCAGCTAACCTTTCTGAACTGTCCCTTGGAAGCTATTGTCCCCTGCTCTTACAGACAAAAATGACAAGGCAGGCTGCTGCCAGCGCCACTAGAGATGCTGGGAACACTGTGTCCATTGTCCAGGCAGCAGAGATTTGAAAGGCGTTGGGTGGCAGTGCTGCACAAGGGCTCGCGTGCACCCTCTCAAAATCACGGCACGGGAGCACAGAGATGTTTCCCTGACAAGCTGGTTCATGAGCTGATGAAGCCTGGGACACACATGTGAGACCATGTAGGTGAAATGTTAGAAGAAATTAAAAAACTCAGAGCCACAGGGATATATGCACATGATTAAAAATCAATACTCTCTACCTTCCAGGGCATGTTTATGTGTCCCCCAAAATCACTTTTGGTCTAATCCATTGAGAGAATGCATTTTCACTCAGGGAGAATTCTGTCCCCACCAGGGCAAAAATTGGCTTGGGGAAATGAGCTGGAAAAGTCGTAGAAATTGCAGTGGTGTATGGCCCTCCAAAGGGCCTCAGCACGTAAAGAAATAATCAGCATATCTTTGTTATTCCAATTTCAACTGGAGCATGTGAAAAAATATGTTAAAGAGCTCCCTCCGTTGTGGGGGGGGGCGGAAATGGTTGAGAAACACTGATTTAGAGGAAGCTATCTTTGCTAGGATTATGTCTATACCAGAACGGGAAGCCCCCTTAAACTTGAAGCCCCCCATTTTGTGTAAGGGGCAACGGAGGCCTCGTGATTTTTCTCTCTGGACAAAAAGAGGTTTGGGCTAGGAGATCTTCAAGGATCCTTCCGGCTGTGGGCTTGTGAATGTAAAGTCACATTCAAAAATGAGGGTGTGAAAATTAATTTCCATATGGGAGAGCCAGCCAGAGCCAAGGACCTAAGGAAAGGATCTTGTAAGGCAAGAGGAGGAGATATTTTGCATATTCACATAGGTTTGCATAAAATCACTTTGAGTGTGGTTGAAACCAGTATTTTTCCACAGCAGCTTACAGAGATGAAAGCAGAGAACTCCTACAGTAGATAAGAGCTGAAGAACATTTACTGTAAAGAGAGTCATTTACAATAAGAGATTCGGCAGGACCCATAACTCATCGTTTTAGAGATGTACTTAATCCTGCCGTTTTGAGAATTGAAAGCTTCACAGTTGCATAGAAAATATTTTGATAAAAGGTATACAAGAAAATTAAAATAGCTCAATCTGCATTATATTGGTCCTTTACCATAAAAGTCCGTATTAGTGGAATTCCTACATTCAGCTCTCAAAAATTGAAAACGTTAAATACTGTTATAAAATACGCACTATAAAAGTGTCATATATAATATTCATTACACATAAAAAAGAAATCAGTATGTCCAAGTCAATTTAATCATGACCATTATCAGGGCTAAAACCTTTTGCCATAAAATTTTACTAAACTAAAATATTTAGTAGTGCTGTATTTTTTGGCTTTTTGACACACAGTTTCAGACCATCATTTACAATGAAAGTGTTGTGATTACTGTCAACAGTCACGCTCCCGCTTCACATTTTTCACGACAATAGCATCAATTTGTTACTCTTCTCCTGGGGGTGGAGTCAGTGCGTTCACAAAGACAGCATGTGTCAGTTGTCTGTGAGGCTTATAAAAAGCAGGGTTTCATTGCAAGCTCTGTCTATGCCGCACTGCAGTGGCCAGTCTGGTAAATTAAGTGAATAGAAACTAGTCAAGGCAGTGGTTTGCATTGTGGTCCACCACATCTTGGGGTATTACCACCGCACAGGGTTCCTAGGCTGCACTCTTCTCGTCTCAAGCAGCCTCAGTGTCATGACAATGGAACCTTAAATGAGATACGTATTTGTCAACACAAATGTGTCCATTGTTCCCCCTCTATATCAGTTTCTCAACCTTGGTGCTATGGACATCTTGCGCTGGGTAATTTACTATTATGGGGGCCATCCTGTGCATTATGTGATGCTCAGCAGAGTCTCTGGTCTCCGCCCACTAAGTAGATGCCCCTGTCCCTAGCGATGACCACCACACTGTGTGCAGACATTGCTAAATGTTCCCCAGGGGCAGGGTGCAAAATTGCCCCAGGTTGAGAACCACTCCTTTATATGAGGGAGAGAAAAGAGAATCTCATGTTGATGAGTCATCTTCCTGTTGCAGTTTGAGAAATTTGGCAAAGCCGTGAATTATGCAGACGCAGCCCTGTCCTTCACCGAATGTGGCACCGCGATGGAGCGCGACCCTCTGGAAGCGAAGTCCCCGTATACCATGTACTCCGAGACGGTGGAGCTCCTCAGGTTAATGGCCCTTCGGCAGCCATCTTTCTAAGCTCATTTCAAAATTTGAAGCTGCAATGTTTTTAAAAACTCTCCTTTCCACAAAGTAGTCATTTGTCCTACGCATCTTCTCAGAAGTCAGCATAATTAGTTCTTGCCATTTTATTAATGTCATGGAAAATTTATAATTGATGGACACTGCTTTTATAAATTATCCCTCTCAGAGGTTATAATGTAAGTGTTATAATTTGCAATATTCATAAAATTGAAATGGAAACGCAGTGGGTGGAAGGAAAGTATAATGATTTCACCATTTGGCATTGACACTTGTCTTGGCAAGGTGCAGTTTGATAACTCAAAAACAGGCGGTGCTGTGGGAAGTCCTGTTATAAACCATGTTTTCTATGAATTCCTGCCACAGTTATTAAAAAGGGAGAGGGCACTGTTCCAACGCAAAGTCGGCATCTACGGCTGCAGGTGTGGAGGCCACTTTGCACACATCTGGAATGGGAGGGAAGCAGCCAAGGCGGTAGCAGGGCCTAGAGTAGAAACGAGAAGATGACAGTGGGCCTGCACAGATTATTTTAAATGCAATGTTTTCTTGGCCTGTTGGTCTTGCTGGAGTAGAACTTGTGTGGGTCATCAAAATTTCCTGGAAGAAGGGGGAAGAGAAGAAATAAGAGCCACTGTAGTGTTTTCCACTAACCTGCAGATATTTATAAAATAATTTAATCCACCTCTGAATAGTGGATAAGCACCATCATTCACCAGATGGACTAAGTAATTGCTTTTGATTGAGTGAGCAGTTCTTGACCTGATAGTTCCTTATACCCAAGTCACCTCTGGCTGGATTAATCGATAATGCCAGGCCTTGTGTTTACTACGTTGCCTGTATCTGCATAAACTGTCACAAATCTGAGGACACTTGTATTTAATCCTCCAGACAAACATGGGCCACATTTAGCATGCATATTTTCCCGGGAAAGCATTCCAAAAGATCAAAATAATGGGAACTATCATAAGGAAAACAAAACTATGCGCACATAGAATCAGAAGATTTAGTTAAAGCCTCAAAAGTAGGAAGGTTATGAGAAAACTCCAGCCTTGCCTTGCCAGGCCAGGCAACCATCTTTGGCTTTCCGCTCTTCTGAGAAATCTGGAAATGAGCTTTCCAAGTTCTTTTATGCACTGTGAGGGCCACCAGTGCCGTTCTGTAGCTTGTGAGGGTCTACTCAAGGCGGCCTGTGGTCTTCAAAGATGCGCAAGATGAAAATTCTGGCAAAGATTATAAGGATTAAAAATTGAGGGGAACCATTAATGAGCAGACATGGAGAAAATTCATCTAATGGTGTGAATTTTTTAAAGGCACTTTTTAAATTAGCAAGAAACTGTAAAAATCTAATACCTAGTGCTAGCACACATAAAAATAATGGTGAGCTAGGCCTCTTCTATGCTGGTGATGGCAGTGGGAGTTGATCATTGCAAACTGAGGGCAATTTGGCGCCGTGTAGGAAAACCTACACAAATGGGCACTCATATCTTTTGAGCCAGTAGTTCAACTTCCGGAAATTGGAATTTCCTCTGCTGAAGGAAATAATTGTAAGGCCAGAACAAGTTATCTGTATGGTGTTGAGTTTGACATATATTATAGCACACAATTAGAAGCAAACCAAATAATAATAGAAGAGTAATTAGTTATATTATAGTACACTCAACAGGACCCTTTGCAGCCATTGAATTACAGCAATTACAGAGACCAGATAACTGCTTGAAAGTGTTTAAAATATGATGTTAAAGTAAAAGCAAGCTGCACAATTAGATACCCAATATATTTCTGACCATGGAAGGCATGTTTCTGCATTTAGACCAACCTGGAAGGAAAATGAGATCATAGCTGAAATGGGAGGAAATTATGGGTGTTTTCCCACTCTCTGTATTTTTATTTCGTATTAATTTTATTTTAGGAAAACCCATGCTCTCTTTAAAATATAAAAGCAAAACATCAAATTTTATGGGTGTTTTCCCACTCTCTGTATTTTTATTTTGTATTAATTTTATTTTAGGAAAACCCATGCTCTGTTTAAAATATAAAAGCAAAACATCAAATTTCATTTCTGGTAAAAATGCAATGTGAATCATTGAGTAATATCTATTTCCATCAGAAAACACTTTTTTCTCAATTATTTTTAAAATTTTTCTTTTTGTCCCAGCATGGTATTTTTTTTTCATGATATGACAGTTTATTCTCCATAGGAGTGTATTTCAGTGGAACCTGGCAAAGTCATTGGTGAATTTAGGGACATTCACTTTAAAGTCGTTAGTCTTAAACTTTGAGTTAATTGTAGATTCACGTGCAGGTGTAAGAGATGGTACAGAAAGTTCTGTGTACCTTCCCCTGGCTCCCCCCAGTGGGGCTGTCTTCTGTAACTGTAATACAGTATCATCATCTGGACGTGGGCATTAACGTAATCCATGAACTGTATTCAGATTCCACTGGCTTTACATATGCTCCTTTGTGTGTCCTCTCTTTATATATGTATATTTTTTATATTTTCTGTAAAGCACGTGTGTATGTCGTTTTTTTTTTTTTTTGAGAGGAATCTCAGTAGGGAATAAAATGGGCTAAAGCACCTAGATATTCTAGTCCATTTAAGCAACTGAAGCTCCACTATCAAGTCATTTCAAAAGTGGTTGCAGTAGAGGGTGAGCGTAACAGGAAACATAGTTTTTAGTCGTATACTATTATGTTGAAGAGATTTTTATTACCCTCTCCCCTACAGTATGCTGGCTGTGGAGAGAACCCCATTTTCTTCATTCACGTAATCACAGTTGCTCTGAGCCTTGGGAGTCTGCAGTAGAAATGTATTTGTCAAAAAAAGGGGGCATCACGATGATTTGACATTTCAGTCATCCAACTGTCAAGGACAGTTAGATTTATTAGGTAATAAAAATCCTTTTGCTAAATTGCAACAATAGGAGGCACCCATGTCAAGCGCACAGGCCCTTCTGCTGGAAAATGTTCACTCAGAGCTACAGGAGTCCATGGGGGAGCAGGGCGATGTCACATGCCAAGGGGGTGCAGAGTGCGGGGAGTAAGCCCAGGGTTGCTGGTGTTCTAGGGAAGCCAGTACAGTGTCCCTGCAGGCTGTCCATTGTCTTCTCATAAATGAGGACTAGTCCAGGCTGCCTGCACCCCTTCAGCTTCCTTCTGCAACACTGACCTCCCATAACTGATTCCACCACGGGTACCTGTGAAATTGCATTAAAGCTCAGACAATGATTTTATGCAATGAATTGATTTTCGAGAGTCTAAATGAAATGTGCTCAGCTATCAGAAAAAAATGGGAACTACTCAACTGGGATCACCCCAGTGTGGAACAGAAACAGTGAAAGAGAGTGGGAAGACAAGCTATACAAGCGCCAGACGTTAAAGGTGCTTAGACCTTCAAATGCTGTGAGATCGACCTTCCTTTTAAAAAATAAAACCACTTTCTATAGGAATACATCCAAAACATGAGCCATTAGAAGAGACTTTTTAAACCACGTGGTTGTGGTCTCCCTGTGCTTGTGTTGGACAGAGGCGTGAATTATTTACCTCATCTGTCATTACCCAGCTGAGACTGACATTTGTGTCCACCTCTCATTGCAAAACAATAATGTCATTGAACTAGAGTGTCCCTAGATACAGTATTTTACAAGCATCACACACACACCCGAAGCTAACAGTAAATCCATAGCAGTGTCCCAGAATGTGCACTCTGGATTTAGCTGACTTCTCCATAGGCAGCTTCAGTGTGTCACTCTTCAGATCCTCATGCTGTACATGTTTTCAGGAAGGCATGCCCTCGCCAGTCCTCCCACCCAGAGCAAATGTGGGGTGATGAGAATGCCAGTGACTTCGGGACTTTCCGAGGGGAAACACAGATTCCACTTAGTTTGTCCTTTCTCTTCAAAGGTATGCAATGAGGCTGAAGAACTTTGCAAGCCCCTTGGCTTCAGATGGGGACAAAAAGCTGGCAGTATTATGGTAAGGCTCATGGAGACCACGGGGAAATAGCTGAAATGGCACAGAAGGATTTGAAAACTCCAGATCAACTTAAGCTGCTTACCCTAGATCATTATTCTTGTTTTCCATTAAACTATTAAAGGATAACTAATGGATTTCTTCAGTTGCTGACTAAACATTTACTCTTCTAATTTATACCCTTATCAAGATGGGATTTTCATGCTCACTCCTTCTCTTTTACAATTTTTTTCTCTTTTTACTTATGTGTCTCACCAACCGTAGGAGAGTAACTGCAAAATATGAATCAGCATTTCTTCTTAGAGTTTATAGGTTTCATGAATCGTGGGCATTAACATAATCCTTTCCTCATCCCCGCAGCTACCGATGTCTATCACTTCTCTACTTGCGGATGTTTAAACTGAAGAAGGACCATGCCATGAAGTACTCCAGATCACTGATGGAATATTTTAAGGTAATCCATATTTTGTATAATTTATAGATACTGAGTGAATAAAATCACTAATGAGACATGGCAGGCATGTTATTAAATGTCAAGGTTATTGCTGCCAAAGGCTCAACCTCCCTCATCCAAGCCGGCTGTGGGCCTCCCACCTCTCCTTTGGGGCTCCTCGGAGAGCTGAGGTTGCATCTGACCTCAGGGAGAGAAGGTACAAGGGTGAAATCCCCTGCTCCCTTTCTGCTCTGACCAAACAGCCTCTGGCAGCTTTCCCGTTGCGCAGGCTGGTGATGCCTTCTGCCCCTCTCTGCACCCTGGACCCACCAGGGGACACACCTTGAGGCTGTAGCCATGGCCAGTCTTCTGTTAAATGAGAAGGTAGCCCAGAAGTTTCTCAGCAGCAAGAAAAGTTACTGTGGCCATCCTGGGCTCTGCGGCAACATCCACACTTTAAGACAATGGATTGTTTTGTCACCAAAATAAACACACACACAAACTAAGTAAATAAATAAATCCAACCATCCATCCATCATCTAGGGAGCTGGGGTTTTTAATTTGCAAGCAAAAAGAGATATTTCAATGGCAAAATGCAATGCCATATTTTGGGAATGAGCCCAGATCCAGGCTGCAAGCAGCAGCCCGGTGCACGTTAGGCCTGGCCACTGTGCCAGGTGTCATTGGCTTGAGGGTTTGGGGAGCTTCTGCTGCTTCTGCCCACAACACTGGTCATGAGTTAGAGCTGAGGAGGCCTAAGGCTCCTGACAGGCACATCTCAAAAAGAAAAGACAATTTAATTTATGTATTTAGTTACTTGCCACGTGCATGAGACTGCTCAGCTAATTTGCACCAAAGCAGTTGTTTGCAGTGAATCCAATCATGGCCTTATGTCTAGCATCCGGACCCAGGGAGTAGCAGTGCACAGCTATATGAGGACGCTGACTCAGTTGGTAAAAAGAGCAAGTTGGCCCCCAGTGTAGAACAGTAACAATGAAAGACAGTGGAAAGGTACTCTGTGGTGTGGCTGTAGTACTCATGTAGGTGAGCAGGGTCGGATGGAACAGCTGCCCTTGTCTTTGTGTGCCTTTGGTCTCAACCTGTGCTCTACAAAGGTGGTTCTGGAACTTGAGTGGGCATCCCAAACCCCTGGAGAGCTTGTGAAACCAGGGTGTAGGTCCCACCTTCCATAGCATCTGATACTGCATGTCTGGGTCAGGACCTGATAATCAGCATTTCAAACAAGTTTCTGGGCAACACAGCTGCTCTTGTGACACACTTTGAAACCCACTGCTCCCATGGCTGTCCTCTTCAGCCTGTCTCATGTAGCCTCCATGACATTGCAAAATACCAAACATAGCTTAAAGAACTCACTCCTCCGGCAGTGCATTGAGTTTCGAGATAAAAAGTTGGAGTCTGTAGAACACACCTTAGGTGCGGGTCTCTGTGCTCCAGATAAGTGTTGCATTTTCACTGGGCTCCTGTGGTCAGAGTTCCACCTATTCGCTGCTTCTCTGACTCTCCTCACAGCCCCCTGCCCCCCACCTCCATTTGCAAAGGGGGCTGCCTTCAACCCGGGAGGCAGGGGAGGAGCATGACCTGGCCACAATGCTGGAGAGGCAGGCTGGAGGCAGGCTCAGTGCCACAGTGGGCTGGGCCCCTGCTGCTCGGGCTCCAACCTGGTGACGCCATTCTAACAAGCTAGACCACTGTCCTGTGGTGGTCAGAGTGTCAGATTTTTCTGTGCTCTAGTGGCATATGGCCACAAAAATACAGGGAGCCCGTTCTTGAAAGCAGTTCAGTTCCATCAGAGGGAAGAAAAATCTTTAGCATTCCACTGCGGTGCAGCCCTGGGCTGGTTGCATAGCCAAGCAGGGAGTCAACCTGGAGGATTTGCATGTAAAGACAGCAAATCAAAGTGATTCACAGACACATACACACAAACCCAGAAACTGCTGCCTGGGCCTGCTACATTCCTGAGAAATCAGAAATTACAGCCCACCTTACTTCCCAGGCAAGAAGGTTACAACTGGAGCTAAAGGTGAAAAGCCGCCTGTATTCTGAAGAGCTTGTTCTACAGAATAAATTTCAGATGAGGATAATTAAACCACTTCTTGGAGAACCGAGTCTGATTTCACTGGGCCTTTTAGTATATAAGATCTTTCATCAAGTGACTTTCATGGTCCTGATTGGAGCCCACTAATTATCCTAACCAGCTATTTTCATCGAGTGTGCGTCGTGGTGTGCAGACGGGTACATCCATCCCAGCTCCGCTAAAGAAACAGGAGGCCTCCCGAAATGCTGCAATCAATATTAATGCCTCTAAATCGTACTTCCATCTGTTTCTGAATTAATAAAACACCAAATAGATGTCCTTATTTCCCTTTTTCTCTTTCTTTTAGCAAAATGCTTCAAAAGTCACCCAGATACCATCTCCGTGGGTAGGCAATAGCAAGTAAGTACCCTCCAACAATGGCTTTCTCAGAAAATCAGTGAGTTAATAGAAGACCCCAAATATTTTGAATGGACAACTCAGGAGCAAAGGTCAGTTCTGAGACTACGGTAATTTGGGGCACACAAAATTCTAGTCAGGTTTCAGCTAATGGCAAGACAGAAAATCTTCACATGATGTGATACCAAATTTCTTTACCTATTTGATCTTTAAGCCTAATTATGGCCCTAAAAAATATCTGCTAATGAGATGGCAAGCTCTGGGCCATTCCAGGGAGGCAGGGTAAAGTGAACTCCACTGCAGCGATTTTTCAATGATTCACTCATAATGAAAGACCAATGAAATATTCATGGATATATGGTAAGTGCTGTTTAATAAAACCCACGGCATAATATTGCTGAAAATGTGAAGGCACTTAGTCAGCCAATTATCTGAGCCTCTGTGATGATTTTTATATTAATACTAAAATACCCTGACCTAAAATATGAAAGCATGTACTACAACCTGATCGAAGGCTGAATGAACCTACCCCTCCCATGACCATATTTGGAGCACAATGCACGCAGGGTAGCTGTCTTCCTGTGATAAGGTGGCAGTCAGGAAACCTGTCCACCTGGTCCCAGGATGAACGAAGCGGCTCCCTCCTCTCTCTGGGTTTGTTTCTGTCTCTCTAAAATGAAAGGTCTGAGCCTGATGACATCTGGGGCCCATGCAAAGAGGTTTGAATCCTAGTTCTGGCTCTTCTTGGGCATCAGTTTCTCCTCTGATTCCAGCACCTCCCTCACTATGCAAGCCCCTTTCCCACCAGTAGTAGGAAGGAAAACTACATGAGTCTGGACAGAGACTTTTGCAAAGAGCTGCTTTTTCCATTTCTCATCATTTCAAAATTCTTGCGTCTCTGATCAAAACACTTCCTTCAAGAGTAAAGTTGTCTCTTCCACTACTTAATAAAATATCTACAAAGCACACTCCCAAAGCGTGGGACGGTGAACTCTGCCAGCGATCATAAAAACAACCAGAACGAGCGAACAGATCCCCTAAAAATGACACATTAACTCAATTACTTGTACTGAAAGGAAGTACTGTTTAAATTGTTGAATTAGGTCTTACTTTTATATTGATGAACAAAAGCAAAAGAGCACTTCTCTCTGGAAGTTCAGAAAATAAAAATAACCATTGAAAGGCCCAGACACACCTGTTTTCTCTGAGCACAGAGTACAGCAAGGGCAAGTTCCGGTAAGCAGCTGTTTGAGGGTCACTGGGAATTTTATTTTTTTTAATTCTGAAACGAAAGAATTCCAACACATTGTAAGCTTGTGAAGTCACATTAAAAGCCTCCTGAAATGATTTTTTAAGCAGCTTCTGTCTGCAGAAAGCACACTCCCTTTGGTAGGCCCTAGAAGCTTTTGAATGAGTGGCCCAGGGGTTACATGCCGTTTGTTCAGCACATGCTGCTTCAGGTACCTTTCCATATGAAGGCCTGGGAACCCAGAACTGCATTCAATGAGTTCTCTGCATACCAGAAGCACACGGTGCAGGGTAGAGAAGTGACAGGTATGAACAAAGTTCTGTGGGAGCCCAACAGAATGCAAACTTGAGTCTCCCTGGGTGCTCAGGGAGGGCTCCTTGTCAGCAGCAAGACTGCAGCCTCGCTTCCCCAGAGAATGAGGGTGGGTGACTCGCTCCACACAGTGCCTCTAAGAGCACCTTCCAGAAGCAGTTCCCCTGACTCTAAGGACTGGGGGAAGAAAGTGCATGTAAGCAGGTGGAGGGAAAAGAATAAAACTCTGCTTCATCTAGAGTAGGGGTTAGCAAACTTTTTCTATAAAGGGACAGATAGCCAAGAGGCAGATAGCCAAGGGCCAGCCAAGAGGCAAAACTGAGGCTGTTCTACAGACAGAATATAAGAGAAAAACAAATGTCTATAAAATTTCACTGATGAAATTCAAAATATAGTAACAATTAAGTACAGTTTTTATAATAGAAATCTAAGGAGAAGAATGGGATTTCTTCAAATAACATTTTGCTTAATTGAAGTCCAAACTCAGTGTTCCCCCTCATCAAATCGATTGCAAATGTCCATCCTTTTCAACCATTTGTAGCTCACAGGCCACAGAGAAACAGGTGGGGGGGCCAGACTTTCTGAGCCCTGCTCAACAGTGGTGGAAACCACACTGTAGAGAGGTTAACAGGACTGTCACACAGAGAACAAAGGGAAAGAGGGCTGGGAAGGCCATGGAGTTGGGAGAGAAGGAGGCCATTCCAATTGCCAGGACTCTGTGGATGCTGCACTTCCAGGCCAGGAAGAGAAGGGGTATCTGACCTGTTTGAGACATTGGCCACTGGAAGGGTTGTGAGGGGTCTGCTGGTCACTGGAGGGAACATCACATGACTCAAAACCTCTCCCCAAGTTTAGACAGGGCTGTGCCTGCATGGACACAGGTGAGACCTATGAGCCTGTGCAAGGCAGTGGGAACAAGTCACTGTGTGCACAAGGGGTAAGGATGGAGATGGACACCCATGTCATGTGAAATCTCTCAGATGCTAGAGGGTCCAACTTTGAGATCACATGGCAGAATGGAAGGAAAATGGACTTTGTGGGAAAACAGACATGCTTTCAAATCCTGGTTCTTCGACTAATTTGCTGTGTGGCCCTCAGAAAAGAGCTAAATTTTCTGAGCCCTTCTGTCATCTTTCACTCTCCATGGATTTATTGAGCACCTACTATGGATCAGAGTCGGCCAGGCATTTTACAAACATATCCCCTGTCCCTGTACTATACATTGTTCTTGTCTGACCCCCTCTAGATCTAGCGGATATGAAATAATAATAGAGGGATGGCTGAAAGGCAGTTCACTCATGTATTTAACTGGTATTCATTAGGTACATGATGCACGCACCAGGCATTGTTCTAAATGTTTGGGGCATAGCGCTCCCATGACATAGACAAAATCCCTGCCCTCCTCCAGGTCACGTTGTATTGGAGGAGAATGACACTGGAAAACATGGTCTATGATCAATGTCACAGAGCAAATAGAAACAAGGATGGGGACAGAAAGCAGTGCTGGGAGGTGGGGAGAAGTGTATCACACTGGAATAAGGACATTAGGGAAGGACGGTGGGAGAGCAGGCCCATTAGACAGCAGACAGCGGTGGCGTGAGTTCCAAGCAGAGGGACATGAGCCACCTCCTCAGTTGGGGTGTGCCTAGGGCTGGCAAGGGGACAAGTGGCTGCGGGGTGCACTGGACTGGGGTACTAGGGGCCCAAAAGGGGGACGTGTGTGCGCGTGTATGCACCCCATTTGCATGTGCCATGGACGCATGAAGCAAAGGCCAAGGTCTACAAACAGACACACAGAAAGAACGCAGGGCAAGGAGCTGCACGCAGTGTGGAGAGCGAGGTTGGAGTTGGAGGCGCTCAGTGATGGTCCCTGCGGCAACCCTCCTGTAGCCAGACAGTCAGCTCCTCTGGCAGGATCCGTGCTGCCATTTCCTTAGTAGAAGGCAGTGTGCAGAAATGCTCATCCAGACATCAGTTCACAGAGCCTTGGGCACCAGCAGTCAAGCAACGCCAGGCCCTGGCTTTCCTTGCCTCCATGACGGATTCTTTATCAGAAACGGCAGGCAGAGACTTCCAGGAAGATGGCGACATGAGCACAGCTGCAGAAATCTCCTCTCACCATTATATTTATCCATGAAAACACAGCAAATACAACTATTCCTAAAAGAGAGACCAGAATACACAGGAAAGCGCACAGCGTGCAGCTACACCTGAGAGGGCTCAGCACCCCACAAAGCTGTCATAAAGAGCCCAGCTGACATACATGGCAACTACCAGCAACCACTTCTATAGCCATGAAAAGACAAAGGAATATGGTCCAGATTAAGATCAACCAGACAATCCCAGAGAGGGAACCTGAAGGGATGGACATGCACAGTCTTCCTGAAAAAGAATTCAGAATAAAAGTCATAACGATGCTGACAGATCTACAGAGAAAAGTGCAAGAACTGAGAGAGGAAGTGAGGGAAGTGAGGAAAGACTATGCAGAAATCAGAAAAGCCATTGACGGGCTTAACAGCAGACTGGATGACGTGCAAGAGACTGTTAATGGAATAGAAAACAGAGAACAGGAATACAGAGAAGCTGAGGCATAGAGAGATAAAAGGATCTCTAAGAATGAAAGAATATTAAGACAACTGTGTGACCAATCAAAATGGAACAATATTCGCATTACAGGAGTACCAGAGGAAGAAGAGAGAGAAAAAGGGATAGAAAGTGTCTTTGAAGAAATAATTGCTGAAAACTTCCCCAAGCTGGGGAAGGAAATAGTCTCTCAGACCATGGAAGCCCACAGATCTCCCAACACAAGGGACCCAAGGAGGACAACACCAAGACATATAATAATTAAAATGGTAAAGATCAGGGATAAGGACAGGCTATTAGAAGGAGCCAGAGGGAGAAATAAGATCACGTACAAAGGAAAACCCATCAGGCTATCATCATCAGACTTCTCAACAGAAACCTTATAGGCCAGAAGAGAATGGCATGATATATTTAACGTAATGAAACAGAAGGGCCTCGAACCAAGAATATTGTATCCAGCACGATTATCATTTAAATATGAAGGAGGGATTAAACAATTTCCAGACAAACGAAAGTTGAGAGAGTTTGCCTCTCATAAACCACCACTACAGGATATCTTAAACGAACTGCTCTAGATGGAAGCACTCCTAAGGCTAAAAACATGTCACCAGAAAAAATAAAATCATAGCAAAGAAAGCAGACCATCCAAATACTAACTAAAAGCAAAGAATGAAACATCTAGTATATAAAGAATGGAGGAGGAAGAATAAGAAGGGAGAGATAAAGAAACATCAGACGGCATTCACAATAACTTAACAAGAAAGTTAAGTTAGATTCTTAGATAGTAAAGAAGCAACCCTTGAACCTTTGGTAACCACGAATCTAAAGCCAGCAATGGCAATAAGTACATATCTATCGATAATCACCCTAAATGTAAATAGACTGAATGCTACAATGAAAAGGCACAGAGTAATAGAATGGATAAAAAAGAAAGACCCATCTATATGCTGCTTACAAGAGACTCACCTAAAACCCAAAACACACACAGACTAAAAGTGAAGGGATGGAAAAAGACATTTCATGCAAACAACAAAGAGAAAAAAGCAGGTGTTGCAGTACTTGTATCAGACAAAATACACTTCAAAACGAAGAAAGTAGCAAGAGATAAAGAAGGACATTACATAATGATAAAGGGGTCAGTCCAACAAGAAGATATAACCATTATAAACATATATGCACCCAACACAGGAGCGCCATGATATGTGAAACAAATACTAACAGAATTGAAGGAGGAAATAGACAGCAATGCATTTATTTTAGGAGACTTCAACACACCACTCACTCCAAAGGACAGATCAACCAGAGAATAAGTAAAGACACAGAGGCACTGAACAACACACTAGAACAGATGGACCTAACAGATATCTACAGAACTCTGCACCCAAAAGCAGCAGGATACACATTCTTCTCAAGTGCACATGGAACATTTTCCAGAATAGACCACATACTAGGCCACAAAAAGAACCTCAGTAAATTCAAAAATATTGAAATTCTACCAACCAACATCTCAAATCACAAAGATATAAAACTAGATATAAATTTTAGAAAGAAATCAAAAAGGCTCACAAATACATGGAGACTTAACAACATTCTCTAATTAATCAATGGGTTAACGATCAAATAAAAACAGAAATCAAAGAATATATGGAGACTAATGACAACAACAACACAAAGCCACAACTTCTGTGGGACGCAGCGAAGGCAGTCTTAAGAGGAAAGTACACTGCAATCCAGGCCCATTTAAAGAAGGAAGAACATTCCCAAATGAACAGTCCAAGGACACAATTACTCAAACTGGAGAAAGAAGAACAAATGAGGCCCAAAGTCACCAGAAGGAGGGACATAATAAAGATCAGAGAAGAAATAAATAAAATTGAGAAGAATAAAACAATAGAAAAAATCAATGGAACCAAGAGCTGGTTCTTTGAAAAAATAAACAAAATAGATAAACCCCTAGACAGACTCATTAAGAGAAAAAGAGAATCTACACACATAAACAGAATCAGAAATGAGAAAGGAAAAATAACGACAGACCCCACAGAAATACAAAGAATTATAAGAGAATATTATGAGCATCTATATGCTAACAAGCTGCAAAACATAGAAGAAATGGACTTCTTAGAAAAATACAACCTTCCAAGACTGACCAAGCAAGAAACAGAAAACTAAACAGACCAATCACCAGCAACGAAATTGAATCAGTAATAAAAGAACGACCCAAGAACAAAACCCCCGGACCTGATGGATTCAGCTCTGAATTCTACCAGATATATAGAGAAGAAGTAACACCCATTCTCCTTAAAGTTTTCCAAAAATAGAAGAGGAGGGAATACTTCCAAACACTTTCTATGAAGCCAGCATCACTCTAATACCAAAACCGAGCAAAGACCTCACCAAAAAAGAAAATTACAGACTAATATCCCTGATGAACGTAGATGCAAAAGTACTCAATAAATTATTAGCAAACCGAATTCAAAAATACATCAAGAGGATCATACACCATGATCAAGTGAAATTCATCCCACGGATGCAAGGATGGTACAACATTCGAAAATCCATCAACATCATCCACCACATCAACAAAAAGAACAAAAACCACATGATCATCTCCATAGATGCTGAAAAAGCATTTGACAAAATTCATCATCCATTCATGATTAAAACTCTCAACAAAATGGGTATAGATGGCAAGTACCTCAACAACATAAAGGCCATATATGACAAACCCACAGCTAACATCATACTTAACAGCGAGAAGGTGAAAGCTTTTCATCTAAGATCGGGAACAAGACAGGGATGCCCACTCTCTCCACTATTATTCAACATAGTACTGGAGGTCCTAGCCATGGCAATCAGACAAAACAAAGATATACAAGGCATCCAGATTGGTAAAGAAGAAGTCAAATTGTCACTATTTGCAGATGACATGATACTGTACATAAAAAACCCTAAAGACTCCACTCCAAAACTACTAGAACTAATATCTGAATTCAGCAAAATTGCAGGATACAAAATTAACACACAGAAATCTGTTGCTTTCCTATACACTAACGATGAACTAACAGAAAGAGAAATCAGAAAAACAATTCCATTCACAATTGCATCAAAAAGAATAAAATACCTAGGAATAAACCTAACGAAAGAAGTGAAAGACCTGTACTCTGAAAACTCCAAGACACTCCTAAGAGAAATTAAAGAGGACACTAACAAATGGAAATGCATCCCACGCTCTTGGCTAGGAAGAATAAATATTGTCAAAATGGCTATATTACCTAAAGAATCTACAGATTCAACGCAATCCCTATCAAACTACCAACAGCTTTCTTCAATGAACTCGAACAAATAATTCTAAAATTCATATGGAAACACAAAAGAGCCCAAATAGCCAAAGCAATCCTGAGAAGGAAGAATAAAACAGGGGGGATTATGCTCCCTGACTTCAAGCTCTACTACAAAGCCACAGTAATCAAGACAATTTGGTATTGGCACAAAAACAGACCCACAGACCAGTGGAACAGAATATAAAATCCAAACATTAACCCAAACACCTACAGTCAATTAATATTTGATAAAGGAGCCCTGGATATACAATGGGGAGATGACAGCCTCTTCAGCAGCTGGTGTTGGAAAAACTGGACAGCTACATGTAAGAGAATGAAACTGGACTACTGTCTAGCCCCATACACAAAGGTAAACTCAAGGTGGATTAAAGACCTGAATGTAAGTCATGAAACCATAAAACTCTTAGAGAAAAACATAGGCAAAAATCTCTTGGACATAAACATGAGCGAATTCTTCATGAACATATCTCTCCGGCAAGGGAAACAAAAGCAAAAATGAACAAGTGGGACTATATCAAGCTGAAAAACTTCTGTACAGCAAAGGACACCATCAGTAGAACAAAAAGACATCCTACAGTATGGGAGAATATATTCATAAATGATGTATCCGATAAGGGGTTGACATCCAACATACATAAAGTACTCAGGTACCTCAACAAACAAAAAGCAAATAATCCAATTAAGAAATGGGCAGAGGACATGATTAGACACTTCTCTAAAGAAGAAATTCAGATGGCTAACAGGCACATGAAAAGATGCTCCACATCGCTAATCATCAGAGAAATGCAGATTAAAACCACAATGATATATCACCTCACACCAGTGAGGATGGCCAGCATCCAAAACACAAACAACAACAAATGTTGGCGAGGATGTGGGGAAAAGGGAACCCTCCTACATTGCTGGTGGGAATGCAAATTAGTTCAACCATTGTGGAAAGCAGTATGGAGGTTCCTCAAAAAACTCAAAATAGAAATACCACTTGACCCAGGAATCCCACTCCTAGGAATTTACCCCAAGAATGCAGCAGCCCAGTTTGAAAAAGATGCACCCCTATGTTTATTGCAGCACTATTTACAATAGCCAAGAAATGGAAGCAACCTAAGTGTCCATCAGTAGATGAGTGGATAAAGAAGAGGTGGTACATATACACAATGGAATATTATTCAGCCATAAGAAGAAAACAAATCCTACCATTTGGAACAACATGGATGGAGCTAGAGGGTATTATGCTCAGTGAAATAAGCCAAGCCGAAAAAGACAAGTATCAAATGATTTCACTCATATGTGGAGTATAAGAACAAAGAAAAAAACTGAAGGAACAAAACAGCAGCAGACTCACAGAACCCAAGAGCAGACTAATAGTTGCCAAGGGGAAAGGGACTGAGGAAGATGGGTGGGAAGGGAGGGATAAGAGGGAAAAAGGGGCATTACGATTAGCAGACGTAATGTTGGGGGGGCGCGGGGAGGGCTGTACAGCTCAGAGAAGACAAGTAGTGAGTCTATAGCATCTCACTACGTTGATGGACAGTGACTGTAATGAGGTTGGTGGGGGGACCTGATGAAGGGGGTAGTTTAATCACCATAAAATTGCACATGTAATTGTAGATTAATGATACCAAAATAAGTTATAAAAAAAGAAAAAAAAAAAGAAAGAGCAGGCATGGAAGGCAAAGCAACCCCTCAGTAGCACTTCAGTGTTATGAACTAAAAAGGCCTTTTCAAGATGTACAAGGTCAAGAGGTGATTTGTCTCCCTGTGCTTTCTGGCCATGACTGGAAGTCACTGAACCCACCGTTTGCTTCCAGGCCCAGCAAGAGGAAGGGAATGTTTGGGAGTGCACAGCAATTCAGGGTAGGGCTAGGGTAGCATTCAGGTCTTGTGGGATCCAGTACTTCATTCCCAGCACTACATGTCCCCTCTTCAGTATCTGTGACACCTGACAGCTCTGACATTTTCTCTGGAGATTACAAATGAGGATATATTCCTTTCTTGCCTTAAACTAGCATTTAAGATTTAATGACCCCTGGGGGAAAAAAAGTAGGATTGGCAACCTGCAACTACAAAGAACAAAGAAATACAACATTCCCTGCCTTTTCTTTGGTCATTAACTGACCCTTCTGTGCCTAAGTCCCTAAGCTTTGGACATCTCCCCACCTTATCCCTGCCTTAAGAATAAAATTGTCAAGAAGTATCAAAACATGTCAGAAATTATAAACAGACCAGGAAAACCATACCCTCTTACACCAGACAAGAGCAGAGCATGTGTGAGGAGCCACCTTCTCCCCCATACCAGAACATACTAGAAGGTAGATCATTGGCAGAAATGGAGCAAAGCTCTCACGTGGCTGCGGGCACAGCCTGCATGGGTCAGGGCCCACACGGCAGTTGGAACTGCATCCAGACTGAGTCGGCAGCACTGGGTGTTTTGGTCCAGGGTGGTTGCCATGCCCCCAAGCCCCATGGGCGCAGTGCCTGCCGGGGCGCACAGCCACTCAATGAGCAGGGGTTGGAAACCGAGAGCTGTCAACTGCAGCAGCTGGTAAAGGAGAGGGGGAGTCAGAGATGTTTCCTTGATGGTGAGGTGCGGTGTGTTCAGATGAATGAGAAGGAGGCTCCTTCCAATAAGCAGATTCAGGGAGTCCCCACATGGCCTATCCCAGGCTCTTGTGCTCCCCCCAAATGTTCTATCACAATGAAGGGGTGCGTTTGCCTAGGCACTCATTCAGAGTCAGCTGATGGAACATAGGGAGGCCAGGGCTGCACACGGGCTTTGCTCCTGGACACAGGAAGCCACCCGGGCCTGTGGGACTCTGCTCAGACACATCTGCAGCAGGCCAGCCTAAGTCCAGGCCCTCCACATGACATGCAGCCAGCAGGTGCCTCCTTGTTGCTGACATTAAAGAATTAAAAATCTGTATCCAAACACTAATACTGCCCAAAGTAGGGGCTCCGAAGGCTTCTTTTTATAAGACAGCAGGCAGATCAACAGTGAGGAGTTAACAGCCAGCCCTGCAGCATGTCCTAAAGAATCCTAAAGCGATATTAAGGATCTTACTTCTTCCAGCTTCTGTAACACTGCTCTATGGGGTACTTTTAAGAATTGCACTTTGCTTATTGTGGAGACTGTAAGTTGGAGCAAACTGTCATTGTGGTTTCCACAAAACACTTTGATAATAGACCAATATTCCACATCAAGTCTTTTCTGACTGCCAGCAGCCATTCTGGCAGCAGGAAGCGAAATCATCACAGCTTTGAGCTGTTTCTTTCTCTGAAACATCACAACACTTGTTATATATATTCAAAGTAAGAGCTACATTTGTAGGTAGAAATAATGCCAGACCGAGATTCCCCCAGCTCTCTCTGGTATTTAAAGTAGCAATGCACACAGGGTCATCAGTGGTCACGAAAAGCGGCGAGGTTTCAGTGTCTAATGTTAGAAGAAGGGCGGCTCATTCTCCAGCCTGGCACTGTAGTCCTGGGTGGGCTGGTCCCATGAGGCCAGAATGGGGCGATAATGAGCTCTCCCTATGAGGAGCCTCTGGAGAAAGCTACTGTGGTGGCAAAACCTACAGGATGTCCTCTGAGAAAAGTCAGCGGGACCCGAGGACAAGCTTCACTGCTAAACCTCACCGGGGCAGATGGTGTTCCCATGAGGCAGCCTCGGACCCCACTGGCACTGTTCCCGACCAGCCCAACAAGGCCTGTCTTCTCTTCCCACTCCCCAGGAACACTCCATCCCCAGTGTCTCTCAACAACGTCTCTCCCATCAATGCAATGGGGAACTGTAACAATGGCCCAGTCACCATCCCCCAGCGCATTCACCACATGGCCGCCAGCCACGTCAACATCACTAGCAACGTGTTACGGGGCTACGAACACTGGGACATGGCCGACAAACTGACAAGGGAGAACAAAGGTATGCTCACCTGTCCCACCCATTGTGTGCAGACCCCAGTGGGGGTCGGCTGTGCTCTGCAGGCCTTGGGGTTTCCATGGTGGCCTCATCGTTCTGTCTCTCTGGTTTCCAGGGTTTGAATGGGAGACGAGCAGGTTAACTGAGGGCTGACACAGTGAGATTTTTGCTGAGAGACTGAAAAGGGTCTGGGCTTTTGTTTTTCTTTAAAGCTTCAAGTAATCTGATCTGTGATGTGCTGGCAAATGACTGATTCAGATTTTCACTCACTGGTAAGGATCAACACAGGGAAACAGAGGCAAAGGAAAGAAGAATGATTTGTGACCTAAGATCCTGTCAGCTTTGTTGCCAACTTTAATTTTGTGTGTGTGTCTGGAGAGGTGAGGTTGCACAAAGGCCCACTTCCCTCACAGCCCTCAGCTCCGGTGAGCGCGTGACAACGGGCTTGCTTGTAGCGTTTTGTTTGGAAGCAAGAGCCGAAGCTCATCTGGTATTTTTCACGCACCGATAGCTGGGATGGAGGGGCCGGGGTCTGGTCTTGGCAACGCGCGAGGTTTGCTACCAAACAAATGCAAGGGGAACCCTGCTTCCCCAGACAGGGAGTCAGTGGTCCTTGGAGACTTATGCAGCCGTCTGTGAGGTGCTGGGAGGGCTGTGCCGCATCCCATAATCAGGCACAGGACAGAACCAGCCTGAGACCAGAGCAGCAGCTTTTCAGGGAGAAGAGAAGCCAGCTGGAGCCCAGGGGTGGGCAGCTCTACTGCCCATCACTGCTGCATTGTGGAGTGTGTGGAGAAACAATATCACTGAAGTTTGAATCCTGCTTGGGCCATGCAGGGGCTGGGCCACCTCAGGCAAGTCACTTAAGTCTGTGAGCCCCTTCCTAGCTTCCATCCCTGTAATAGATATAATAGTAATATGGTTAAGGCTGGAACTACCCACGTGGGCGATAGAGACGAGCTGTGGAAAGCACCTAACAGTGAAACATCACGTACAAGGTAGAAATATGACAAGATATTTATTTTCCTTCCTTGTCCATGTTATTGTATATCTAACTCAGAGATCCTGTGGCTCTCAAGGCACATCCCACAGTTTGGGATTTCAGCCCTCAACCAGCTCTAAATGCACATACGGACTCATGGGTACATCTGCTTGTGCAGCACTTCTGTGGGCCAGGCACTGTACCATTTGCTTTACCATTGTTTCTTGTCTTATCTATCCCCAGTTCGTAAAACAAGAAACTGAGGCCCAGGGAGGTTAAGAAATTCATCTACAATATAACAGCTCTTAATGTTGGAAGGAGGAACTGATCCAGAACTGTCTGATTCCAGAGTCTGGGCCCTTAACCAACAGGCTGCACCGTCCATCCAGAGAGCAGGGTTAATAGTGGTTCCTCAGAGGCCTTCATAAGCTCCTGCTCTCAGTCCCCTGAGTGACAGGCAATTCTTTATCTGCCTACTTCTCTAGGCTTCTGGAAATCCAAAGACAACTGGCCCAGACAACCAGGCCCACCCAAGAGTGCTAGAGGTGCAAGGAAAGGCATGAGTATGTTAAGACTAGGCCAGCTTGTCTGCCTCCACCCTTCTCTTATTTTGAATTGGTAACTGTAGGGCAGTTCAATATTATGGCTTTCCTTCATAATTGCATCCATTTCCAAGATCTGTTAAAGGAATTCCTTCTCAACCACAGAACTTTCCAGGAGCAATGTGGTGGCTGTGCGGATATTCGCATGACATGGTGCTCATCCTGCCCCGCGCATAGCGTGTGAAGGCGTTGTTAAATCCCTTGCCCAATATGGAACCAAAACAGCTCTGTCACTCTACCAGTGGAAGAAAATGTATCCTCCTAATCTTGTCATGGGGCTTTTTAGTGGACTGCAGAGAGGACCGAGTTTCGAATCTTGTCTGTGAGGCCTTGAGTTCCACACACTTGTCATTTCTGAACCAGCTAGAGTTGGCAGTTCTCACCACATCTGTCTTGTCCACACAGAAATGGGGAAACTGAGGAGCTTCCCATTTGATATCTGCATCCTCCCATCCACAACCATGTACTTACCCAGTTGTGTAGTGGAGATGGGTGAGGCTAGCTGTCCCAGGGCCAGGTATCCTCCCCCTGCCCCCTGCCAGCCCACCCATGTACCTGAAGATGGCTGTTGCCGGACATTCTGGTACTAAAATGGGCTTTTGGAGCTAATGCTACCCTCTGGCCTTTGGTCTAGAACCCCGGTACCCTGCCTGTCCAGCTGCTTACGTGAAGCAGTTATGAAAATGGTGACCTGGGTATCTAATTAAGAATGCCACCACAGGCTTTGCACAGAACACCCAGGGGACACCATGTCCTGGTTCAGCTGTGGCTCACATTCACTCAACAATGACTAGGTCCCTTAACATGCCCTTACTATCGTATTACACAAGAAAATGTTTTAGATGCCAAAAGTAATTTACTCTTTTATCAGCAGAAATTACTTTTATTGCATAGTACAGGTTAAAAAGTATCACATAATCAAATGAAGTTGATACCTAGAGAAGGAGCCCATATATTATACATAACGTGAAGAATAAACGCATTGTTTAGTGAAACTCCATCTGCTGGGCAATCAAGCGCATGTAACCCATGCATGGAAATTGCTTTCCAAGAAGGCAGGACAGCATCCCAACCACCCCCTCACCCCCCAGAGTCCTCACCCCCTGCCAACCCAGGCGTGATTTCCTCAGGGCTGAGGCCGCCTCCTCTGTTGGGAGCTAACAAAGGATGCCTGTGAGCCCTCTCATAATCAGTTATCAGTGAAGTGCCAGGCAAACCGATCGAGACGTGAAAACGGGATGCTTAGCTAGTTTCTGGACATCACGTCGTTTTCCCACATGGCCCCACCATATTCGAGAGCAGGCGGCCTGAAACTCTGGTCCCATGGGTTAGTAGTGTGGCCTCAGCGCTGTCCCTTCTGCAAGTCCTGTGGAGGGGGAACAGTGAGGCATTCTTACCAGCCACATCTGCAGACGGGCCGAGGGGGCAGGGGCAAGTTACTCGCAGGTCAGGTTCCTTCCTGAAAGGAATTGGTAGTAGGGCTCACCCAATCAGGTGCCTCCTAGACGATTACTTGGCCTCAGATGCTGAGAGCTGTACTTGCTGTCCAGGTTCACTGGCTAGGTCTATGCCACGCCAAGAAGGTATCGGTAAACTCTGTTCATTTAGACAGAAAGAGAACAGAATATTTTCAGTTCAGAGATGCATAGAATGACAGTTTGCTATCATATAGACCCTGCCATTTTGTGTATATGGAGCCCTTTCTAAATGTAAGTTCATAAAATGTATAAAGATATAAAAATCAATTATTTCACATACATAATTTTATGTGTATATTTTCATATATAAGTATTATATATATTATATAAGCAAGTCTATAAATCTATGGACAATTATGATTTGTATATGGTATATACATATTGTGATAGATGTGTGTATGCAAATGTGCATGTGTGTGTGTGTGTCACAATTCTCCACAGGATTGTAATGTATTTCTAGAGTCTCTGACAAAATTTACAGTGATTTGAAAAAAATATCAACAGATTTAAATGAATTTGTGTTTTATTAATCACAGTAACACAAACATTATTATGCTGCAGAATTTTTGAAGCTAACTAAAGATTAAAATAGCAGTGCTTGATATACATGTGGAGTCTTAGGCCTCTAGCAGGTACTCTGTACATTCTTGTTAAATGAATGAACAATAAGTAGCTTTTTCAGTGTCCACATGGTTGTGTTGTTGCATGAAGGCAGCTTAAGTAAGCTGGTGTATAGTTCCATGATCTTGTTTAAGGGTCTGCTCTGATTTTCAGAATTCTTTGGTGATCTGGACACACTGATGGGGCCTCTGACCCAGCACAGCAGCATGACCAATCTTGTCCGCTACGTTCGCCAGGGACTGTGTTGGCTGCGCATCGACGCCCATCTGTTGTAGTGGGTGCTCCATCTCCAGCATCACCACCCATTGCTCTACCTCTACCAGAGCACCAACGGTCACTGGTGGAACATCACTCATTTGGGAAAGTTCTCTTTGATTATGTTTGTTTTTATGCTTCTTTTGATATCTGTGAAAAACAAAATTCACTGTAAGTGGACACTACAACTTGAGAGCAGTGTATGTTTTATCACCTGGTCATTTTTGGTATTTTACATGCATTTCTCAGTTCCCACCATCCTTTTGTGCTTGATGGAATGACACAGTCCCTACAGTATTGTAAGTCCACACTACCCAAAACAAAGAATGGAAAGCACTTGTGATGATAACAGGTTCTTGAGAAACGAAATGAGATGTCTTACACACACACACACACACACACACACACACACACACACACACACACACACAC